>MNCI01031498.1:427254-823563 GCA_015680685.1 Gnetum montanum
AGGAGGTGCATTCATTCAGTATCTATCAAGACGAGCCTCCTACCAGACGGTCCGGGCAGGCAGAAGGAGGAGCAGCTGCACCTGAACTGGGACAACAACTTACGTTGCCCCCAAAATGTGTTCAGGCCATCCACACGAAGTCCACAATTGCTTCGGTGATTGTGAAACTCAACTTCGAATCTTTTGCAGAGTTCGCTCCTGAGGCTGTTAGGGATCACCTAAAAGGGTCTCCCTTATGGCCCGTCCTCTCGGAACAGGGTGCCTGCTACTTAGGAGAGACGTACCTGTTTTGGCACAATAAAGAGCAAGGCACCACAGTAAACATCGATGGTGTGACAGTGGATTTTTCTGCACAGGCTATTTCGGAAGTGTTAAACCTTCCGAATTCGGGCCCCCATGTTGCTCGGTTATCCACCCGATCAGACCTTGATGTGCGAAAGGATTGGCTAGAGAAGGCTTATGGCAGAGATAAGGCTTTTGGTGAGCTGACCATGGAAGAGCGAGTCTATTTCAAAATCGGGGCCTATCACCTCTTCCCCACAAAAGGCTTAAAGAGAATATCAATGTACGCGGCAAGAGGATGTGCAGTGTTGATGGGAAAGGTTAACGCTAACCTTCCTCATCTATATTTGACGGAGATCCTAAGGTGATTCGAAGAACGGAAGACAGGAAAAATGGCACTCCCTTTTCCCTTTCTTATCAGAAAACTGTGCCGTCGGGCTGGGATTCTGGGATATACAAATGACATCCTCCGAAAGGCCCAAAATGCTTCATATGCTGAATTATTAAAGGTGCCAGCTCCAAGAAAGAGTACTGGCGAAGAGTTGGGACTAGATGAGGAAAATGAAGAACAAGTGACTAAAACCCCTGCAACTCAGCTTCCAGGACCCAGTCAACCTCCAGCCACAGGTCCTAGCCAACAACAAGAAGTAGAACCTAGTACAGGCCAGGATCAGCCACTGCCGCAAGACTATAGACCGTCAATGAGCCATTTGAGGGCTATTGCTGAGACGAGCAGTTGGGGAAGTCGTGATGACGCCAATCTCTTTCGTCTCATCGACGATGTCAACCAGCTACGATTTCAATAGATCGCACAAGGGGTGAGTTGTCAATGCAAACAGGAGGAGGGGAAAGTAGATGGTCACAACAGATCTCTGGAAACGCGGCATCCTTCCAAGTTCAATCAGAGACTGGTGAAGGGGCCACTGTGGTGGTCATGCAACACCAGGATGCCACGAGAGCAGTTGAGGTGGTCGCTGACCACATCAAGGAGTCCTTTAATGTACCTGTTGTGCCACCGGCAGATCTTTCAGGAGCACAGGATGCTCAAACCATTGCCGGAACCTCAATGACTCCTACTGAACATGAGGATGTATTGGACAGATTGCTTCAAACAGGACAAGTTTTAACGTCCCTGTTTAACATCCCTCAGGATGTAACCGCAATACAGTCAGACCTCATTTCGACCAAGGGGAAACTGGTCATATCCGAAGTAAGGGCTGAGCATGCTGAGGCTGAAGTGCAGAAATTACAAGAGCAGCTCATCGCCTTACAAGCAGCATCGCGGGATCCCTTGCGATTGGTTCCCGCAGACCAGTTAGACAATTTTAAAACCGAGCAATTAACCAAATTAATTGCAGAAAATAAGAAGGTGGCAGAAGAAAAGGAGACGGCCACTTGGGATGCCTCCGCAGCAAAGGCGCAAACTCATGCGCATCTTAAGGCACTCAAGGCCTTGCAGGAAGAGAATAAGCAGTTGGTTGCAGATAACCTTCGGTTGACTTCTGTGGAGAAGCAAAAGAATGTTCTCGATGAGCACTTTCATCGGCTGCGAGAACAATTCATTCGAGTCAACCAAGACGTAAGCCGTTTAGCCCGAGAAAATCGAACCCTCTCAATGGAGGAGGTGCGCGCTATTCGACAGAAATCAGCCATCGAGATTAGTGCATGGCAAAATGAGGCTAAACGACATGAGAAGCTGAAGGAGCACTTCCGTGATCAGGTGGGGATGTATAAACAGATCCTGGAGAAGGAGATCCAAATGGCCAAAGCTCAAATTAACAGCATCAGTGCCCAGCACACTGATTGGGGGGCCATTGTGGACACTTATGCCTATGCCCACCAGGCGGAAATTAAGAACCGGGACCTGCAGATCCAGGACTTAACTGAATACATGGAGTTGGCAAACCTTCGATATGCCAACCTGGCCATGTTAACAGCAGGACGCCCGAGGTCAGAGCTCGAGCAGCAGGTAGCTTCCACCTACATCAAATATGAAGCAGAATTTGCAGAGCGAAAGAAGTTGGCTGAAAAATTGGATGTTGCAAATTCTGAACTCTCGGTGGTAAAAGAAAGCTATCAAGGACAGAAATATGTGGCAACCGACTTGGCTCGATGGCTGACAGAACTTCATGAATACAAAGACAGAGCCAGAGCCTATGAAGAGGAACGATGGGTGTTCACGGTGTGGTACGTCAAAGCTAATCAGATGTTCCAGCAACTACCCTGTCCGTGGGAAGTACCGACTCCATCAAACATTGGAGCATCAACCAAAGAGGAGAAGCTTCAGGCTATTCTTCAGCACCATCAATCTTCAAAACTTGGAGCACGTGATAAAGGGAAAGCACCCATGGAGGAGCCACCGCCACCAGGAACTACATGAGTTCCACATTTTTGTAGTTATAGCATTTGTTTCTCTGTGTTGTGTCTTCCCACACTGCGGCATTTGTCCATTTCTTTTTCTAGTTAATAATCCCATACCTATCCACTGTGTACTCACTGAAGCTTGTTCTCCTTGTAACTCGAGGACGAGTTTTTATTCAGTCATGGGGGTATGATGAGACGTGGTCTACGTCGGCCGCGATATCGCATCCCCCGCGATATCGCGTCCTTCCCTGCAATATCACGTACGCGATATTGCAGTTAGCCGTCATTTCTATAAATAAGAGGTGGCTCTCCCTCATTTGACATCCCAGTTTTAGTGTAGCGAAGCTCTGGCAGTTTGATCCCTCCAGAGTTAGAATTTTCCCGTGTCTGCCCGCAGTGTGGTGAATGTGATTGTACGGTGTCTTTATTCGAGTGTGCCGTACTTGGACACGCACATGACCGGCAATAAAGATCGAGATTACTTCATCATTGCAGCATTCACTTAGTTTATTTATTGTTATTTATTTCATGTTATTTATTGCTTTCATAGCGCGGTGTAAGTACGACTTGACTACGAGCATCTACGGGTGTGTACGGCTAGTTAAGGAATCGGTTACTTATCGCGATTAGTCTCTCAACCCTAAACTCCTAGAAGCGGAACGAGTACGACTTGATTACGAGCATTTAAGTGTGACTGCTTGGTAGCCCAGTGGTGTAGCTAGGGGGATCTACGCTTGGTAACCCAGTGGCGTATTTGGGGTCTGCGCTTGGTAATCCCAGTGGCGTACCTAGGCCTATGCTTGGTAGTCCCAGTGGCAGTCGTGCACGAAGTCCAAGATGTGTACGGTTGATCAAGGAATCGGTTGCTCGTCGCACTTAGGCTAGATTAGATTTTCTTACCCTTTTCCTCTTAGCTTAGATTTAGTTAAATATTATTTTCCACTGCCATCAGGAGTAGCATTAGAATTAGAACACATCATACGCCTCATCTAGACTAAACCATATGTGACATATGCAAAACTAGTCTAGATGGGAAGACAGCGAACTGTGACCTAAGGCTAACTATCTAGGTGCCGCAACTAGTGCATCTACGGAGTTCGACTGGATCGTGCGTGTGACGCTCGTTTCGTATGGTTGAGTGTAGGGGTACCTCGCCACTCATCACCTACCATAGGCCACATTCTCTAACTAGGTGAGCATTACATACCTTCCTTAGGTGACAACAACATATAGAATGTATCTATTACAAACAAAAAATATTTGCTTTGGGCTATGCAACTAAGAAATTGTGATCTTCAATTTCTAAGAAAGATACTTAGTTAGAATCTTTTGAGCTATGCTTAAGTAATTAGATATCAACCACCAATGTGTGTGGGTGTTACCTAAACTAGGTATTAGCCTAGTGGTAAGACTCTTGTTTTGGAAGCTCCACATTATGGGGTTGATTCTAGTGGGCAATATATGTCATGAGAGTAAATATTATTAAAAAAGGGTTTCAATTTCCTCATCCCCTCTTCCCCCTGAGGTCCCAAACTATACATATCTCTAAGATATATAATCTAACACTAAACATTTGTAGAATATAAACTTTACAACTCATTTCTACCTATTAGAATTAAACCCATAACTTAGAGTTTTCAAATCAAGAGTCTTACCACTAGGTTAATGCCTCATTGTTATAGATTGCCTACTTTAGAAATTAAGATGTTAATCATCAATGTGACATAAAGTTTCTACATTAAAAATAAATGTGATAATTCAATTATTATGCTTATTACTAAGTGAATGGTGATAAGTTTCTTCTTTGAAAACATGAAAAATATAGATGCAAATGATGTCCTTAGAAGCAACACGCAACAATAACACCTAATTTTTATGCTAAATATGTAAGGATTCACAAATCATAAATGGGTATGGAGAAAGAAGTCAATTCATCAAAAGACCCAGGAGAGACATCAATGTTTGAGGTTGGCTACATGGAACCTAGACTCATTAATAATAAAGATTAATGAAATTATAAATTCAATGAAGGAAAGAGGAGTCAATATCACTTGCTTACAAGATACTAAGTAGATGAAAGAGAGAGAAAATGATATTGGTGAAGGACTTAAGCTCTTTTACTATGGATGGAGAGATAACTTTCAAAATAGACTACAAGTAATGGTAGATTAATAAATGAAGGATAAAATAATAGAAGTTACTCAAAGAGATTATAGAATAATATGCATTAGCACCATATTGGAAAATGAAGTTATTGACATCCTAAGTGTCTATGCTTCTCAGGTTGGGTTGAAAGATTATCTTAAGAGGATCTTTTGGGATCCTTTGAATATAATTTTATAAAAAATACCAAAGTATGAAGGTATTCTTATTGAAGGAGATTTTAATGGACATGTGGAAGAAACTAGAACAACTTATGAGAAGGTACATGAAGGGCATGACTTTGAAGATTGAAGTGAGATGGGGGAGTCTATTTTTGAGTTTGTGTTGGCTTATGATCTTGTAATAACTAATACCCATTTCAAGAAATGGAGTGAATAGTTAGTAACCTTTAAGAGTGGATGCAAATCAACCCAAATAGAATATATCTTAGTGAGAAAGAGAGATTAGAGAACATGTTAGGATTGTAAAGTCAATTTAAGAAAAATTCTTACAACCCAACATAGACCTATGATGATAGATCTAGCTTTTAGGAGTGATATCAAAAGAGAATTAAAGGAAGGATTATCATGTAGAAAATGGTAGAATTTAATTAAATAAAAGATGTATCTTTTTTAAGAATAGATTGGTTGTAAAAGAACTCTTAGATTTAATCTTAAATCTAAATGATTTTCTATGTTGATGATCTAATGTACTTCTAATTTTTTTAATTATTATTCATTTTTTTGGTTTTACACCTTCATCCCGCAATTTCCATTTCACCCCTAAAAATGGTTGAA
The DNA here is from genome assembly GCA_015680685.1 of Gnetum montanum. Taxonomy (NCBI): domain Eukaryota; kingdom Viridiplantae; phylum Streptophyta; class Gnetopsida; order Gnetales; family Gnetaceae; genus Gnetum; species Gnetum montanum. The sequence goes on from MNCI01031498.1 coordinate 432,840, forward strand.
GTTAGATGAGGAGTTGAATAAAGAGTTTGGGAAGGACCTAGAATAGTTAAAGTTGGATGAGGAGTAGAATTGAGAGGATTGGGAAGAACATCCTTAGGGGTTCAAAGAAAAAATGATCATGAAGCGAGGAAGTGCTATGAAAACTACAAGATAAGAAGAAGTATTTTAAGAAGTGGTAACAGAGTAGGAGATACGATGACTTTGAAAGCTACAAGGTAGTAAACTATATGGCAAAGAAGATAGTGAGCAAGGCTCAACTTAATGCTTTTGATTTCTTTTATGAGTAGCTAGGAACTAAAGAGAGTGAAAAGTCAATTTATAAGCTATCAAGGCTCAAAAAATAAGGTACAAAGACTTTAACCATGTTAGATTCATCAAGTTTGATAATGAAATGATTTTATTCTCAAATAGAAAAATCTTGGAGTAATGAATGATTTCTTTTTAAGGGATACTTAATGAAGGATTCTCTAGATGTGAAGTTAAAGATATGAAAATGAATGTAGTAATAACAAATTATATTTGTACCTTTGAAGTAAAAAAACGCTTATGAAGATGAAGAATGATGAAGTGGTGGGACTTGATGATTTTTCTAAAGATGTATTGATGAGTCATGATTTGCCTAGCCTTAATGTCAAAGCCTTGACATCAAAGCCTTGTTATTGCTATTTTTTCTCTACTGCGACGTTGGGTACTCAATGTCAAGGGCATGATGTTGCTTACGTGAAGTTGGGGTATATATCTTGGCCTATAAATATAGTGCCTGGGCTCCAGTTTTTAATAGGTTTTCATTAGTCAGTTTTTAAGCTAGTTTTTAGTTTCTTTTCTTCAAAGTCTATTATTTCTAGTGCATACTTGTAGTGTGATGTTTGTAATCGTATGACACCTTTGTTTAAGTGTGACGTACTTGGACACGTTACATGACTGGTAATAAAGATCAAGATTACTCCCATCATTATAGCATCCACTTAGATTATTATTGTTTTTAATTGTTAATTATTTACTGCTTTGTTTGGTTAAATGTTTCCCTTTATTACTATTTACTATTTCTGCTATTAAGTGGAATGTGTACACCTTAATCATGAGTGCTTAAGTAAAAGTACTTGGTAACCCAGAAGTGTATTGTTTGGTACACCTAGTGACATACGCTTGGACATTCTAGAAGTAGTCTCATGAAGTCCAAGATGTATATAGATGATTAAGGGTAGATACTCATTGCACATAGGCTAGTTAGATTTTACTTTCCATTGTCAGTTAGTTTAATTACTTTACCTTTTTATCTTCATCAGGAGTAGCGTAAAATTGGACTAAATCATACATGATAAGCTAACACTAGTCCAAGTGGAAAGACAATGAATTGCAGTTAGAGCATAATGATCTAGATACCATAACTAGTCCCATCCATGGAATTTGACCGGATTGTGTGTGAACGCTTGTGATTCATATGGTTGAGCATAGGGGTACCTTGTCGCTCATCATTGGGACCATTACCAGGGATGGTGCTAGTTATCTAGATTAGTTATATTATACATGATCACTATAAAGGTATTAATGATCTATCTTTTAGAAAACATTAATATTTTAAGTCACACACATTATCAGACAAAACCATGTCTTCTTCACACAAGACCCATAATGCATCACATGATGAGAACATTCATAGGAGAAATGATAGGATATATACTAAAGAAAATTGGAGTGAACAACCTCATGCAGGGGTTTCTATGCTCATTTAGACCCTTACTACACTCAAAGACTACATTCAACTAGTGTAGACAATCCTAGAGGAGATGGAGTAAGTCCTAGATCAAGGAGGGCATCAAGGCCTAGGATCCCCTCCAAACCTAGACAAGATAAATCAAGGGACCATGGGAAGAACTATAGAAGCCATGGAGATTCTTCCAATTCCTCATCTTTGTCTTCCTCTTCAACATCCAATTTTGATGAAGATGAATGTAGGTATAGAGATAGATCTCCACTACGGGGTTAAGGAAAAGATAGAAATTGAACCCAAGGGAAAAATCAAAGACATCATAATGAGCATAGAAAAGATTGTTACAATCAAATGAATAGAGATAGAAATTTTCATCACAACATGTCTAATGACAATGAATCCTTGTTGGCCACTAAGAGCTTGATAGAGATCAAGGAGGTAGTTAAGATACCTCATAGGCATTGCAAGGACAATTGCTTACCTAGGCTTGATATTAATAATATTCCTAAGTTCATGGAAGGATATAATTTTGATCCACAACATCATCTACAAGCCTTCCATAATTCCTGTGCCTTATACAACATTGAAAGTGGGTGGCAAAAGCTTAAGCTCTTTCCTAGGACACTAATTGATGAAGTTGAAAGTTGGTATAAATCATTAGAATCAAGTTCCATTCACCAGTGGTACACAATGCTAAAAATTTTCAACAAAAAATATGAAACCTACATGAGAGTGTCCAACCTAATAAAAGAAATCCAAGAGTGGAAGCAAGAAAATCATGAACCCTTGGAAGTGACATTGGAAAGATACTATTTGCTACTACATAGATGCCTAGGCCATGGTTTCTCTGAGGAAAGGCAACTTTTTCACATCATTGATGGGCTTCATAATGAAACAAGGGAGAACCTTGGGCTTCAATTATACAAGCTACAAATCCATTAGATCAAAGAGTTAATCAAGTGTATGGTGAAAGAAGAAGGAGAGCTATATAGATGAGAGAATGTAGAGGAAAATAACTAGGACCGAACTTTGTAAAAGAAAAATGTCCATATCTATGATAAGAAAAAAGAGGAAGCTCTCAATGAGGTGATTTTACAATGAACCTTGCCAATACAAAATTCTATCATTGAGATTAAAGAAAGTTGGATAAGATGTTAGAATTAATGAATGAGAAAGGTAAAACTTGCGAAGAAATCATAGAGGAGAGAGTAGTGCAGAACGAATCAAGTGATCACAACAAAAGAAGGAAAAAGAACCAAGAAATAGCTAGGAAAACTTTTTGATAGGAAGGGGAAATGATTGTAGAAGAAGAGGCTATAGACTCAACCACTGAAGAGGATGGTGGATGTGACATTTGCTTATATGACCATCCAAAGGGCCATTGCCCAGTCTTGTTGCATCTACATGAGTATTGGGTAGGGGCATTAAATCCAAAGTTTGTATAGAGGTACATGCCCAGGAGATTTCCTCTCCCCTATAGTAATTTTAGACAACCACTGTAATATCCTAGGGGGACTTATTACTAGCCTTAACATTGGCATCAACCATGGTGGCAACAACCACAGTCCTAGGGGAGGCCACCACCAAACCAACCCTATTCTTCCTACCAATTGAACCCACATGGATATTATATTCAACACTCTATTTTCCCAAGTGGTTGTACTCCCTCTACCTCAAATCACTACTACCACTCTCCCAAATATCAACATTCCATAAAATCTTATATGAGGTCACCACCTCACACCTCTCATCCTTTGGCATATCCTCAATATTCTCATACTCACATGCCACTGCTAGCAACATAGGAAGGTTCAACACCACAATATCAACAAAAGGATGCCACTTGTGCTACAAATGTGCGAAATGTTCCTTCTAGAGGAAAGGCCATAATTGGAAGCAAACCACACATAGACCCACCACATCATTCGAGCTAGCACAATGTTAATCTGGTGCAATGCCTTCCTTTTCACAAGAAACATCCTCTAACCTTACACAAAAGCCAACAAACATCACCACTCTAACACAAGACATAAATGATGAACCTATTGTTGCGGAAAGACAGTAGAATCCATGCATCACTGCTAATAGTAAAGCCTACAACTATGGGTCAGAAATTCAAAATATTAACACAACCTACAACAAAGTTAAGGAAGTGTGTGAACAAAGACCAGTCTATGTAGTACCCACTAAACTAGAAGACACCTAGTGGCTTGAAAAATGAGATTTTAAGATTGTTTCAAAGATGCATGGACACAATGGATACGCTTATTAGTTCTAGAGTTAAGAAAATGGACCAAATAAAGGACTTAGATGCATATATCTTTCAGAATTAAGAAGTATTTTTCACTTATTTTTTGTTTTATGCATTCTTTATTTTAAATATTTTTGTTTTTATGTTATTAGCCTTTTCTAATTTTTGTTTTACACGATCATTAGTACATTTTCTATTTCTTTGATATTTTACACTTTCTTTTATATTTTCTCTTATTTGGTGTGATTTTCTAACTTTTTGATAATAAGTGCTAGGTACATTGGTAATGTGCTGCTTGATGGAGGTATGTACTACATTTGTTATTTGATTGTTAGTATCTGGTTTCTAGCTTTGAATTTTGTTATAGATGATTAGGACATGGTTTTTTTTTTCATGCAATAGGCAATGATTCCACAACATCCACCCACCCACAAACTCTATGGTTTTCCTTGTTTTGGAAATGTGTAGTCCCTTTTTCATTAATAAAACTTTAATAAATTTGTGAATTTGGTAGTTTCTAGAATTGGGAAGGATTCAAAGGTTTGAATAGGGTGTGGCTTCAAGGGGATTCAGTATTCTTTGTGCCTTTCTATATGCCTAGGTGCATGTGTGTTTTTATGGATTTCTTACTATTCTGTGCTGATCAATAAAGGAAGTTAGATAAGTCCTTGCATGGTGTGGTTCTCATCAGAAAAAAAATGATAAGAATTCAAAGCACACCCCTTGGAAAAAATAAATGCATGTGTCTTTGCATGGTGTGGTTCCCATTCCAAAAAAAGAAAAAAAAGAAAAAAGAAAAAAAAACAAATAATAAAAATTCAAAGCACACCTCTTAGATAGAATAAATGGGCTACAAGCATTGGTTATGAGACTAGTCCCCTTTAACTAAGGCCCTTCCTCACTTCCTACTTCTTCTCTAATAAGGAATGGTGGTTGTTCTGTGGGAGCACTCTTGTGTCTTAGGGGATGGACTAGTCTTAGAATGATGATGCAAAGTCATTGAACGTGGTTGGTTTTGGTCTGGACTAACGATGGATGCTATCAAGTCATTTAACCACAAAATTCACAAGCTACTTTATGTGACCTTAATTGAAAATTCCATTTCACTTTCTCTCATCTATCTATGCTTTCCATGTCTCATCTCACTGCTAGTTGCATGTTCTTATTTGATGTCTTGGTTTGATGTGTTAGAATTCTTACTTAGTTTCTTTCAAGTTTTTGTACTTAACCTTCTATAGCCATTAATCATCCAAGGAGCCCACGAACTCTTTGGTTTGAAGTTATGCAAGGGCATAAAAGGCTTGTGCCTGATTTGGGAAGGACACACTTGCATATCTTTTGGTTGGATTAGTTAAGTTCTTTACCCGTAGACACTCTTATAATCAAATTCTTTTTGTTTACCCCATCAATGACATCCAGTTGTGCACATCTTCACAACATTTTTCAGTGAACTTTCTTTTTTATTGGTATGAACTCTTAGACTCTCTTCAAAATATTTCCTTGTGTTAAATTATTTCAAATTTAATGGACTACTTATTTATTTTAATTTATTTGTTAGCCTTCCCGGTAACACTACTAAAGGAATCAATCTACCACAATCACAACCTAGCTGAGTGTAACCATCAAGGAGACAAGGTACTTAATAGTTATGTGTGACACCTTACATACTAATTCATGATTCTATTGTGATTACAGTGGGAAGCATGGACTGGAAGTAGGACTATCTTCATCAAGGATGATGCAGTAGTACTGCATGACAAGGACCATTAATGATCATGGGATCTTCTCTCTTACTCTTCAGCTACCAAGAGGCATTGGATGTTAGTTTTATCCATGGTGTTCACTTCTCTTATCATGAACATCCAATTTTGTAAAAATTTGTAACTTCATACACTTGGGCACTTAGCATCTATTTATTCATTTGAGTTAGTTTGTATGTTAGTCAATAATCCCATACCTTCCTAATATTTTGTAAGGAACTTGTTCCTCATTTTGTTTAACTCGAGGATGAGTTTTCATTCAGTCATGAGGGTATGATGTGTTATGATTTTCCTAGCCTTGATGTCAAAGCCTTGACGTTAGAGCCTTGTTATCATTGTTTGTTCTCTGCCGCGACATCGTGTATGTGACATCAGGGTATATATCCCAACCTATAAATATAGTACCTAGGCTCTAGTTTTTGATAATTTTTCATTAGTCAATTTTGAGTTTCTTTTCTTTAAAGTGTATTATTTCCAATGCATGCTTGCAGTGTGATGTTTTTAATCATACAACACCTTTGTTTGAGTGTGATGTACTTGGACACATTACATGGCTGGCAATAAAGATTAAGATTACTCCCATCATTGCAACATCCACTTAGATTATTATTGCTTTTAATTATTAATTATGTATTGCTTTCTTTAGTTAAATGTTTCCCTTTATTGCTATTTACTATTCCTATTATTAAGTAGAATGCATACACCTTAATCACGAGCGTTTAAGTGGAAGTACTTGGTAACCCAAAAGTGTATTGTTTGGTACCCCTAGTGACATACACTTGGCCATCCCATAAGTAGTCTCACAAAGTCCAAGATGTATACAGATGATTAAGGGTAGATACTCATCACACATAGGCTAGTTAGATTTTACTTTCCATTGTCCATTAGTTTAATTACTTTACCTTTTTATCGTCATTAGGAGTAGCATAAAATTAGGAACAACATCATATGCCTCACTTTGGACTAAACCATACGTGACAAGCTACGGGAACTGCGGTTAGAGCATAATGATCTAGATACCACAACTAGTCCCATCCACAAAATTTGATCAGATCATGCGTGAATGCTCACTAGGTATGAAATTCTATAAAATAAATAAGGATTACATGGTTATCAAATTGTTTAATAAGATTAGAGAGAAGGAAAAAATGTTAGATGCTTGGAGAAGAAGCACAATAGTACCTATCTATATAAACAAACAAAACATCCAAAACTGTTTGAACTATGTAGGCATCAAGATTATGAGCCATACCAGAAACTTATAGGAATAGGTTATAGAATAATACATAAGGCAAGAATCATTTAATTTATATAACCAATTTGGTTTTATGCTTGAAAGATCAATTTTGGAAGCTATCTTCTTGATACAATACTTGATCGAGAAATTTAGGTATAAGAGAAGAAATTTGCATATGTTTCACATCCTCATTTTTAGTACATTGTACTTTGGGCATGGATATAGTGCTAGTTGTGTGCTATAGATTAGATTTGAATGTGAGATCTATCTTTTATCTTTTCTTTTATTCTAATTACTTAGTGATGTGTGTGGTTTTATCATGCATCGAATAAATTCATTGTATTTATTAAGCATGAGACTTTTTTATTAATGTTTTATAGATTAATTAGTCTCAAGTTGAGGTAGAATTTTTACTTAGACCATGTTCAATGTATCTTAATGGTTTTATTATTATTTTTGAATTTATCTCATCTCTAGTTCACTATCATTATTTTATCAATATTTTCTAAATTAATATTATTTATTTTTTTGACAAATAATTGACACTCTATGGTAAAAATTGATAATTAATAATAATAATAATAATTATGTATTTTTATTTTGGATCATATGGTTACATGCACAAACTAGTAAAGCTAGGAGTCTTTTGATGGACATGAGGTTTTGCATGTTGGAAATAGTGTGAGATGTGTTCTCATGTAAACCATTAATGTTGTGCTCAATTTCATGTATCTTATTTTGTTTTAAGTTTGGATTCATGTAATGTTTTTAGTTTTCATGTTAAGAGTCATAAGGAGTTATTAGGAGTTAGTTTTTAATTTTACTTTTGTAATAGATCATTGATCCCAGATGTAATCCTCATCAAAGTGAGGCATCCCCAGAAAGGCATAAGAAGGAGTTTGATAAAGTTAATTTTTGTTGTACAACGATATTGTATCTATGATATTGTAGTAATGATGTTGTAACCCATGGTATGTCATCATTGATGTAAGGTCTCAGGATGTGTGCAACCCTATAAATATTAACACTTGGATGTACAATTTGTAACTTTTCATTCCATCCTTAGCTAGACTCTTATAGTTTGTTTTCATAGTTTTAGTGATAGAGTGAATGCTTGCAATGTGGTCTTGAGTAGTTTTTTGGAATCTTTGTTTGAGTGAAATGTACTTGGGCACAGTTCATGTTTGGAAATAAAGATCATGATTGCTTTTCATCATTGTAGCATCCACTTAGCTTTAATTTTTTACTTAGTCTAATTTCCTATTTTCTAGTTAATCTTTTACATTTCTAGGTACTTGTTCATTAGTAAAGTGGAATGAGTATGACTAGTTTGAAGTGTTAAGGTGTAATAATTTGGTAACCCAATAGTAGTTTCACTCGATTCACGTAGAGTGAAATCACTTGGTAATCCCAATAATGGTTACATGAGCCCAAGACATGTACGGTAAGCTAGGACCAGATCGCTATAGGCTAGAGTAGATTTCCATTATAGTCATTATTTAAATTTAGATTTCTATTTTCAATTTTCATTATTTTTGTATTAAGGGCCTAAAAAGATCAACTAATCATATGTCTCACTAAGAGTTATACCATACACTTGAACTTCACTAACTCAAAGTGGGAAGATAATGATCATGAACTTAACTTCAATTACTAGCATAACTACATTGTCCATCCATGGATTATGATCTAGTCATACATGAACACTCGTGACTTGTATGGTAGAGTGTTGGATGCTCCAACACTCATCATTGGCACCATTTCTGGGGATATTTCAATGTATGCTAAGTAATTGATCTTACAAAGTTCGTTGTATCAAGAATTGTAAAGTCAATCTTTCTAATTTTTAAATAATCATAATAGCACACATACTTATGTAAGCATCACACTTATAGCATGACTTCAATTAAGGAAAAACTATCATCTATCAAAGAGATACGAAGGGCCAATGATAGAATAAATAACAATGAAGACTAGAGTATGCCTATGTAAACAAGAATCTCATATATTCACAATGATTCTTACTACCCTAATTTCACATTCATCTTCCACCAAGATGGACAAATGAGGTGGATAGACCTATAGGGAAACATTGGTTTGTCTCTAGAGTGTTCAATAATCATCATGCTACAAAAAAATTTAAGGGGAATGAATCTAAGCCATGTGCAAGTAGGGTACCATGTGACCAAACACATGAAAAGACCTTATCAACCTATAGAGGCACAAGTGCAGAGAGATACTACTATGGAAACTAAACATGAATATAACAAGGAAAATCAAGTTAACTCTCTTTTTGTCTTAGAAAAACTTGATGATGATGCATTTGTAGTAGAGAGATTCCACTATGATCATGAAGTCCATTCCCAAACACGTATAATTTGGCTAGAAGAACTTGTCAAAACATTCAACCCTCATAGAGATATCAAGAAGAGAAGCAAAGGACTCTAAGTACGAGTAGGACCCAAGGCCAAGGGTTTTTGCTAGATCACAAAAAGATGAATAACAGAGTCACAAAAGGACAAATAGTTGACATCATTCTCCCATTGCTTCATCTGTATCCTCATGATCATCCATGGACTCTTACCGAAAGGGACAAAGGTATAGAGATCATGATAGGGAGGGATGACAGGCTCATGATAGACATGAGTATAATCCAAGACACCTTGATGAAGGAGATGAGGAGCATGAGCTACGAAGGAACATGGGTAGATATGAAGAAAGATAGATATATGAGTATCAAAGGGGGCATCACTACAATAGAACATATGAACCTTACAATCATGAAGATTGTTGGCAACTCACAACATGATAAACATAAGGAAAGCTATATATATCCCAAACAAGCATGTGATAGACAATCACATTAAGTAACTTGATATGAACAATATGCCTATGTTTGAAGGTTGGTATAACATAGATCCACAACATCATCTTCAAGCCTTTCATGATGCTTAAACACTATAGAATATAGAGAGTGACTGGAAAAAACTTAAGTTGTTTTCTTAGAAACTTATCAAAGATCCAAAAAGTTGGTACAAATTGTTGGAACCTGAATCAATCAAGGGTGGAGTACCATGCTTGAACTTTTTAATGATAAATACCAAACATACTCTCAGGTGTCCAATCTTGGGAAGCAGATCTAGGCTAGAAGCAAGGGATCCATGAATCCCTTGATGCAGCAATGGACATATATTATTTGCTTCTACATAGGTGCCCAGGCCATGGATTTTTCCAAATGGAGTAGCTTAGACATATTTTCTATGAATTGAGGAATAAAAATAGGAAAACCCTTGGGGTTTATGCCCAAGGAAGACTACTTAAAATGACTATATATTGTATTTAGAGACTAATTGACCAAGTGGTGAAGGAAGAAGACAAATTGAAGAAGAGAGAATCAGCTGAAGAGTATAATAGAGATCCATTTATTTGGAAAAGAGATGTATGAGTATGTGATAAGCAAGAGGAAGAAATCTTGGAGGAGGTGATACAAACCAAATTTATTAATTTAAAACTTTGTTAATGGCATAGCCACAAAGGTAGAAAAGATGTGGGATTTGGTGGATGAGAAATTTGTTATAGCCTTGAAAATTGTAGAAGAAAGAATTTAGCAAGCCTTCAATAAGGACAATGAGAAAATGAATAAAAGAGACTATGGATGAAAAGGGAAAGTGGATTTAGTGGAAAAATGCTTTGATACAAGCTTAGATGAGGAGGAAGGATGTAAAGTGTGCTAACATGAACATCCTAGTGGTGTTGCCCTGTAATGGCACACTTGTAAGAAACATGGGCATATGCACTTAATCCAAGATTCATGAAGAAGAAAAAATGCCAAAATGGTTATCATATCCTCAAGGTAACTATTGAAAAACCTTCCAACTGTCCTACTATCCTAGTGGAGCTTACCCACAACCATAGGAGTAGTACCATTAGTAATGGTAGCAAGCAAAATCGTGGGAAATGCTAGCACCAAGACAACAGTACTCATATTGGCAACTAGACCCTTATGGATACTATGTCTAGTGTTTGATATCTGCAAGTAATGTGGTAGTTTAGACTACATAGTACTATCCACTATAGACCAACACCTCCAAGGATGGATTTCAATCCATATATGCATCAACAAGTGGTTGGTTCATTGAGTCAACCTTCTAATCATCTACCACTTGTGCCAACACCTATAATGTAGGGAGAATGGCCATCAAAACCTTATAAAAGAAGTGCTAAAAAGGTAGTGAATGTACAAAGAGAGGGTCATACCAGTGATATGAATGGAAAATCAAGGAAACGTCCCTTCTTTAGGATAAGTCCAAAAAAGTTTGGTAGAATTAGGACTTCATTGAGATGAGTTTCTCCTATGATAGATCCTCCTACCAACACCATACTTTCACAACAACCAAATAAGGAACTTAAAACTGTCATGCTAACATATATAGTATCAGATTGAATTAAGGTAGGGACACTTCCCAGGAAAATAATAGATCCAAGAGCTCCTTTGATTTATTTACAAGTAGCTAGAAATTCACCATGCAAGGCTCTACTAGACTCAAGTTCTAAAGTAAACTTGATATCCCAAGAAACATACAAGGCATCAAACTTACTGCCCCTAAAGAAGTGCAACATAAGGTTAGAGTTAGTAGATCAATCTATAACCATTCCTTTGGAATAGATAGAAGATGTGGTGACCACTATCAATGGATGGTCTTATCTAGCTAATTTCCTAGTGATCAATGTGAAGAATGATAATAAGAAATTTCTTACCATTATGGGAAGAGCATGGCTTAGCACAAGAGATGCTAGGTTAGGAATGACAGATTTATTTGTGGAAATCTCCAAAGAAGATGTGTAAGGAGCCATACATACGCAAAGAACTCCATGCATTACTAAAGATAATGAGGGATGCACTTGTGAACCAAAAGTTCAAAATGTCAACACAATCATTACACCAACCCACAATAGATATGAGAAATAAGTGTATGAATAAAAAGAATCATGGGCCAGTAAATCAAAAGGCATCTAGTGGCCAAAAAAGGAGAACCTAAAATTGTTCAAAAGATGCATGAAAACATTTGACCCACTTATTAACTCCTATTCTAAGAAAATGACCCAAAGTAAGAACTCAAAAAAGGATGCCATAAACCATAATTATACACCAACAAATAAGGGAAATAAGGACTTAAAATTTAAAATTAGAAATAAAAAAGAACAGATAGTTAGGCCTTTTGAAATAAAAAGATCATCTAGTCCAATAAGATATATGTCCTCAGAAGATCAAAATCTGATTATCATCAAGATTACATGGGATGATAACTGAAAAACTTAGTCACTAAGGATGGTAAGTGAAAAACCTAGAGTGTATAGGGGATCTAGGGTCCATTTTTCGAACACTTGCCCATGAGTTTAGTTATGGGAGAGATACCTTATCTTGATCTAGGAATTAATAAGTGCTTTTCAACCTTTTGTTTTACAATTCTTTTTGGTTTACAATTTTTTGTTATACTTTTCAAATTTGTTACCAATTTTTCATATTCTTTGATATCTTTTCATTCGTTTAAAACTTTGTCACTTCTTAATCATTGGCTATTCTTTGATATTTTTTGATTTATTTCTCTGTTTTTTAATTTTTTCTATAAATTGCATCATTTTTATTATACATATTTTTGTTGATTTTCCAATAAAATACACTAAATAAAGTAAGATGTAGTCCTAATAAGGTGAAGATTTTCCTATATTATGAATCATAATGGGACTGATTACTTATATAGTGAGACCATGACATTCATCCACACATTCCAATAATGAGAGGTTCTTACCATGGCCATAATGATATTCTTCTCATTAAAAAACTAAGAATAAACTTAATGTCATCATGCCTAGATAGAAGAGTGAAAAATTAAGTGGGAGTGACAAGGGTGTGACATCAAAGGAACTTGTGGGTTATTTGGGACTACTGTTGTGAGTTCTATCCTATTGCTAAGGATGTATTATTACTTGTAGATTTAACAAAAAATTGAAGTAAAATTATAATAAGTTTTTTCTTACCATGTCACTAGAAAGACATGTTACCCATGCCTAAAGGTGGTCCTTTGGTAAGGTTGACACAGTTAAAAAAAATAAAATCCATGCACAAAAAAAATTTCTAGGGGTCCCACTAGAAAGACATGTTACCCATGCTTGAAGGTAGGAGACTTCGTAGGAATCTCACAAAAAAAGTGCAATTAATAAACTTTTTCCTTGAGTAACGTGCCAAGTGGTAATACTCCTTGCAATAGTGGAAATCTTATGGTTGTAACTCCTAGAGATGAAACAATGTAATGTCACCAGGAAGTGGTTTGGACTTGGTTTGAATCTTGGAAAGAATGGCTAATGATTACCTTAAATACAAATCACATCCAAGGATTCATTATGCCTATGATAAGACACCTCATGTCCCAAGTTTTAGCAATCCCTTCTACAGTCCATCTCACCTCACTATATATTTAATCATAACTTTATGGTTTTATGTAATATAGCATTATTTTACCAATATGGTGATACTAACATGTGTGTTTTGCTAAATAGGTATGTCTTACATTTAACTTCTTGAGTGCCTAAGGACACTTTTAGGTGTGGTAATATAAGGGCACTAAGGGCTGGAGCCTACTTTGAGAAGGACCCATTTGTATAACTCTTGTATTTCATACTTGACAAGCAATTTCACATCATCTTGTGTCTTCTAAAAATAATCAAGATCCATTAAATACTTCCTATATCATCTAGTAATTCATCCATACATCAAAAATTCTCTACCCATCTCCTATCCGTTTAATAAGCTTTCGTTGTCCAAGATTCCTTCCTTATGATCTTTGAATGAAAAATTCTTGAAAACTATGAATCATTAATGGCCCAAGGCCCTTTGGAAAAGCTTCACATCTTCCAAACATTCCATTTGACTCATTTCCCCCTGAAAATTCAATGAAAAATTTGACAATTTTCACGGTGACATCGTAGCTACAATGTTGTAGTGCCTATGATGTTGCATCTATGATGTCACACATATAAAAATAGTATATATATGTGTGGGAGTTAGTGAAATTTTTCATTCCTCTAATTTGTTACAAGAGAAGTTTTTGCAGCTTTTCCTGAGAGCTCTTGCACACTAACTTCCCAAGGCCATAACTGCATCTTTGTAGCTCTAATTTTCAAAATTCTTGGATCCTGTTGATTTTGGAGTGCTCAACTTAGTCATTGGTGGGGAGGGGGTTGTGCATTGCATTGACATTAGAAAATTTGAGAAAAAGCTTTCTAACATCCAAAAGATAGTATAAGGGTAAGTATAAAGAAACAATAAAGATATCATCATGAATTAATCAAATCTAAGCCAAAAGACTTAACTAATTCTCCTAACTAATCATATCAACTATTTCAAGACATAATAAATAAGGAAATGATAACTATGTAAGGTCATAGTAGTTAAGGATATAACACTAAGGGGGTTTCATTTTGAAAATTTTTCTAACTCTGTAATCATAATAAAAAGAGCACTTAATCTAATCAAGGGTAGGAGAAAGAGAAATACTATTAAGAATTGATTTAAACACTTTAATAATTGCAAACCCTTATTGATTACACATGGTCCCTAAGAGACTAGCAACTAAAGGACCTTCCCATGAGGGCAAGAAACTAAGTGGTCATAGGAGAGGCCAAGTGGAAGAACAAACTCTCCAAGCAAAAAACATGGAGCAGGAGGCTCAATTGTATAACATTCAGCAACAAACTCCTGTCAATAAACACTTAAATCAGGGAGAGGTAGAAGTTCCACCTACACCTAAATAGGGGCAACACCTCACCTTATCTCCCAAATGCCTTCAAGAAATACAAGAAAAATCTATCATGTCCATGGTCATTGTGGAGTTGAATTTTGGTCCTTTCATGAAGTTTGCTCTAGAAGATATAAAGATGAAACTCTAAGCATCTTCATTATGGCCTATGCTATCTAATAGTGTTGAGTGGTATTTGGGGGGAACATACCAATTTTGGAAAAATAAGCAAGTAGAGGCTATAGTCAAAATCGAAGGAGTCTTTGTGTCTTACTCAGTAGAGGCAATTGCAAAGGTCCTCAACATCCTAAATGAAGGAGAAAATGTGGCACAAATCTCAATGAGATTAGATACTAATGTGAAGAGGTTGTCATTGCATAGGACATATGGAAAAGAAGATAAAGATTATAGCAAGCTCATAGTTGAGGAGAATATATACTTTAATATTAGAACCTGCCATCTATTTCCAATAAAAAGGCTCAATAGGATATCTACATATGTAGCTAGAGGAAGTGAAATCTTGATGGGAAAATTTAATGCTAACGTTGTCATTCTATTCTTCCTCAAGATCTAGAGGCAAGTCGAAGAGAAGAAGATAGGGAAGCCAACACTTCCATTTCCTTGCCTCATTAGGAAGTTGTGCAAGTAAGTTAGAATATTGGGGTATACCAATGATTTTCCTAGTAAGGCCTAGGATGCTTCCTATGTAGAAATGTTCAAGATGGTGGCACCAAAGAAAGATTAGCTGGAAAATCCCACAAGCACCAAGGGCGTGCAGGTTCCACACTTGCCGGTAACATTCTTGCTATTGGTCAGTAGCAATAGGTAGGACCTAGTAGCCAACTCTAAGTTGAGCAACAACAACAACAACAATAGTAGTAAGAACTACCATCGTCACCACCACAAGATTATTAACCATCCATGAAACATTTGCAACAAATTTTAGAAATAATAAGTTGGGGAAAAAGAGAGGGGGCTAGTTTGTGTAAAGTATGGGAGAGCTTTGTAAGGTCCACAATGTCCATAGATCTAGCTAGTGGGCAAGTATCACTCTAAGTAGGAGAAGAGGATGACTAAATGCAACAAATATCTAGGAATGTTGCATAATTCCAGGTAATGCCCAAGATTTGTAAAGGTATCACTTTTATGGTCATGCAACACCAAGATGTAGTAGTAGATGTAGATAAGTCATCACTTATCACATTAAGAAATCTTTGAATGTTCTTGTTGTGCCACCAACTAATATCTCTAGAGCACAGGATGCTCAAAGGCTTGCTGAAACCTAAATGACTCATGTAGAGGATTAAGATATTTTGGATAGATTCCTATAGATAGGTTAAGTCATGTAGAATCTTTTTGATATCCCCAGTGATATCATTGTAGTCTAGTCTAATCTGATAGCCACAAAGGAAAAATTGATCATGGTTGAAGCTAGATCTAAACACATAGATAACAAAGTGCAACAGTTGTAAGAGGGGATAGTCACCCTAACAGCTAAAAGAAGAGACCCCATGAAATTCATAGCACTTGACAGAATTGAACAATTTTGAACTAATCATATAAGGCAATTTTGAACAACATGATAATGAAGAGGAAGAAGAAGAAAGCAGTGTGGGATGCATCAGTGTTAGAGGCCCAAATGTATGCACATGCCAAAGCACTCACCACCTTGCAAGAAGACAATAAATATTTAGCTACTGATAATGCTCAGTTAAAAAGTATAGAGAAGCATAACAAATGTTCTTGAGGAGAGAATTCAATAGCTTAGAGAATAACTAGTTCAAGGTAACCAAGACAAGAGTCACTTGGCCTTAGAGAATAGAACCTTATCAATGGAAGAAGTCTACATCATTCATCAGAAGTTAGCAATAGAAATCAACACATGGCAGAATGAGGTTAAGAAGCATGAAAGACTCAAAGAGCATTTTAGGGATTAGGTGGGCATGTACAAGAAATTCAATGAAAAATAGATCTAGATGACAAAGGTTAAGATTAGTTCTCTTTCTACCCAAAATCCAGACTAGAAATCCATCTTGTATAGTCTCATCCATATCTACCAAGCCAAGGTGAAAAACAAAGACCTGTAGATAGAAGATCTTATAGAATAGATGGGGTTAGAAAACCTTCACTACGTTAACTTTATGTTATGTATGAGAAAGAGTTTGTTGACAAAAAAGATGCATTACAAAAGTGACATGTGACAAACTTTGAACTAGAAGTTGTATGAGCGAGCTACCATGGGAAAAAAGATATAGTAACAAACCTCACACATCACATGTTTGATTATCAAGAACTCAAAAAGATGGCCAGAGCATTTGAAGAAGAGTGATGATAGTTTGCAACCTGGTATATGAAGGCAAATAAAATGTTTCCGCAACTGCCATGCCCATGGGATGTACTGGTTCATCCAATATTGCAAAATAAGTGTGGATGGTACATGACTTGAGGATAGAAGAAGAAAAGCTTTAGGTGCTCCTAAACCGCTACCAACATCAAAAGCCTGATGACAAAGGGAAGAAGCTAATGGAAGAGCCTGAATTACTTGGAACATGAAATACATTGTGCTACTTTAAATTTTGTTTTTTTTTTCATGTATATGTGTCATTTTGTAAAAAAACCACTATGGAATTCTAAGTTATTTCAATTCAAATACACCTTTTAATTTTTAAGGGACTCTATCCTCATTTTGTTTTAACTCAAGGATGAGTTTCTAATTAGTTGTGGGGGTATTTTTTATTGCATTGTGATATTGTATCTATGATATCGTAGCAACAATTTTGTAACCCAGGCTATGTCATCATTGATGTGATGTCTTAGGATGTGTGTAACCCTAAAAATATTGACACTTGAATGCACAATCCATAACTTTTCATTCCATTCTTAGCTAGACTCTTGTAGTTTGTTTTTGTAGTTTTAGTGTTAGAGTGAATGCCCACAGTGTGGTGTTGAGCAGTTGTGCAAAATCTTTATTCAAGTGAAATGTACTTGGGCATAGTTCATGTTTGGAAATAAAGATTGTGATTGCTTTTCATCATTGTAGCATTCACGTAGCTTTAATTGTTCACTTTGTTTAATTTCCTATTTTCTAGTTAATCATTTACATTTCCAAGTACTTTACTTGTTCATTAGTAAAGTGGAATGAGTATGAATAGTTTCAATAATTAAAGTGTAATCATTTGGTAACCTAGTAGTAGTTTCACTTGATTCACTTAGTAGTAAACTCACTTGGTAATCCCAGTAATGATTAGATTATCCTGAGATGTGTATGGTAAGCTAGGACTAGATGCTCATCGCTATAAGCTAGAGTAGATTTGCATTATAGCCATTACTTATTTAGATTTCTATTCTTAATTTTCATTATGTTGTAACTAGGAGTATTAAGGGTTTAACAACATCAACCAATCATATGCCTCACTAAGAGTTACACCATACACTTGAACTTCACTAACTTAAAGTGGGAAGACAATGATCATGAACTTAACCTTAATTACTAGCATAACTACATTGTCCATCTGCAGATTATGATCTAGTCATGTGTGAACACTCATGACTTGTATGGTAGAGTGTTGGATGCTCTACTGCTCATCAAAGTGCTTTCCTTCATTATAAACTTGATGAGAGTACTTTAAATCATTTGAGGGATGAATAATAGAAAGAAGTGTGCTAGTTTTTTCTTCAACTCTTTATGTGTATTTTTCTTTTTCTTTCATATTTTTACAACATAAATTTCTCACAATGATTTAAAATCCACATAATTCTCTCACATTCTCATAAATTTGTGGTTCTTACATTTTGATAATGTAGCTCACAATTTTCAATTTATGTTTTTTTTGGTAGTTCTTAGAAGAGTTTGAATGATATATGTTAGCTTTTATTCTCATATTAAAGGAACTATGTTTTTAATAGAAGTGTTTAATGTTTTGAATTTGTAATTTCAACAATAATTTGTGCAATTTCTTAGCTAGGAAGCTTTACATGTTTGAGAATTTGTAATGTTTTTAGTTTTAGATCAAAGTTAAGCTCATTTGTGGAGTTTTTTGGAGAACATCTTTGGGGTTTTTCATAATCTTCCTTTTCCCTCACAATTTGAAGGAGTGTTTAAATCTTGGGGATCTTAGTTTTGTCTTCCTTTACTAATCTTTGACATTGCATGTCATGAGTTAATAACAAGTTGTCTTTGGTGGCTTGAGGATTAAATTATTACAACCATTGATTAAGGGTAGATCTAATGAGGGAAAATATGATGTTTAGGATCATCAAAAGGATTTTCCTTTCTTTTCATCTAAGTTATTCATATTTGATAGATCCTAACCATTTATTTTTTTTAGTTTCATGTTAAACCTCCAAATGCTCTAGTTTCTAACATCATAAACATGTATTTTTATTTTCTTTACTATTTTAATTTATCAAAGATAATTGATTTTGGTAACATAAATCAATAAGTATTGGTTTCTTTTTTAAGTTCATTGTATCACAAGAAATTGTGAGAGTGATTGAAATCAACATTGACTATATCGATCCTCACAGAAACAATGATATGATTTGATAAAATGGATTTCAATGGAGTAAACGTCTCATGGAGAAATCAAGATATTCATTTGAGTAGAAGAGAAATTTGAATCAAAGATTAAAGATGCCAGAATTTGTGATATAGTTTGATAAGGCTTGAATTGATTGTTATTGAATCCTTTAATATCAATCGATTTGCAAAATGAATGTTTTGCTAATTATTGTAAATCCTATTCAATATAAATAAGAACCTCAACTATGTATTGGGGGAAGGGGGGCGGGGGGTGGCGGGACAAAAACCTGAAGAGAGAACCAACATCAAATTGAATATCCTTCTTTTTATATTAAAATTAGTAAGGAATATTGTTAACACTTTGTAACAATCAACAACCATTGATGTGTGAAGGCTGTGAAGTTGTTGCATTGTGGAGGTAGTAGAGTAGGTTCACAAATTAGGTGATGTTTCATTTGTAAGCTTCTATATTCATGATAAATCTATGTATTTTCAATTTGGTTGAATTAATTGTTTTCATCTTTGAACTTAATGTTAGAAGTTAAGGTGAAGATTTTTGATTGTACTTATGAGTGATAGTCATAAGTGTGGAGTTTTCAATTGAATTTGGATCTAATTATTATTTTCTTGATGATATTTTTGACTTTGAAACCTTTCCTCCATGGATATGAATCATGGGTTAGTCACAAATGAGATGACAATATTACAACGAAGTTAATTAGTAAGATAATTTTTACCAAACTTTGGCTGGCTTGTCAATTTGGTGCCATTGCTAGGGAGGTAGGTAGAGTTAAGTGTCATCAAGGGTTCTGAACATTTTCAAATTCATTGTGTAGATCTAGTACTTCTCAACATGTATGCTTTATTTTTTCTATTTTATTTTATTTCTTTTTGTTGAGTAGTTTAAGAAATGGTTTCTTTTTATTGTTTTTCTGTATTAAGAAATTTAAAAAAGTACAATCCCAAGAATCAAACCCTCTTGTTGCCCAACCTATAAAAACTATTAAGAAATTTTCATTTAGAGTAGAAATTTTAGGAGTAATTAAATTAATTTGTAGAGTTTTAAGATTAGTAGCCCATGAATGTGCCAAAGAGAAATGTGAATGTTAAATGAAACCAATAAAGCAACTGAAGAAACCAACATGAATCCAACCTTCTAGGAATGCTCTTAGCCTCTACAAACATACATAAGTCAATTTTAGACAAGATTAAGAGGAAAAAATACAACGAAATCTTAACTCTTTTTCCTCTTCTGAAGAGCAACATTCCAACAATATAGGAGACTTAGTAGAAAGGGGAAGGATACAATTTAATTTTTTCACATCCTTTAATCCTCTATTTGATATTTAAACCACTATAGTACAAACTATGAGTTCAACTATAGTGGTAGGTTCCCAAAATTTAAGTTTTACCTAAATGTTAAGTAATGTAACTACAATAGGAGGAACCATCTAACCTATAAATACTTTAATTTTTCAAACTCCAATTACATCAATAGCCTCTATTTCTATACTAAGTCCTATTGTGCCCCCAAAAACTACTCTTTGACAATTGGATCTCCTTCATACCATACACCTCCTCCACTTTCTTTTGGTTTAATTCCTTTTTCCTTTGGCAATCTAGGTTCTAATGTTCTAGTTGGATAGGCCTACCAAGAACAAACTCTTAGGGATTCATTAAATTAAAGAACATCAATTATACCTCAAGACCATTAATTTTTCCACAAGGAAGAGATGTAGAGGTTAAAAACATTCATTCATTACCTATTTTTAAAGGAACAAATGATCAAGATCCAGGTACTCACATCAAAGAATTTGAAATTACATTAGCAATGTTAGCACCTCAAAGTCAGGATAGAACTAAAATGATTGCTTTTAAATCAACCTTGAAAGATAAAGCTGATTTCTAGCTACAAACCTTTAGGACAAAAATTAGTTCATGGGATGAAATCAAGGTTGCCTTTCTCCAAAGATTTCGCTCTAATGATAGGATGTATTCATAAAGAAAGAAATTAATGAGTTTTATGCAACAAGAAGATGAGGATTATGAGAGTAATGTTTATAGGTTTAAAGGATTATTGTTAGAGAATTTGAACCTTGGACTTCTAGCCCATCAACTTATTCAAATCTTTGTCTAAGACCTATTACCATATTGTAAAAAAAATGTTGAATTTTCCTGTAGTGGAAATATCTTGAATGTAACATTGAAAGAATATTGGAGAATCATAGATTCATTAGTAGATTAGAGAAAGAGATGGCCTAAACCCAACATCATGAAAGGTATGACCTAAAAAATTGAACAATTAAATAAAAAAATGGATGAGTTAACATAATTAACAAAGAAACAAGCTCATGTAATACAAAATGAAGCATGTAGCCTTTGTGGTAGTCCACAACATGACTACAACACTTTTCTAGCCTTATTATATTTTCATGAAGAAGCCTAAGAATTGGTGAAGGCTTTTCAACAATTTAGAAGTCAACCAAAAATCACCTTTTCACAAAGACCACCTTATCTGCAACAATATCCTTAAAACAACTTTAGCCTATTTAAGAATCCAACTAATGAATATTTAAATAAACTCACCTAAAGTCTTACTTACTTCATTAAAGAAATTAGGAAATTTATGAGTGAAACAAGGAGAATATTTCAAGACCTAACCAAGAATGAATTACCTTCTCAACCTGATCCAAATCCTACATCTCAAAGAAAGGGTTAGGAACAATTGCATTTCATCACTACCAAAAGTGAAAAGATAGTTGAACCTAAACCCCAAAATAAGGTTAGATTTCATGAAGTGAAGACACAAGAATAAGTTTAACCACAAATATTAAGTAAGGAGGAAGAAAATCAACCAACTAGGAAAAGAGAATAATTGTTACTTTCTTCTTGTTTGCCTAGACAAACAATTTTACCTCCTTTTCCTAAATGATATAAAGAAGACTTCACAACCAAAGCTGATATAGAAAAAATGTTTTGTGAATTATATTTGCATGTTCCTTTAGAATAAGTAGTGAAAGAAACACCTCTCTATGTTAAGTACTTAAGGGAACTTTGCACTAAGAGAAGAGAGGAAAATATTCCTAAGCAAGTTTATTTAGTTGATAATCTTTCTCAACTTATAAAAAGTCATGAGGTCCAAAAACACAAAGATCTAGGAGTTCCTATCATTCCAATTAAAATAAATGGATAGTTTATTAGAAATTCCCTATTAGATTTAGCAGCTAGTATCACCATCATGTTGCTTGAAATGCCTGAGTCACTAGATTTAGAGGATATAAGAAAGGTAAACATGATAATATCTTTGGCTAATGGTTCTAATGTGAAACATATAGGAATAGTGGAAGATTTAATAATAGAGGTGGAAAGAGGAAAATATTTGGTTGACTTTGTAGTTTTGAAGGTAAAAGATCTTGATTGTTTCCCCATCATACTAAGTAGACCTTGGTTAGCAACAACTAATGCAGTGATCAATTGTAGATTAGAAAAACTTCAATTATCTTTTGCTAATCTTACTTTTATGCGTAACATATATGAAAAGGAAAAAGAGGGCCAATTAAATCAAGATTTGAAAGAAGAAAGAGTGCTCTACAAAATACCTACTTTAGCAATGGCACAAGATAGGGAAACATTAGTACTAAAAAATTTTGAGAAAGGACCTTCAGACCCCACTACAAAAGAACAACAAGATCTCCTTGACCAAATTTTGAATTTGGGCTTGGGAAATATTGAAGAAATAATTCAACCACCAAACAATGATCATAATAAAGCAGTAATAATAAATTGCAAACTTTTTGATGAGCAAGAAGAAAAATTATTAGAAGTTTTACATAGAAAGTATAAGGTATTTGCATGGAGTTATGGGGACCTTCATCAAGGAATCTTAGCTAAAATTTGCCAACATCATATCTATCTAGAAGATAATGTAAAATTGGTAAGAATTCCCCCAAAATGAATTAATCTACCTTTAAAACAAATTGTTAAAGATGAGATTTCAAAACTTTGGAAGGAAGGAATTATTTATCTAATAGCCAATAGTGAATGGGTAAGTCCTATTATAGTAGTTCATAAAAAGGGTGGAAAATGGAGAGTTTGTGTAGATTAGAGGAAACTAAATCAAAACACAAAGAAAGATCATTTTTCTTTAACTTACATAGATCAAATTTTTAAAAAACTAGAAGGGCATGTGTATTATTGTTTTTTGGATGGGTTTAGTGGTTACAATCAAGTAGTTATCACACTTGAAGACTAGCATAAAAAAACTTTACATGTTTATATGGAACTTTTGCTTACTAATGGATGCCTTTTGGCATCTATAATGCACCTGCTACCTTCCAAAGGCCTATGATATTAATATTCTTTAACATGTTAGAAGATTATGTTGAAGTATTCATGGATGATTTTTTAGTCTATGGGGATACTTATGAACAAACATTACAACATTTAGAATGTATTTTGGATAGATGTATAGATAAAAATTTAAAAATAAGTTGGGAGAAGAGTCATTTTATGGTTATAAGTGACATAGTATTAGGAATTTTTATTTCTAAGGATGGGATAAGAATGAATGAAGAAAAAGTGAAAGTAATATCTACACTCCCAGCTCCAACTAATTTGAAGACGCTTTGATCCTTTCTAGGACATGCTGGATATTATAGGTGATTTATCAAATATTTTTCAAAAATTACTAAACCACTATATATGCTCCTCAAAACGATGTTCCTTTTGTATGGATTGATAATTTTCAAGAAGCATTCTTAGAACTAAAGAAAAGAGCAACCACCACCTATATATATTAAATGCAC
Source organism: Gnetum montanum (assembly GCA_015680685.1). Lineage (NCBI taxonomy): Eukaryota > Viridiplantae > Streptophyta > Gnetopsida > Gnetales > Gnetaceae > Gnetum > Gnetum montanum. The sequence continues at coordinate 456,922 of MNCI01031498.1, forward strand.
CTAGTTGGGATTTCCCATCTCATTTAATGTGCAATGCTAGTGATACTGATGTAGGCATAGTTTGAGAATAATATATCAATAGTAAGCCATGAGTTATTTATTATGCATCTAAAAGTTTAGCCTAGGCCCAAGTAAATTATACAACTACATAAAAAGAACTTTTAGCCATTTTGTATGCTTTGGATAAATTTAGGCATCATTTAATAGGATATAAAACTAGAGTTTATACTGACCATTCAACCATTAAGTTTTTGGTACTAAAAAAAATAGAAAATGCAAGAATAATGAGATGGTGCCTATTACTTGAAGAATTTGATCTTGATATCTTAGGTAAAAGGAATAGAGAAAATGTTGTGGCAGGCAATCTTTCTAGATTAGAAACATGAGATGAAAATAGAAAAAAAGAAGTCTTTCATGATGAATTTTTAGATGAATACCTCTTTTCTATAAAGAAGGATCCATGGTTTGATGATATAGCAAACTATCTTGCCACCATGAAAACCCCAACTCAATGGAGTAAGGAGGAGAAGAAATATTTCTTATAAAACATCTTTAAGTATATTTGGAGTAAACTATACCTTTATAGAATATGTAAAGATAATATAGCAAGAAGATGTGTAGTTGAGGATGACCAACAAAGAATTCTACATGTGTGCCATGATGACCTTAGACATGGTTGTAACAACCAAAAACATCAGTGGCTGGAACACTGAGGTCGACGAGTGCATAGCCTAACCTCAAATTTGTGTGAGGGCCTACTAGGGGCATAGATAGGGCCTTGAATGGTTTGGTTGATTGAATAGGGACTTACTAGATGCAATGGGGGTGCAACGTGGTAGCTAGAATGCTGATGTGAGATGGTGTTAAGTGTGCAAGTAGTGTTTACAGTGTTAACAGTGTTAGTGGGGTCAAGCGTAGTCAAGAGTTAAGGGGAAGTGGGTGGTGCAACACTTGTAGAGCATTTCTTGAGCATAGTTTTAGGAATAACTATGAGGTAAAACAACAAAAATTACAAGTAAAGTGCAAAAAATGCAAAAAAAGAAAGAGAGAGAAGTGGAATACCACCCCAAATGGGCTTGAGCGTAGTTAACACCAAAAGGGATTAGAAGGTACATGGTGTATAATAGGTGCAGTGAACAATGTAGTCATAGTCTTGAAGGTATTTAGCTGTGATGACTGACATTTCACCGAGGTGTCTGCATCTACTAGGTTGGCCACTGTAGTGTACTATTGGCTGTAGTATTCTATTCGACTATAGGGGTTTATGGTGGTCTGCAACTTCACTTCTTCTTAATTTGCTAGAATGCCTTTGGTTCTCTCCCAAGTGCTCCTTAGATTTGCCAACCTACCAACCCTAAGGATTTTTAGGGCGTGAGTATATATAGGCCTCGGGTTAGTGGAAGATGTAGGATGGCTACCATGTGGTAGAGGGGATAGTTGGGACTATGCTCTCATCCAACTATGCTCCCCACTAGGCCAGTGATGTTGTGCTTTACTATACTTTGCTAGACTATGAGACTGTGACTACACTGCCAATTGCATGTGTGTGCCAAGAAGATTACAAGGTACCTAAAAAATGCAACTTAGACACTACACTCTATGTGACTATGCTCTCCACACTCTCATGTGGGGTTGAGCATAGTTACAATTTTGGGGTAAAAGGAGATACAAAAAGAAAATATTTTGCCAACTATGCTCACTGAAGATGAGTTGACTATCTTCTGGACTTGAGCTAAGCATCGTTGCTACAATGTGGAGGCCGTTGGAGATTGTTCTTACTAACTACACTCTCCACGGAAGGTTGACTATGCTCTGGGTTGGGGAGAGCGTACTCTTGAGACTTAGAAAAAATTGCAAAAATTGGCCTTCGTGTTGACTACACTCTCTATGAGAGGCTAACTACGCTCTCCATGAAAGGTTGACTATGCTTCCATCTAGGGGAGAGCATAGTTTCAACACTTCAAAAATATTTGCAAAAAATAGACCTTTGTGCTGACTACGCTCTCTATGAGAGGTTGACTAAGCTTCCATTTGGGGGAGAGTGTAGTCTCAGCACTTAGAAAAATTACAAAAGTGGCCTTGATGCTGATTACTCTCTCTATAAGGGTTTAATATGCTTCCATCAAGGGGAGAGCATAGTTTCAACACTTAGGAAAAATTATGAAAAGTGGCCTTCATGTTGACTACACTCTCCATGAGAGGCTGACTATGCTCTCAATTAGGGTTGAGTGTACTCTCAGCACTTAGAAAAAAATTGAAAAAATTAATCTTCATGCTAACTACACTCTCTATAGAAGGCTAACTATGCTCCCATCTAGGGGAGAGCATAGTCTTAGCACTTAGAAAGATCGCAAAAGGTGACCTTCATGCTTACTACACTCTTTATAAGAGGTTGACTATGCTCCCATCTGTGGGAGAGCATAGTCTTAGAACTTAGCCAAAATTGTGAAAAGTGGCCCTCATGGTAACTACACTCACCACAAGAGGTTGACTATGCTTCAAACTCGAAGTGAGTGTAGTCTCAACACTTAAAAGAAAATTATAAAACTGGCCTTTGTGCTAACTACATTCTCCACGAGAGGTTGACTACTCTCCCATCTAGGGTTGAGTGTAGTCTCAACACTTAGCCAAAACTATGAAAAATTGGCCTTTGTGCTGACTATGCTCTCCACGAGAGGCTAACTACTCTCCCATTTGGGGAAGAGTATAGACTTAGAACTTAGCCAGAATTTATAGTCAAAATGTCATAGTCTAGATTTAGTGGTGTTTCATTGGCCCCTCTTTGTTGACGTCTAGAGGAGTGGCCTGAGAGATGTCAATAAAGAAGAGCAAAACACCATAGCAGACTTGGCACCAACATCACTCTTTGATACTAGATCAGATGTTGCTACACTATGTCCAAGAGTGCTATGGATAGTGGTATTGCTAAATAGTAGGTGAGAAGTGAAAGTAAAAGGTGTAGGTGATGTGTTGGGGATAAAAGGACGGAGAAGTGAAAGCAGGATGTCATGATGTAGGGACATCACAACTAATGGTAACATGGCACTAGAGTGGCTTGCCCTTGGAAACATTAATCTCTTATCGAAGTGCTTATGAGAGGGTCAAGGTGTATATTCAAGGCTAGGTTGATTGCAAAATTGCTTTGCTTTTAGGTTGCTTGGTGACATGATTTATTCCTTATTTTTTTTGGTAGGGTGAACCTTCTTTTGGTTTTGCACATTACTAAATGCTTCATATGAGGTGTTTCCCATCCAATGGATTGTGTGTTACTAGATGGTGTTTACTTGTTTTTGAAATCGCATTGCATTTGTATGATAGATGTTTTCTCCTCAGGATGACTTATGTTACATCTTCTTGGGCTTTGATTGGCTGACCAAGGCTTCCCATGGGATGACTTATGTTACATCCACCTTGGGTTCTATTATTTGACTTGAAGAGGATGCCATGTGGTCATAGCACGTGAGCATCAAAAAGGTTTGCAATCTTTGTTATGCAGGGAATGAAAGGGTATTGGGATATAGGAGTAGATGTGAGTAGGCTATAATGGGAAAATAGGGATATGCACACATGAGAGGTTTAACTAGTCTAATCATGCACATCAGAGTGATGTGATGACTTGCTGTTGCGAGGAGATGTGCCTTTGTACGACTACTAGGGGCTTCATCCTACAAACATAACTCCGAGAAGATAAAAAAAGTAGATAAGACATAAATGCAAGTAGACTACAAAAGAAAAAATGTAAAAGGCCACATCAGTGACATAGGTTGCATAGATTGCAAATGCTTTATTCTGGAACTGTAGTGTACTTTCTTGCTTGGTGTAGAAGGAGAGTTGTAGTATGCTTGCTTGTAAAAAGATGGAAAAAGTTATTAAAAACTGACTATGAACCCAATTTTAAGGTCTTGGTAGACCATTTCTTTACTAGTTGAAGGTCTTAGTAGACCATTGGACCTAGTTTAAGGTCTTGGTAGACCATGCTATACTAGTTTATAGTCCTAGCGGATTGCTTTATGCTAGTTTAATGTCTTGGTGAATGTGCTGTGCCACTTTAGAGTCATGGTAGAATACTAGTTTAAAGTCATGATGGACTACTGGTTTATAGTCTTAGTGGATGAGCTGTGCTAGTTTAACATCATAGTAGATGAATGCTTACCTTTCTTCATGAATGTGTGGTACTGCATGCTAGACGTAGTATAGCTTCAAGTGCAAATGGTTCACTAGATAGGCAAGCTTGTTTCTGTCATGATTAGCAAGCTTGAATGATTTGTTGTTGTAGGCCTTAGTGACCAAGAAAGGCCCTTCCCAGTTGGCTAAGAATTTATCCATGGGTTTGCAAAAGACCTTGAGGACTAGGTTTTCTTTCTTAATTGGGCATTGATGCTAGATGTGATGATGATTTTTCCATTACTTTTTTTGATTATAGGGTGCTACTAGAGGGTACCAGATTTAATTAGGCTACATACATAGCCACTGGTCTACATGCATAGATTTCTTGGCTTTGATTCAACCTCAAGGAGAGATCCCACGTTCATTTTGCGTTCTTCATGGGATACCTACGAAGGTTCATGGAGCTTTTGGTCATGTAAGATGATGGATGATGGATGGTGCAGGACCATAAGTAGCTATCCAGGCTATGGATCAAGCATATGTTCTTGACCACATGCATGCAAAACCCTCGAGAGGGGATTGATGATTTGTTGTCAATAATGACCAAGGCTCCCATCAGGCCCTCACATTATTCATGCGATAGTGTGGGCAAGGGTCCTCTAGTTGGCACTGGGGAGGTGAGTAAGGTGAATTTCTACATAGTAGAGATGGTGGGGCCATTTAAGGCCAAAATCAAGAGGATGTGTCCTTAAGAGGAAGCTAACCTTGAGATCAAGAAGTCAAGTAGCAAAAGGATCTACATTAAGCTACAAAGCTTGTGTGCAAATGTTGTAGGTTAATATGTGTATCTTCTTAGATGCCTTAGTTACATTTATGTATATATTATTATTTTTATGTTTTTCCTGTTATGCTATACTATTAATTAGCTAGTGATGGGCTATGTGTAATGATGTGCTATATGTGTATGTGTGTTAATTATAGAAAAAGAAGAGAGGGCTGTAAGTGTAGTGGTTGAGGCAGTAGCAGAGGAAGCACCTCCTTTGGCTAAGGAGGAGGTGGCTCATGCAGATGAGCTTCATGAGGTGGTAGAGGCCCTTTGGTAGTTAGAATAAGAGGGGTTGCTCCACCCCAATGGGGTGATTTTGACACTTTGTCTAACAGTATGTAGCTAGGTGAGCCCCTTGCACTCACACCTGAGGGCTTGCTAGGTAATCAACTTGTCTTGCCATATGTCTTCCCTTGTTTTCTTTGGTATCTTTAGTTATTAGGCTATATGATAATTGCATTGTTGTATTATAGCTTCAAATATTCTTGCTAGCGATTCCACATCCATCTACTACATGGAGCCATGGGTAGATATGCCTGATAAATTTACCTTCATGAAAGATGTTGTTAAGGACATGGTGGACCACAGTGGACCCTGAGCTCGGTATGTGTGTAATGTTATTTTTCCTTTTGCTATCCTGCTTATTACTCATTACTTAGATGCTCATATGTGTGCAATGCTTATAGGTCCTAAGCTGTAATGGGACCCAAGAAAGGTGGCCAAGGTGGATGCTCTTCCCAACCTTCCTTCTAAAGTTGATCAGGTGCCTCATCACATGTACAAGACATTCAACAAGTGCATACTTTTTTGTGCAAATTCATTATGGATCTACAGGTGCTCTAATGAGCACTTGTGGAAGTGTGTGAACAAACTATAGGATAGGGTAACTAGCCAAGATGAGAAGATCAAGGATCTTCAATCTAGATATGACTTTATAGTGGCTAGATCGCGGGGAGATGGCACCTAAAGTACCTTTAAGATTGAGTATGCTAGATATTGGATAGCTCTCAGAGGTAAGAATGAGGCCACATGAGAGCTGGTAGAGTAGCATCTCTAGATGGATTTTTTTGCTTAGAAGAATTAGCATTGGAAGAATTCTAGCATAAAGGTTTATCAGTGGAGATAGATGCAGAAGAATCATAAGCATCAATACAAGTGGGAGTGTGACATGTACCTATGATGGTACAAGGAAGAGTCTATCAAACACAACTACCACAAGATGTTTCTGAAGGCAACTAGTGGGAATTAGACATTTGACTTGTTTGCATAGAGTATGGTCATGAGTGACTCTTCCATGAGGTAGATCATTACCCCCTTCGGAGAGGTCTCTTATGCTACATTTTCCATGGAGCCACTTGCATGGACCACTATGGACAAAGGTAAGACCCTTGTAGGAATTGACTTTGGCTAGGAGGATTGGACGTAACTTTCCAAAGCTGAGATCCTTCAATGCTTGGAGGCTGACCTTGGAAAGTTACCTCTAGAACTCACCGATGTGGGACCATCTAGGTTAGTTTCTACTACATTAGTTTTTTTTTATGATTTTTATGTTTTGAGTTAGCTCATATAATGCATGCTTTCTTACTAATTGTGCATATTTTTCAATGGTTATGGTAGGCACTAGGTGATGCTACAGGCCTCAGCAACCTAGTGAAGGAAGCAGAACTTCCACCCCCACCTAGCTCTACTAGTCGAGCATGACCAGATGTACCTCCCATTGGGATTTTTTGCTACATTTTTGCTACATGGTATGTGATGCTATTCATGCTATATATTGCTATGAATATTACATTTTCTATGGATGATTATTTTCTAAATGTAATGTATAAAATTTTATCCTTATATGATAATTTTATTACATTTTCTATGAGTATGCGAGTACGGGTCATTACGAGCCATAGCTAGTCTGTTGTTAGTTTAAAGCCTTGACGGGTCCCACACTAGTTTAAGGCCATAGCGTGAGGGCTGATGCTAGTCTTTTGGCCATTTCAAGTTATGGTGATAGTTTAAGGTCATTTTGGGCCACACATTGCTAGTTTAAGGCCATTCTAGGCTGTGTGTTGCTAGTTTAAGGCCATAGCTAGCTAAGGTGGTAGTTTAAGGCCATACAGAGCCGCTATGATAGTTTAAGAACATTTTGAGTCATGATGATAATTTAAGGTTATTCCAGGCCACTGCAAAAGGATTGAAGCGATAGTTTAAGGCCATTTTCAGTTGCATATTGCTAGTTTAAGGCCATTATGAGCCATGTGTTGCTATCTCTCTTTTTGGTAATTTTTGCATTTATGATTTTTATGCATTAACCTAATAATTGCAAGAGTGTAAACTAACCAAGTGAATGCATAAACAAACTAGAAAAATGCATACACAAAGCAAATAAATGCATAAAAAAAGAAAACTAATGCATAGTAAGTAAAAGATAATGTTGATCTGAGTGAACCAAATGCAACATAAGAAAAAAGGTAAAATATAGGGTGTGTGAAAGCTGATAGTGGGTAGGCACCTAGTGCATTTTGGACTAAGGGGATACCTTATTCATGTGGTTGCTTCCTAACTCGATGTGGGTTAGGGGACATGTAGGGTCTAGATTGCACCATTCGGTAGTCTCCTTGATCTTTGCTTGCTATGTCAAAGGGCAATTCTACCCAAAGGACATCCTTTGAAAGGTCACTAGCTTCCTTCTACTCTTTCAATTGTGCTTGCCTCATGAGTCTCATTCTTTGCTATAGATGCATCATTAGGAAATTCAACTTCATACCCTTGCTTCCTATCTACGTTGTTGATGGCCAAAGGAGTGGCATTATCATTGTGGATGATAACCTCACTGCCTTCGTATGGGAGGTAGATCTCTGGATGAATCAAAGAGGAGACAACTTGTAATTGGGCTAGCCAAGGTCTACCTAGTATTAGTTTAAAGCCCAACATTTCCTTTATAACAATGAATTTAGTAGTGGTGGGGAATTGCTCCCCTACTACAAAGGCTATGGTGACATTGCCCTTGACAATGATGTGTGACCTGTTGAAGGATTTCAGAAACATGATTTTTGTTAGTCTAGTTTGATCCTTGAGGCCCAACTTATCCACAACGGTGTATGGTATAACATTTTTTGTTGCTCTGTCATTGACGTGAACTCTACAAATCTTGCATTGCTTAACACGTATGGTGATGAAAATGGGAGTTGTTATGAACTTGTCCTTCTAGGGATTGACTTTAATTGCTTCATTGCAAAATGATAGGGATGTGGAATTTAATTCCTATGGTGCAGGTGGTAGCATCACTGCATGGATGGAGGTCTCATCTACAAGGATGTCCTTTGTAATAGGAATGGAGGTCAACATCTGCACCAATGCTTCGTGATGGATAAATGAGATCATGATTAGGTCATATAAGCTTAATGTTGTGTTCTTCTATTTGGGCGTTTGTTTGACTTAGGCTAATGCATCCAAAAATTCTTTGCCATTAGCCATGTTTTTGTTGGCCTTGACTTCTTCCATGTGGCCTAAGAGACAGATCTCTCATGGAGGTGACTTGGGATTCACTTAGTTGGCCTACTTAGGGGTCTCATTGCTCCCTGGCAGTTTGCTCATTGTGGCCTCTTCAGTTGCCTTGGCCATGGGAATCGTAGATATGGGAATTAGCTTTGGTGGCAATCTTTGGTCTTGATGTTGCCTAACCATCTTGTCTATGAGACACTCATTGGATCTCCTGTGTTACCACCTTGAGGGCTTGCCAATGTTGCTAGCCAGGTTGCCCCTTGGGAAGGAAGGAACTGATGCATTGTCCACTATTGGGTTTTGGGTAGTTGAGGGGTAGCATATAGTGGCACTCAGATGACAAAGAGTGGTTGAACCATTGTTGTTGATGAAACTTGCAAGGGGACCCTAACTATGAAGGGTGTTATGGGTGCTTGAGTTTGCACTCTAATGATGAAAGGGGGCCTCGAACCCATGGGGGTTGAGGGGACCCTTGTGCTATTGGAGGGCACCCAGATCAAAAATGGCTACTACACTAGTTCTAGGTTGTCATAAATGCTAATAGCATTTACGACATAGCTAACATCATCTATGTTTAGAGGGTCATTGTACACCCTCATCGACTGGTTTTGAGGCTTGACCAAGTTTGTAGTGTTAAGTACCAACTCACTTTTGTTAATCATTCTTTGCAGATGGTCCTACCAAGCTATGAAAAAATTAGTATTATGGCTAGGCAACCAATGGTAGTGGAAAAATTGATCCAGCCTAAAATGCCTTTGGATAGGAGGCTTGCTTGGTGTTAAAGATGCGTGATTCCTTAGTAGCTTGCAATATCTATCGTGTTTCTTATGGGCATCCTTAGACATTTGCTTGTACTAGATGCATCCAACTTTTGACAGTTGATCTAGCAGCTTTGAAGATTTTAACGGTAATAAGGTGTACTTAGAGTGATCCTTACACTCAAAGTTAGGCCTTGGAATAGCTTGTGCTATGGCCACTGAAGATGTAGTCTAGTTGGTTGCCGTTGTGCTAGGATTGACAACTTTGTTGTTAGCTGGGGCTTTGGGCTACCTAGCCGTTGGCCTTAGGTTGGTCACTTTGGCCTCTTTGCCCATATTTGCCACTATTGCATTTTGATTTTCCTTATCCTTGTCCCTCCTTGGATGCTAGTTTTTGTAGGCCACATAGGCTGAGTTCTTGCTAGCTTCTACCACATCTTATTTACTCTTGGTTTGGGCAAAGGCTTGGCTTAGGGATTGCAGACCCAGGTAGTATAGCTTCAACTTTATAAAGTCATTAACTATTCCCTTAAAAATGGCTAGGAGATGTGTTTTTGCTATTGGCTCTTGTATTTCCTTTAGTGAGACACTCCACCATTGAATGAATTTCTACATGAGCTCTAGGTGGCCCTGCTTGACTTGCATTAATTGGTCTAAGGTGGTCTCTAGCTTTAATTTGTATTTGAAGCACATCATGAATTAGCCCAAGAGGTCCTCCAAAGAGGAGATGGAGCTTCTATGTAGTGCACAGTACCAATCTAATGCTTTGCTAGTGAGTGACATGGCAGAAACGCGTATGATGGCATGTAGCCATGCTTGCAATGACAAAAACTCCAATCTAAATGTGACAAAATGTGCATTGGGGTCTCCCTCACCATTGTATTTGGTGAATTAAGGCAATGGAACCTTAGCTAGAAGAGTTAGAGAAGGGACCATAGGGCTTATATGGTCATATTGGTAGAAGTCCACCTCTTTGATAGTTTTAGAAGAGGTAGCTTTAAGTTACTTCATCTGTTCTATTAGGCTTTGGATCATCTAGAATGCCTAGTCTAAGTTTTAAGATGTTCCAATTGGTTGTGCTAGTTGCATGATTTGTTGTTGGACTAACTGTGTGGTCCATGGCCTTATTGCGGGTTGTAGAATCACATAATGTAGTTGATGCATGGGCTATGCTGTAGGGATGATGATTAGGGTAGGCAATGCATACATGGGTTGGGCTAGCACTAGGGATGTTGATGAAATAGGCAAGATGTCAGATGCTTCAGCCACTTGGGGCTTGGAGATGGGCCCTATGTGGATGCATGGTTGAGTTGATCTAGTTGCTATGGGTAGTGATGGCTAAATGGGTGGCAATGATGCCATGAAGGGTAAGCTAAAGGGGGCTACTGCATCATAATGTGTATGTTACATCTGATGCATTGCTATCCTAGGCATTAACCTATGCCTAGTAAAGTAGGAAGGTGACATGGGTGCTATGATCATCTCAAGGATAATGGGTGAACAAGAATGTGGAAGAGCCAGACTAGGGGTTGCTTGTTGGAAGGTGGTATGGAAAGAGCTCTTGTGCTCAAAGCAAGCTTCGAACTCATCCTCTTCTTCCTATAGTGGCTCCTCATAGTCCATTCCTACGTCACACTTACTTGCTTAGATGAGCTAGGCTAACATCCAATGGTAGGGCTTCATGATTAGGATGATATTGATTGAGGAGGGGATATACTCCCATCCATAAGTACATGTTAATGGGTCAAACCCACATCAACAGGGTCGTCGACGTAGCCCAACAATGTGACTCATCATACCCCCAAGATTGATTGAAAATGCATCCTCAAGTTTTTTACAAAATTTGGGAAGGTATGGGATTATAAACTAACTACATACACATAAAAAAACATAATAAAAACTAAGTTCCCAAGTGTATGGCTTACAATCATTACAAAATTTTGGTATTCAGCATAATAAAATTGAACATTAGGACAAAAATTAACAACAAAACTTCTTTGACAATGTGAAGATGATGAAGAAATTTAGATGGTCCCAGGTAGTGGAGGCTTCTAAGGTTCTAAAGGACCTTCTACTACTTTGGGCATACATAGCTATTGTGGTTGTCTTACAACAGTTGTAACTTTTGGCAGAAGATGGAAGATGTCCAACAATGCTTTCTTCTTCACTTCCTTACTCCAGGGATTATTCATGGTGCATGTTTCTTCATCAATGTGGATCAGAATCAGAATATCCCATGGGTAGTGTAGTGACCAAAAATTTCGATAGCTAAAATGGCCATGCTAAGGGGTCTGCAGCTATGGTATAGCCCTAACCCCACCCCCATCTGAAAGACTATGACTAGAGGGGAAAATAGAGGCGAAGCACCTAGGATGATCTTGTTGATCGAACCAAGAATTATGGGGTCTTTCGATAAATAAGTGCTAGGGATTCACATAGTGTCTTCAGTGGTATTGGGGCTAGCTAAGCTTGAGCACAGTAGGGTTTCCCAATGTGAAAACGATGGTGCAAACATGTGAAATAGCAAAAAAATAAAATAAAATGTAGGCACAATGTCAAAATGCCAAGAAAACTCTTGAAAATGCAATGGAGTTTGAGAGAGAGAGAATGGAACCACCCCAAATAGGAGGGAGTGTAGTTATTCAAAAGGAGAGGTGAGGAGGTATGTGGTGTACAGATAGGCATACTAGGTAGTGTAGTCAAATTCTCTGGGGTGTCTAGGCTATGGAAACTAATGTTTGCCATGAAGTCTATGCTTAATAGGTTGGTTGTCATGGTGTCATGTGAGTTGCAGTGTGCTACGATGTTGAGTGGTGTGTAAAGGTGTTACTAAGGTGTGAAGTATTCTGGGGGTGCAAGGTGTTGCAAATGACTCAAATGCCAAATGATACTTGGGTTTGCCAACCAAATGCAAGAATTTCCAACCATGCTTTTGATTTGCCAATTCCTAAAGTATGAAATGTAGTGGTATTTATAGGGTTAGGGTTGACATGAAATGCATATTAGGTGCCACATGGAAAAAGGAGTAGTTGAGGCTACACTGACCCTAGCTGCACTCCCACTAGAGCAACTAGTGCTATGCTCTGGTGTGCTCTAATGGACCCTGAGAGACTACCAGACTATGACTATGCTACCAAATTGCATGTGAAAAAGTCAAAAAGGCTACAATGTGCTTGCAACAATGCACAATAGTGCAATTTGGAGGCTATCCTCTGGGACTACTTTCTCCCCTCTTTTGAGTGGGATTGAGTGTAGGTACAATTCTAAGATAAATAGGGGATGCAAACGAAATGAAAATTGCTAATATTGCTTGCCAAAGGAGTGTCAAAGTTGAGATGAAGATTAGTGCCAATATTTGGAAGCTTTTGGAGGCTATACTATACTAACTATGCTCTGGAGCACAACATAATAGTTAGGTAAATTTTCCAAAAAGTGAAGTCCAGTGTTGACTACGCTGATTATGCTCTACAACATAGCAAGAAAAGTGAGAGTGTAGCGTTGACATTGAGAAGAAATTGGTAAAACTTGTAGTCCTTGTCCAGGTTACATTAGCTACACTTTGGAGCATAGTAGGAGGGGTAGCATTAAGAGTTAGAAAAGTTGCCAAATTGTTTCTTCTATTCTAAGTTAGCTTGATAGCTCCTAGCTTAACACTTAGGCAAACTGGCCATTGAGTGCATGCTACACTGACTATGCTCTAGAGTGTAGTAGGGAGAATGGGAGTGTAGCACAACACTTAGAAAATTTTTTGCAACTACTATTGACACTTAGAAAATTTTGCAAATATGGCTCTATGTTGCATGCTACATTGACTACACTTTGGAGCATAGTCCTAGTAGTGGAAGCATGGGCTAAACACTTAGAAAAAAATTATCTCATGTTGATACTTAGACAAATTTGCCATTGAGGTGTCATTGCCAAAATTTGGTGGTGTTTCATTGATCCCTCTTTTTTGATGTTTAGAGGAGTGGCTTGAGAGATGTTGACAAAGAACCTGAAACACCACAGTAGGCACGATGCCAACATCACTCCTTGGTACTTGGTTGAATGGTGCTTTGCTAGGCTCGAGAGTGCTAGAGGTAATGGTATGCTGAAGGTAATGGATGTAGGGAATTGGCTTGGGATAGCAAGGGAGGAATGAGATGTAAATGGTGTATCATGCTGTAAGATGTGGAGTTAGCATGGTTGACCATGATCATGGCACCAAGGTGGCTTGTTGTTGAAACGATGACCTCTCATTAGAATGCTTCTGAGAGAGCCATCACCTATAGCACTAGAATGGCTTACCCCTAACATGTTGACCTCTTGTTGGAGTGCTTATGAAAAGCCAATGCGAATTTATGGTTAGATTGGTTGCAAATATGCAGCTTTGCTAAATTTTTCTTGGGAACATGTTTTACCCCCCTTTTATTTTTATTTTTTTAAGTTTCATGCTTTTTTCTTTCACTTTTTTCTTTTTACTTTTTTCTTTGTGAAATGCTAGCTATAAGATGCTTATCATCATGTGTACTATGTGCCACTCAACTAGCTTTTCTTAGAGGTAATTGCATTGCATTTGTAGAATAGGTGTTTCTTCCTTGGGATGAGTTGTATTACATCCACTTGAACTTTGACCAGCCCACATAGGTCCCCCTGTAGTCAACTAAAAGAAGGATGTCATGAACATTGGAGAAGCTTGCAGGGAAGGTAGGGAAATGTAAGGTAAAGGGGTAAATGCAAGTAGGCTATAGCAGGGTAATAGGGATGTGCACTCTTGAGTGGCTTGGTAAGTTTGACCAGTCACGTCAGAGCAATGTGATGACTTGCCACTGCGATGAAATGTGTATCTAAATGACCATCTTTGGGGCTTTTTCCTACATACACAATGTAGAGAAAACAAGAAAATGACCACACAACATGAGATGGGAGCAAACTACTAGTTGCAAGGGTGTTGCAAGTGCCGCAAGTGCTGCACGAATTACAAGGGCTTGTAGTGCCAAAGTAGGAAGGCCAATGTAGGTGCTAGGGCTAGAAGGCTACAAAAGCTTCAATAGCCATATCAGAGGTGAGTGCTTGAGTAGATGCAAGAGCTTGATAGAATGATCAAGACAATTGAGGCCCTAATGCTGCCATTGCTCCTAAAAATTGTGCCTGTAGTGATCAAAAACATCAGTGGCTAGAACACCGAGAGGTCACCGGGCGTATAGCCTAACCCTGGATCCATGTGAAGGTTGTGATAGATGTAAATGGATGTAGGGTGCCCTGAATTATCTGGTCGATTAGACAGAGACTTAATCGGTGTACAATAACCTTTCATAAATGTTGGTTTTAAGGTTTTTTATATGCACGTTGAGCGATAAGTAACAAACATGAATCAATTGAGAATAGTGCAAAACATGAGAATAACAAAACAAAATGAAACAGGTTTGGGTGAGAAAGTGCACTGGCCCAAGATTGGGGGATCTGATCTTTGCTTGAGTGAAGGAGGTGTACAACAGATGGCAGTGGGGACAAGCACAGCTTGCAACGAAGTAGTAATGTCACAGCTCCTTGAACTTCTGTCAATAGTTTGCTAACAGGGTCCTTCTGCTTGCCAGTCTACTTGCCAAGACTAATTTCTAAGAAGAAAAAATGCTAGAATGCCAAACACACTCAAAAGCCAACCATGCTAAAAGTGCTAGAAGCCACCCATGGAAAAGATGGATCTCAAAGCCAACTATGTAAAAGGAAATCCCTTGCACATTGTTCATCGAGGTATTTATAGGGCTAGGAGCAGGAGAAAAATGTGGTTTGCATGCCACATGTCCTGGGTCCCACAAAGTGTAAACATGAATATGCTGTGCTGCTGTGTAATCCTGAGTGTGAAAATTGCTATGTTGTGATGATACTATTCATGCTGCATGTGCCAAAGTCTAGTGAATGTAAAATGGAGCTTGTGCTCTAGGACTACGTCTTCCCTACTCTTGTGAGTAGGGTCAAGCATAGGGACAACTTTGGGGATAGTTAGGGGTTGCAAAACAAAGCAAGCTTGCTAACTTTGTCCTTTGAAGATATGCCAGGATGAGAGTAAGTGTTGTCAACAAGTTTTGAAGCTAACTGAAGATGTCTTGATGCTCCCATGCAAGTCTTATGCTAATTACACTGCCTAGCATATTGACGTAGTGTAGAGACCCACACGCTACATTGTGCTACGTTGCATAGCGTAGCCATCAATCTTGAAAGAAATCTTGCCTAAAAGCCAAAAATACCTATCTGAGGCTTGGCTAGGAAAGTAACTGCAACCTTGTATTTCATGCTAAAAGGTATTGGGACCTACTGAGTTCATCCTTAGGATAGTTTGGTGTATTGCATCCTTACTATGTTGTGTAGCATAGCAGCCAATATGACATGCATCCTAGTTTGATCTTGCAATACTTTGTCAAGAAACTTTGCTTGAAGCCTGAGGGTGAAGTGGGATAGTCAGTGTTGGAGGCCAAAGTGTAACCAAGTGCAATCCTCTCGCGGAAACCACTTGGCATAGGACCTTCATATATTCTATCCTTGCTACACTGTGCTATGTTGTGCTACACTACGTAGTGTAGCATAGCATAGCACCCAGCTTAGCTTGGATTCAGAGTTAATCTTGTAAACATTTTGTTGCTGGATGTCAGTTATATCCTGGCATGTCAGCAGAGCAAACCTATTTGATAGTTGAAATGTGGACAAATGTGCCTACTCCATTAGATCCATTTGAGTAGGAGTATTGTCAAAGTTCATCCTTGCTATGTTTTGCTATGCTACATAGCGTAGTAGAACATAGCACTAAAAAGAATAGGATTTCTAACAAAATTTGCCACATTTTTGCTGTGTCACGTTGCTCATGCATCAAGGATGAAGAGGGGAAGATATCTTGAAGGATTGAATTGCTGTCAATCTGCATCTTTTGGGTGCAATCAGTCTTCCGAAGGCCTGCTACATTGTGCAGCGTAGCATAGTGTAGTAGGCTCTTGCAGTTAGAAAACTTGTCAAATTGTTTAGCTCATCTTGAACACTTTCAGCAGCTCCTAGCATGGTCCTTGGGTAGACTGTCATTCGGGTTAATTGTCAAGCTATAGGGTGTAGCAAGCCTGTTAACCTAGGAGATAGAAAATTTTTCAAACTATACAGTCTACCCTTAGTGCCTCTTTCATGCAAACTATCCTTATGGTTGGGTGCCATGTGAAACACCACAAAATTATAAACTTAGCACTTCTCCAACAAGAATCGAGCTAAGTCATGATGCTCCCCAGCATGACTGAAGCTTGAGGACCTCACAGATAGCTTCAAACGGAGTCGAACTAAGCAAGAAATGGTTCCTTGGGATCCAAAAAAAAAAACTACAGTGACATATGGCATCAAACCTAGCAAATTTTGAGCTCAAAATACTTGGTTTTCACTAAGTATGCATCCTGTATGCTGGCCTATACATGCCCAACGTATGGCCCAATGTGCAGCAGCTTTTGAGCCTCAAAAACTCATTAAAATAGGCTATAATTGAAGGTCTAGACTCTCCATGACCTTCCCTAAGGTCCCAGGTAGGTCTTAGGCTCCTAACAATTAAATTTTGGGCATCAAACGGGTCATTTCCTGCCCACACGCTGGCTCACATGCCCAGCGTATGAATTCAAAGGTGACCCAAAAAAGGCACTTTGTAGCAAGATTTTCACAAGGCATCAACTCTTAGAGATACGAAAATTGTTAGGCATCATCATGGGCTCAAGAAAATAAAGTTTTGACCTTGAAATCATGCACTTTTGAGTTCACATGTTGAGCATGTACACCTTGCACGCCGAGCGTGTGGCACCAAGGATAAGGTCAAACATGCACTTTCAGGCAAGTTTCTGGCATGGGCTTGACCCTTAGGACATGGGCATCCAGTATGCATCATCAGAGGCTCTAAAAAATTTCATTTTGGGCATCAAAAGTATCATTTTTGGCCTCACACACTGGCCTATACGCCCAGCATATATGCCCAGCATACAGCCAGCATGCACCTCAGAGATGAGCCTAAAAATCCATCGAAACGAAGTCAAAATCAACTCCTAGATGACCTAGAGGACCACCAAGACTCAAGGATTAGTGTGCACACCCCAACATACTAGATCTGATTCCTAAATTATAGTTTTCATGCTCACACGTTGGCCTATATGCCCAGCATGTGGCTAGCATGCTCAACTTCAGGCCTCCCAAAACCCTGCCAAATCAAGGCCAAATGAGCCCAAATTCGATAGGAAGCATCCTTAGGACATTAGGCATTTAGATACATGGTCAAAAGCATCTTCAAACATCAAAATATTGGTCAAAATATTTCCTGATTGACCACCTACTATCTAGCGTATGGAGCGTATACGCCCAACGTATGAGGGTATAGAAACACGCTAGACACCCAAACTCACATGCTGGAAGCTCTATGGACATGCCAGGACACCCCAGAGCTTAGAATGACATGATGAAGCTAGAAAAAGGATGCCAAAGCTTAGATCTATAGGCTAGAACCATGAAATCTGTTGTACAACTATCATTCATTCATTTTTTGTGGGCATGAAAGTTCACACGCTGAGGGTCTGCACGTCCAGCATGTAAATTGGACAGTGTTCATGCTGTACACTTGTAAAATTTTATTTTTTCACACTAATCAACACCCCACCTATCGCCAGATCCATACATTTCACCTCCCATAGCCAATCATCCCACTCCAGATCCAAATTCCATGCTCTAAGATCATATAAAAATCCCAATTTTTGACTAAATCGAGGTCGGTTAGGGTGAGGTTGGAAAAGGGGATCATTTTCACACATAGAGCATGGGAGCACAGATGTCACATGCTAGGCATACATCCTGCATGCTGAGCATACAACATTCACGTTGTGCTTGTAGAAATTCTCAGTAGTTGTCATCACCCATCCTCATCAACCGGGGCTATACGTCTGCCTTGTGTAGATCCAAAACTGCGTACAGACCAATGCTTTGTACACACTCTTTTTCAATACATTTAATACATTTGTCCAACTTTCATTACAGTTTACATCGTTTTCTATGTTTACGCACGTTTACATTTTCTGTACGTTTTGTACTAGTTTACATTTAGTTGCAGTTTATGTATAACCCAATGTGTTATAGCAGCAAACGTTGGGGAAGTCCTTGTTTGATCCGTGTGCAGACCATCCAAGGTACTCTACCTTCATTTGTTTCCAGCTTACCCTCAAGTGGAGGTAGGGTCTACTGTGCTTGTCTATGAATCTTTTGGTGCCTGTAACGTTCCAACCCGGCACCGACGATTTCAGATGGTACAGTTTTTGGCGCTAGAAGGAGGGCCCTTCTTCATCATTTCTCAGATATACTTCGATCTAGTGCCGATATCTTTAGATTTTCTGCACCACCTTGTAGATCTGCTCCTCATAGTCTCGGATCTACTCTTGGTTCCATCAGATCTGCCTTCATCATCTCTAGATCTAAGTTTTCCTCATCCAGATCTGCACCCTCTTCAACCAGATCTACTGTGACTTAGTCTTTCCCTTTACGAAATTTTCATTTTTATGGGATATACGCTGCCTTATTCTTTCATTTTCCTCTTAAAACACTTAGTTTTTCTTACCTATAAGGTTGCACGCTGTACTGCACCCTTGGTACACGTTGACCACTTACTCTGCATGCTGTAGACCCTGTCTATATGCTACCTTGTTTTCCTGCATGCTGTAGACCCTGTCTACATGCTAACAATTGCAGTCTATACACTGTGAACCCAGTTCACATGCTGTGGCCAGTTCCTGTATGCTGGCAACAATGCCTATACGCTGTGAGAGTGGTCTGTACGCTGTGACTAGTGTTCACACACTGTGTATAACCCTCACACGCTGAGCATACAGGGTTATACGCTAAGTACGCTGTTCATGATTTTATACTTACCAAATTTTTATCATTTTTCACTTAACATGATCTCATACTTACCTTGACACATAGATCATTCTAGACATGGATCCAACCAACATGAATACTTCTAACATGTCCACTTCCGATGTCAATCTCTCCACAGTAATGCCGATACCCATTATGCAACCCATAGGGGCCCACGGTGAGGTCAACCCCCATGGGGGACCTTGCCGATCTCTCAGACTACAAGGGAAGAATCCATCATTTAATGTCATAACACAGGAACAATATAATTTTATATGTGTAAATATCCAAGTTGGTTTGGCAGTAGATCAAACTGAAGTGGAGGCTAAGAAATAGTATGAACTGATTCATAAGGGAGGACATGAGTTCATCCCCTCGCCATATGACATCATCCCTCTTCCAGAGCACTACTCTAAGCTCATCTCATAGCTCCTCCTAGTAAGGAGTCAGTCTTTGGACCAGTCCATGGTAAATCCTCAATTGGAAGAGGAGGATGACTTTGCGGCTCAGTCCGAACACAAGGATTCGTACCATACTCTCAGTCCACATACTTACATGAATCCGTTGTTTCATCCTTTCATGGGGGAGACTATGTCCCTCCATTCATTTAAAACCACTCAAGCACATGTGCCTCAATAGGAACCATCCACTATTATTCCCACTCTCTCAGTGACCGATACTCAATTCAATATACCCATCTCCACTATTCCTCCCATCACCACGTCACCCCCTCTCTTACAAGCACAACCCCAACAACATCCCCCTCAAACTAATGTAGGAGTGACCTTCCCACCCCGAGTGATCGGGATGCCATCTATGATACCTGCTTCTACATCCACTCACTACATACCATGGATTCAAACCCAAGGAACGCCCTTCACCACTTCAACTCAACAAGTTCAGGGTGTTCCCTCACAAATCATGACTGTACAGTAGGCTGTGATTGGCATGCAATCACATCAACCCCCTCACTACAATATACCACCTCCTACAATTCCACCCATGAACATCCCTCAAGTACAACAACAATAACAACAAAAACCCTTTCCTTACAGTATGCCACCCTAGTAGCACCTACCATGAATATTCCACAAGCACAACTTTCGACCAGTTAACTTTCTTCTTTCCCGTCCACCGTACAAAAATTTAACTTACACACTACACAACATGACTAGCCTGCCCCTTTACTGAGTGCCCAAGACTGGGCTGAAATCAAAAAACTGATGCAAGAGCTAACTGATGAGGTTAAGTGCCTCAAAACAGCTATCGACGAAGAGCTTAAGATAGTAGATTTCTATCAGGATGATCCTATTAGCTCTTCAGTTCCACCTCTAACATTACCTAAGGGTGTTTCCTTACCCATGTTAACTAAATACAATGGGGAAATAGACCCCAATGCCCATCTTGTAACGTTTAAACTAGAGTGCATGTTGCTCCAGGCATGGCCACATACCATCTTGCGAGTGTTCCCCATGTCTTTCACAGGGAGAGCACTTGACTGGTATCGGGCTTTGCCCCGAAACTCCATATCTTCTTTGGAAGATTTATTACACTAGTTCTTTACTAGATTTAAGTATAACTTGAAGCCTGAAGCAACACTTGACAGCCTCATACAGGTCAAGCAAGCATCGCTTGAACTTGTTCAAAAATTTATTCAACGGTGGAGTGCTGTCCTCAATGAGCTTCATGAGCCAATCCTGGAGACTTATCTCCTCACTATTGTAAAGGGGGCCATTAATGATTTTATAAAGTCCAAATTATACTATCTTAACACACACACTCTTAGCCAAGCATTTGTACAAATAAAGAACATAGAAGAGGTAGCCCAAAATAGCCATGACCCTGCTTACTTAGCCTTTAAAAATCAACACACTAAGAAAGACAAAGAAAAGGCTAAGGCAACTATAGCAGCAGTAGCAGAAACATAACAAATGAGTATGGGACAACAAGGCAAACCGCCTACTACCCCTACTAACTATGCTAGACCTACTCCCGCAACTGCACCTGAATCGTCTACATCACAAACTGCTACAACAGGTCATACCCAAAACTTTGAGAGGAAAGATCCCTCTCAATACACACCACTACCTGTGAGGCCTTCTAAACTGTTTGACCAACTTTTGAAGGTTGGAATGATGAAACACAAGTAGATGTCTCCTGCAGCTATTCAAAAACATGATCGATTCTGTGAATTGGTCAAGAATCCAAGCTTGGCTACACCTAACGAGCCTCCTGTCCCAAAAGGCTTTAGGCTGGATAGGTTTTGCGAGTACCATTAGCATAATGGGCATGGTACTAATTTTTGTTTCACCTTGAAACAAGACATTCAATGAATGATAGATAGGGGCAAAATAACTTTCGATGAGTCTAACCCAGTTCTACCGTAAAACCAATCCATGGGCGTATATAAAGACCCACTAAATACTAAGGAAGCACCATGCGTAATTAACACTATCTACTTAGATAACGAACAAGAAGCACCTAGGATTAACACCATTTATTTAGATAATGAACAATAAACACCTAGGAGACCCTTTGTAGTTCGTACTCCTCCTACTGCACAAACACCCGCACCTCAATCATCATACCCTCCATATAACCCACCTACCCCGCAAAGACCTTATGTCATCTAGGTACCTCCTGTGGTGGCAGCCTCTATCATACCACCGCAAGCTAAACCATACGTAGTGCATGTACCTCTTATCGCTACTACCGCAAACACGCAACCACTTACCTGGCCCTTTTCCTTTGTAGTCCAGGTGACACCTGTGGTTGCAACGACGGAGGTACAACCTGCAACTAGACCAACTCCATATGTTGTTAGGATACCCAAACATCCTGATAACCACAAATCTTCCACTCCGCAAACACAAAATAGAACAACCCTGATGTTGTTAGGGTGCCTAAGCATTTTGATAACCAACCTTCCGCACCTCAATTGTCTACTAGGCCAACCCCATATGTTGTTAGGGTGCCTAGGCAGCTTGACACTCAACTACCTTCAACTATCCAACAACAACCCTATCCTACTCCATATGTCATAAGGGTTCCAAAGGAACCCAATGTTAAGAAACCAACTGTTCCCCTGTGCCACACATGGGAATGCTTGGTAGACATGCTCACATGGGAACGCTTGGAGATGGAACGTCAACGACTTGCCTTAGGACCCCCCAAGCCTACTCCATTAAGTGCAGTACCCATGACATCACCTACTAATGAACCGAACACAAGCTATAAGGGAGAATCATTGGGAATACATGATATATCCAAATCAATGATTACAGAAGAAAACGTCAAACCAGCTATACATGAGATAAAATTTTTGGGCCCGATGGACCAGGTAACCACTAACAAGCATACACCTAACGGTAAAGATTTAGTAATAGCCCTAACATAGGTTACGCAGGCACTTAAATAGAAAAATACTTCATTAAGCCTATATTACTTGATGTTAACTTCTCAAACTCATCGCGAAGCCCTAGTACGCATGTCGACATCAATCCCAGTAAGCAAAGACTTGCCTCCAAATGAACCTTCTATTCATGCGGTAATGTATTTGCCTCAAGGATCAACTTCTAAATCACTAGGATTCCACACTAACAACATCAAAATTAATGAGAAAATAGGAGAAGTAACAACAACACCTATGTTCATAATGATAGAAGTAAATCAATTAAAAATACATAGAGTGCATGTAGATGACGGAGCTGCCACAAACGTAGTACCTTATCCTGTCATTGAACAATTAGGGCTTACAAAACTAATTAGACAAACCTCCACCACATGTTTAAAATCTTTTAGTGGATCATGCGCAGTAGTAAAAGGCACCATAACTTTGGACTTTATAGTAGGGGATGGATTCCCCACATCAGCTAACTTCATTGTGATCGATGAGATGCCAGGGTTTAATTTAATATTATGAAGACCCTGGCTAGCTCAACTGAAAGTAGTCTCTTCCCCCATACACCAAGAGATTCACCTGCCTTATGAAGGTGGTGAAATCATCATACATGGGGATGCTGCTACATATACCATCTCATCACATACGGATACAAACCAAGGCTCGGAGGTTAAGTTTGAAGAGCCTAAACAAGATGACAACATTCTTGATAAACCGAAACCAACTACCGAACAACCAAAATAAAAGGATGACACAAAGGAAAACCAAAGTTGCATGCAATCAGTAAACAGAGATCCATTAGATGTAAAAGAAACTTCACCTAGCATAGAAACACCCAAACCTAAAACTGTACATACACCGCCTAACATAGAAATTATAGTAAACATAGAAACTACTATACATACGGAAACACTAGAAGACAAGAACATAGAGCTTGCTCCACCAGACGTCCCTTGGGCTGAATTACCATTCAACGTGATCAACGAAGGAGACGCTGAGTACAGAATCATACTTATTAGCACCACTCCTAACGTTAAATTAAGAAAAATCAAAAAATTACTAAATAGTTGACACACATTCATCGTCCGATATGACGTTAAACTACATTCATCATCCGAAATGACATTAAACTATCACATGTCCGCAACGACATAAAACTAGCCACGGCCAAAAATGGCCGGCTTACCAAGAAACCCACCAGTATCACTTGAAACTTCTCTTGTTTACACATGGCCCGAAATGGCCTTAAACTAGTGCATGGGGCCTGAAATGGCCTTAAACTAGAACATCAAGACTACAGTTCGTCATGACTTTAAACTGATACACATGTGCGCATGGCTCGAAATGGCCTTAAACTAGAGCATTTTATTACATTTGTTTTCTCTCAATTCAAGGTCACTATTCAAATTTATGTTTACATTATTGTGTTATCAGTTACAGTTTTCCTTCACATTTTCCTTTTACATGATTATGCTTCAATTACAATTACATTCCTACTTGTATCCCTACTCAACCGAAAAACTCAACCAAATAACAAAAAAATCAACTGAAAAATTGTATAAATGTATCAAAGTTAAATTACAACTTAGCACAATGTATCCACACAATACATAGTTCATATACATAATCACTTTAACCAAAAACGTCAAATCAAAACTAGGCATCAAATCCAGTAGGAGCTTGATCTTCAGGCTCCTCTGCATCATCTTGCCCCACTCCACTAGGGCCACCTTCATCACCATTTTTTCCACCATGACCCTGTAACAATAATAGGAAACAATCAGTCACTAAGTCCAAGGATAACATTTTTAAGAAAAGAACAAAAAAAATGTTACAAGATTGAACACTCATGAAAGAGGAAACTCTTAAGTCGAACTCTAGTCGACGTAGGATCTCTTCTTCTGGCACACTAGACCAATCTGTTTCATTAAGGCCTAAGTCAACATCAGCTATGGCCTTACCCTTGTCCACAATAGTCCACATAGGACACTTAAGAGGAAATTCACCTATGGAAACCTCCCTTGAAGCTGTTGTGATCAATCTCTTAGGAGATTCTAGCTCCACAATAGTATGTTTAACAAATGTATCAAAAGAGGACCGTAGGCCTAATCCCTCTATGAACATTTCCATCTGATGCTATCCTAATAATGCATCTTTTAACAACAACTTGTATTGATGCTTGTGGTTCTTCTGATCTTGGCCCCATTTTCGTACTTTAGAATCAAAAGCTTTTCAATCTTGACACTTGAGATTGAGCAAGTCAATTTGTGCTTTTCGCTCACCTAACTCCTGATTCATAGTTACCTAATGATTCAATAGATTCCAATATCTTATGTAGGTAACTTCAGAAGTTCACCATGTACCATCTCCCGACAATCTAGCAGCCGCGAAGTCATAACGTGACTTATAGTCATTTCTTTCGGGCGCTAGTTTGGCAATTTCCTTTTTGGCTGCCTGAACTCTCAGCCACAACTCTTCTATGGAGCGTTTGCAAGATGAAAGAGATTTGGCATTATGTACAACACATCCTGCCACCTCATCATAGATCTTTCTTGGTACTTGCTCAATCTCTGAAGGGAGTTTAGGCAAAGCATCAATGTGGGTTGCTTCAGACGATTTCCACCTTAGCTGATCACCTATCAATACAAGAGTAATATATATATTAAACATGGACAATAGAAATAGATGTAGAACATGAAATCAACATACTAAAATTTACATACCTAGTTCAGGATGAGCCATTTGGATGCGATCAATCACCTCGTTGACAATGCCTATAACGAAGTCTTTCTTACTTGGCATTTTGATCCAACTGATGGGCTCATCCGTAGACTCTTCCTCAACACGGGTTGCCTCTTCTGTAGGTATCATCATCATCGGTACCCTCCTTCAGACACTAGAGGTTGCCCTTGCTTCAACATTAGGATCTTGCAACAACAAAAAAATGAGAAAAACAATCAAATTCCTAAACAAAAATTCACAAGAACAAAGAAAGCCTAATAGAAAAGAATAGAACAACATACTGAATACCTCTTGGTCATCTACATTCAGTGGATCACCAAGGTCTGACCTTCCTCTAAAAAATTCTCCCATCGTGGCATCTTCTTCATCTTGATCTCCTACGAGATCCTCCATGTGCTCCTCTACTTGCGCTTCCTCCTCACCTTGATCGGCGAGGATTTCTTCTTCCTCTTCCACGATCGGAGCTAGCTCTTCCTTCACTTCAGGAGTTGGTTCTGATAACACACATAGTATAACACTAGTGCAATATGAATAATAAAAAAATAAATAAACAAAATGACTCAAATGTGCTTACCACGTTCTGAAAGCTTAAACCTGATACACTTTATCATCGGTTGTTCAACTGCAGGAGCACTTTCATTAGGGCACTTAGGTCTCTCAATCTTGAACTTACCCTTCCCGATTGCCTCGTTGATAACCCGATCAGCTCTCCTAGCAGTGTAGGGTACACTACTTGGCTCCAACCCTATGCTGTCATGCGTATGGGTGGAATAACCAAGTGTGTCCCATGTCATGATGGAAGCTAATTCATCTACACCTTCGGGGACATCCTAAGACCTTGTAATTTCAAACAAGTGGCGTATCCACTGGTGAGACAACTAGCCACGATCCCTCAACATGTACTCATTATCCATGCAAACAACTAGAAATTCAACTAGTCGGCGTAGATAACCAGCAAAGAATGAGAAAGTGAAATGGGATTGTGCCTCTATGTTTGTACATAACCACACTATCTCCCCGTGGAAACCTGAAAGCAAGAACTATGCCTAGTTGTAGTACATCCCAGTCTCTAGAATCGTGCGCATGATATGCACAGGATTTACACCAAGAGTCTTAACTTGTGATAGAGACTTAGAAAAAACTCGTGCTCTGAACAAAGGATACAGTTCATTCACTTCCATCACTTTGGATCTTCCTTGCATAGGGAATCCTTTAGAGCCCTTCATAACACCCAACCATTCCTCCAGCTCTCGAACTACATGACTTTCTTTCTGAGCCCTATCAAATCTCACTCTTGTCCCGTCTACCGGCACACCAAAGAGGTTTGAAAAGAACTCTGCCATCAGGTGGAAAACTACTTTTACCCCATGAATATGAGTTCTATAATAAGTGATAGCTGCATTAAATGAATCAACAATAGCAACCATCTCGATCACAAGGATGTTAGGGTTCAGAGCAGTGAAAAAACCCATAAGTCCAGCATCATGCAAGCAATCGATGACATGTGGCGATGCCTCATCATTCAACCATCGTTGTGCACCTTCGATTTCTCTAAACTTCATGGGCAAAGTACCCTCGGTATGGACTGTGGCGATTGTAACTCCACCAGGAGTAACATCCATTGTGTACATAAGCAAATAGGAAATCATTTTCACAACAATCGATGAGGTAACAAAACGAACGAAAGGCATCAAAACATCATCACTTACTGCTGGCCGATGGATTAGATGAACTTGGAGCTAGATTAACATCATGTGGAAAAAATGGCCCATTTTGGGACCAATCCCCATGTAGCCACCCCTGAGCCTCACATCATGCAAAAGCCTTAGAGTATCATTTGTGAAAATGGACAATTTCATCCTTGGTCTGGGCCAATACGGCACCCCGTAAAGTGGGACCTGCATGAAAGCCTCCAAGGCTGTATGAGCAAGTGCAAGTCCATCATCACTTTGATATACTCCCTCTTCATCGAGCTGAGGTCTACAAGAACATAAAATTCAAACAGGAACAAATATACAGCACTAGGAAACAAATAAAGATAAATTGAACACCCTTACCTTGCCACCTTGTAAACTGTTCCAAGAGGATTTTGGAACAATGTGTGTGCATGGGAAATGAGGAACAAAGTGCTATTAACGTTGTAATGGCTACATGTGGATATGTTCCACACACATGTCAATGGATGAGTGGACCTGGGCCCTTCAGCGGGACCATCTCCAACTTTGAATAATCCCTCGTCTATATCAGTCACAAAAGCTAAAATGCCATTAGCTGATCCTGGCAGTATGGTCTCAAGTACACTTTGGGTGAGTTGCTCACATAAATAAGACCATATAACCACACTGAGTCCTTGCAAGATGAAGGCAAAGAATTTATTAGCATCTGGTCTAAAGCACACTCATCTCGACCAATCGTCATATTAGGTGCAGGTACATTTAGATCTATGGCTCCAAACCACGTTAACACTCCAACAAGCTCCAAGACCAACAAAAAAGGTTTAAGACCCCTGCATGAAGTCAAAGATCAAAGTAAGTACATCATACACATAAAACAATGGCCTGGTATGGCCTTAAACTACCAACATTTGTTAACAAGAACATTCCATTCGCATACCCTAGTGGATACATATGTCATTTCAGTTTACATTATTCAACACTTAGGAAATTTTGACTCCACATCTTATAGTTCATATTCAACACTCAGCAAAGGGTTCATTCGCATTACACACATAACACTTAGAAAATTTTAGTTTTGGACATTAGTTTAACACCTACAAAATATATGAAAAATTTCAAAAAACATTCAAGGTTTAAATCGTGGAAACACTTAGAATTTTTTTGGGTTTTCGGCTATACGCTAAGCATGTGACCTTCTCACACGTTGGGCATGTGAAGACCACACGCTGGGCGTATAGCCCTCTGTATGCTGGGTATGTTGGGTTCACGCTGAGCATACCAGCCAAACTTTTCACGCTAACACTGAAACTTAAACAAAAATTTTCCAAAAAAAATATATAAAATACATATACACTACATGAACTAAACATTTTTGTAGTTTACATGCTGGGATCATGGCCTGCACGCTAGCTTCACAACCTCTACATTGGCCAAAGATCCCATATGCTGATTAAATTTACCAGGAAAAACATATATGCTAACAGTAGAAAATTGGACAATAATTGATAAAAATAGCAAAAAAATAGATCTAGATCTATAGATCAGATGCTAACCAGCGTAGGGATCCAAGCCATGAAGGGATCATAGGTTGGGGAAGGTTTCGAAGCATTCCCTCACTCTCCGTAGCAAAGGTTAGGGATGCCTCCTTCTTCTCCTTGCCCTTTACTTGTTTTCCCTTGCCCATCTTGCCCGAATGCTGGCGACGCTGGTTATTGATGGATCTTGCATGCTGTAGCCCAAATCTGAGGGTTTCAAGTAGATTTGAATGTCAATGCCTAGATCTACACAGATCCTCCTACGTATGCTCTAGATATGATCTATATTGTCGTAGATCTGGAAAACAGATGGTCCAATGCTGTGGAAAATGGTGGTTTACGCTGCCATGGATCTATTCACATTGGAGCTTTTGATGCACACTGACCCTGACCTAGGATTCACACTGAAGTCTTGGCCTCTACTCCTTGGCTTCATGCTGGGGTTTTGGGTTTACGCTGGCTCTTTCGATTCAATCCTTGGGTTTATGCTGGCCTGCAGCCTTTGGGTTCACGCTGTCCTCTGTCTCCCTCTGTTTTACGCTACAGTTTTGATGAGTTGACGTTGCAGTTTTATTCGGTTTATGCTATCAATGCCTGGTTTATGCTGGAATAAGGATGAAGTGTTTAGTTCTATGCAGTTTTATAGTTTGCCTTTTATATGTCCCAGAGAATTTACAGTTTTACTTAGTCTAAATCATTAATTTTTCATGCATAATTATTTTACATTTATTATTTTTACCTTCTTACACTGGTCAAAATTATGTTAGGATTAGCTAAAGTAAGGATCACATAGACCCTTCCTATAATCTAGCACATTGCCCTACAATCTAGCACACTGTCCTACATTTTAGGATGTTGCCCCCACCATCTAGCACATTGACTCTTGTTTGGGGCATGCTGTCCCTATTTAGCAAGAATCATTTCCTATTATCTAGGATGCGGCCCCTTTTTCCACAAATGTTGATCTATACCCACACTATTATTTTCCAAATTCATGTACCCGTTGATCCACTTTTGTAGGATCTATCCATATTATTTAGAGCTTTGTCCTATGTCTACAAATCTTGACCAACACTCAGCATACCACTTTCTAAATTCATGTACACGTTGATCCACTTTTGTAGGGTGTTAAGACCCTTGAAATATAAAATATAGAAATAACAATAAAGACCCCATATGGTGTCCCTATGGTCTATGATGTCCTAGCCTCTAGTACCATTCTTATTTTGATAAACATAAATGAACAAACAAAAACATAAAACAGAAATATATATATATATATATAAACCTGTACATATGTACCATACATATACCAATTATTCACATCCCCTTTAATGACCCCTTGGTACTTAGAATTCTAAACAACCAACAACATACATATATACGTATACATGACCCCACCATGGACACTAAACATAACTATGTACTCTAACCATGAACTGTAAGTTATGATTAAATTGCCGTGATGGCCCGGTAAGGCCTTAAACTGCCATGATCAGTCCGTTATGACTATAAAATGACAGGCAAGGCCCGGTATGGTCCTAAGTTGCCATGCGTCTAGGTACGACGAGAAACTACCATCGCATACCTTAGTCACTATCAAATGTACACATGATTTACATTTCCTGGAAAGCATAACAACCCCGCTAGCTCACTTTGCTCCCTGTTTATTGGTAGGAGCAAGCGCGATGGATTGCAGGCATCTATTCACACCATTGACCATTGATGGACCACATGGAAAGATCACAAGAGAAATCAACATAAATTCTATCAACTTAGGTCCACCAACAGATGACACATTTGTAGCCTCAATGCAACAAACATTAGACAGCTATGAAGGTATGATAAAATCTCTGGACATAGAAGCTGATAGCATCACTAAAGACCCTTTAATTGAAACCCCCATAACTATGCTTGAAAGTGAAGCTAAAGTATTAAAATTGAGCAAACTATTACAACCTCAACTTGCCAAGGACATAGAGCACGTGCTTCGAGACAACATGAAAGCATTTGCTTGGTCTTACAATGACATGCCTGGACTAGATCCTCACATTCTTCAACACAACATTATACCTAATCCCAAGTTAAGACCAGTGAAACAGAAAGCACGCAAGGTCAAACCTGAGGTAGCACTGGCAGTTCGCAATGAGATTTCAAAGCTTTATCAAGCTGGTTTCATTCGAGCTACCGACTACACTGATTGGGTGTCTAACATGGTTATAGTCCCCAAGAAGAATGGAAGCATTCACTTATGCATAGACTTCCAGGATCTCAACATCGCAACCATAAAGGATGACTTCCCACTACCAAGCATTAATCAACTTGTTGACTCAACTGCGAGGCACGCTCTGTTGTCTTCTATGGATGGCTTTTCTGGATATAACCAGATATGGATCAACCTAGAACATCAGCTTAGGATGACCTTAATGACACCATGGGGTACCTTTTGTTATACAATGATGCCATTCGGCTTGAAGAACGCTGGTGCCACATATCAGAGAGTAATGACATTTCTTTTTAGCGATTACATACATCATTTGCTCAATGATTATGTGGATGACATCGTAGTTAAATAAAAAATACTAGAGCAACACATACAAGACTTAGATTTGGTTTTAAAATGTTGTCTAAAATATGAACTTAGGATCAACCCAAAAAAATGTGTCTTTGGGGTGAAAATGGGCAAGATGCTAGGCTTCGTAGTATCAGAATTAGGAATACAAGTAGATCCAGACAAGGTTAAGGCTATCACCAACTTGAAACCACCAAGCAACCTTACCAAACTCTGAGGTCTACAAGGTAGATTACAGTTCATCAGGCGTTTCATAGAAAAACTGATGGACAAGTTGAAACCTATGAACCACTTGCTATGTAAGAACATCCATTTTGAATGGACTTCACAGTGCCAGGAAGTATTTGACAACATTAAAATGACACTTGTTCAACTATCGACGGTCTATCCACCTCAAAACAACAAACCATTCTATATCTACCTGGCCACTTCAGATTCATCCATCACGTCTATGCTTTGCCAGAAACGAGATGATGGAACTGGAGTCCCTATTTATTATCTAAGCCATGCATTAGTAGCCTATGAGAAAAAGTACAATGAGGTGGAGAGGTCGTGTTTAGCCCTTATCTTTTCCTTAAAGAAATGGCAACATTACCTCTTCCACAACCAAGTCAATATAATATGTAAGGATAATGTGCTTAGAGCTATCATAGGCAAAATTTACGAATTAAGTAAGATAGCTTGCTGGAAAGCCATGATAGCTAAGTTTGACCTACACTACATAGCGCAGTCATCAGTTAAGGGTCAAGCTATAGCAAATCAAATGACTGCATCACCAATGCATGATCAAGCAACGATAGAGCCAAAGTTCCCTGATGAAAATGTGAGTGCAATAGACATAGTGCCCGATGACTATGATGCCATTTTGAACTTTGATGGAGCATCCACCTCTTGAGGGGAAAGTGCTGCCACCGTCATCACCTATCCCTCCAGGGAGATCTAATCCTTTGCTTATAGTTTTAACTTTCACTGTACCAACAACGTAGTAGAGTACGAAGGTCTCCTTAGAGGTCTCATGGCAACACTAGCTTCAGACATCACCCGACTCATAGTCAGAGGTGACTCACAGTTAGTTCTAAATCAAGTCACAGATGTTTACGCGTGCAAAGCGCAACACTTACAACCATACTATGATTTGACTAAGCACTTGCTGAAGCAATTCAAAAACATAGAGGTGCAACATGTATCCAGAAATGATAACACCATTATAGATGCACTTGCCACGTTAGCTCTAAACATATCGCCAAACATGTTCGCCAAACATGTTCCACACATTACCTAGTTCTATAATCAGTTGTGCTAAACCCATAATTGATACTCTCGATGAATTACAGATTGCATCCATTAGTACAACACACACAGTAGAATGGTATGATGACATAAAAGAGTACCTTCTACATGGTGAAACACTGCAATATCTAATGAATGCACAAAAGGACACAGTACGAAAATGTTCTTGACAATATGCATTAGTAGGTGACACGTTATGTCATAGATCCTACGAAGGTATCCTATTGATGTGCATTAGTAGCATTGATGGCTAAACCATCGTGGAGCAAGCACAAGAAGGACTATGTGAAGGGCACATAGCACCCAAAGCAATTTGATACATGTTCCACCGAATGAGTTGCACACTGCGCAAATCACCTGGCCTTCCCAAAAGTGGGGGTTAGACATTATTGGACCAATAACTCCCCCTCTTCTGCAGGACATAGCTTTATCATAACCACAATCGAGTATTTCACAAAATGGGTAGAAGCTATTCCCCTTAAAAATACCACATCCAAACACATATGCAACTTCATTCTAGAAAACATTGTGACCTGTTTTGGCATTCCGATGACCATCATCACTGATAATAGGCCACAGTTTAGCAGTGCCGAAACTAGAAATTTCTGTGAAAGCCTAGGGATCAAACATTCATTTTCATCCCCTTACTACCCTTAGAGCAATGGAAAAGCTGAAGCTATAAATAAGATCATCATCATAGTACTCAAAAGGATGCTTACACAGATCAAACGATAGTGGCATGAGCAGCTAGTTTACATGTTATGGGCTTATCGTACTACACATTGGACTTCCACAGGTAAAATGCCATATATTCTTGTTTATGGTTCGGAAGCTATTTTATCTTTGGAGTTGCAGGCACCATCTTTAAGGATCACACTTTCTGGACTCCTCAATGAGGGTCAAAACAATGACTTGCACATTGTTGACTTGGACTCGATGGAGGAGGAACGCACACGTGTGCTCGATCAGATCGAATGGTACCAGAAGAAACAATGACGGCACCATCGACATGATATTCATAAGAACCCGATCAAGGAAGGCGACCTTGTACTCAAAGTAGTTCAGGAACACCCGGACAAATTCTCAGCCAACTGGGAAGGGCCTTACTTGGTCACCGAAGCGTATGACAATGGAGCGTTTAAGCTAGTTGACATGGAAGGGAACGAGCTTGCACACCCAGCCAACCACTTGTATTTGAAACCGTTCTACATTTGAGCATAAAATCAGGTATTCACTCGTCCTGTCATTATGAAGATAAACTGGCACCACAACTAACACATCTAATCAGCGTGTACAACCTTGATTAGGCCCTGCACACCCAACGTGTACGACCAACGTGTGGCACCAAGGACAAGGTCAAACAGGCACTTTTAGGAAATTATTTTGGCATGGGCTTGACCCTCGGGACATGGGAATCTAGTCTACATCATCATAGGCTTCAAAAACTTCCATTTTGGGCATCAAAAGTATCATTTTTGGCCTCACACACTGGCCTATACGCCCAGCATATACGCCCAGCGTATAGCCAGCATGCACCTCAGAGATGAGCCCAAAACCCCATCAAAACAAAGTCAAAATTAGCTCCTGAATGACCTGGAGGACAACCAATACTCAAGGATTAGTATGCACACCCCAGCGTACTATATATGATTCCTAAATTGCAGTTTTCATGCTCACACATTGGCCTATACGCCTAGCATGTGGCCAGCATGCTTAACTTCAGGCCTCCCAAAACCCTGCCAAATCAAGGCCAAATGAGCCCAAATTATACAAGAAGAATCCTCAAGACATTAGGAATCCAAATACATGGTCAAAATTGGCTTCAAATATCAAAATATCGGTCAAAATTTTTCCCGCTTGACCACCTGCTGTCTAGCGTATGGAGCATATACGCCCAGCCTATGAGGGTACAAAAACACGCCAGACGCCCAAACTCACACGCTGGAAGCTCTATGGACATGCCAGGACACCCCGGAGCTTAGAATGACATGTTGAAGCTAGGAAATAGATGCCAGAGCTTAGATCTACAAGCTAGAACCATGAAATCTATTGTACAACTATCATTCATTCATTTTTTGTGGGCATGAAAGTTCACACGCTGAGGGTCTACACGCCCAGTGTGTGAACTGGACAGTGTTCACATTGTACACTTGTAAAATTTTATTCTTTCACATAGGTCAACACCCCACCTATCACCAGATCTGTACATTTTTCCTTCCATAGCCAATCATCCCACTCCAGATCCGAATTCCATTCTCTAAGATCATATAAAAATCCCAATTTTTGACTAAATCGAGGTCGGTTCGAGGGAGGTTGGAAAAGGGGGTCATTTTCACACATAGAGCATGGGAGCATAGATCTCACATGTTGGGCATACATCTTGTATGCTGAGCATACAACATTCACGTTGTGCCTACAAAAATTCCCAGTAGTTATCATCCCCCATCCTCATCAACCGGGGCTATACGTCCGCCTTGTGTAGATCCACAACTACATTCAGACCGGTGCTTTGTACACACTCTTTTTCAATAAATTTAATACATTTGGCCAACTTTCATTACATTTTACATTATTTTCTATGTTTACACATGTTTACATTTTCTGTACGTTTCGTACTAGTTTACATTTAGTTGCAGTTTACGTATAACCCAACGTGTTGTAGAGGCAAATGTTGGGGAAGTCCTTGTTTGATCTGTGTGTGGACCATCCAAGGCACTATGCCTTCGTCCATTTTTAGCTTGCCTTCAAGTGGAGGCAAGGTCTGCTGTGCTTGTCTGTGAATCTTTCGGTGCCCGTAACGTTCTAGCCTGGCACTGATGATTTTAGACGGTACACCATGTTGACTGTGCTGGGGAGGGCATTGTCTGCACAGTCTTGTGTGATACCAAACTTGCAGGAACCCTTGTCCACATTTTGGAATTGCTAAATCATGAGAGTCCCCAAATTTATGGTGTTTCAATGGCCCCTCTTTGTTGACGTTTGGAGGATTTGCTAGAGAGACATCGACAAAGAATACGAAACACCACGAGGAACCAAACACCAACTCTGCTCTTCAGTGCCTACTTGGATGATGCTCTGCTATGTTTGAGAGTATTGGGAGAGTGATGTGAGGAAAGGGGCAAGGGTGGATTTGAGGAAACAGATTGAAGGATGAAATGGGTGTGAGAATCAACACTTTGAGAAACTATTGCCATAGCATGATCCCTTGTCGAAGTGCTTATGAGGGAGTCAACACACATTAGTGTCTTTCTTTGTTAGCCTTTGACCTCTCGCTGGAGTGCCTCAAGATGGTTGATTGGTGGCCAAAGTGAGTGTAAAGTAGTTGCTGTGCCATTTGTTTTAGGCACATTTTTTTATTTTTTATTATGCTTTTCCTTTGTTGTACATCCATGTTCACTTGCAAACAACCTGTTATTATAGGACATGTGTTTCCTCCCCAAGATGAGTTGTGTTATATCCATGTGGGATTTTGACCTACCTACAAATGCTTCCTATGGGGTGAGTTACATTAGGCCCATCATGGACTTGACGGTTGGGCATGTGAAAGGGCTTTGTACATTAGGAAAGCTTGTAAAGAGGATACAGAAAATTGGAAGTATATAATGAATGGAGACTAAACTAGCTAAAAAGGGGGAGTAGGGCATGTACTCTTGAACAACGAGGTTAATTGAAGCAGATACTTTGGAGCAATGTAGTGTTTTGGATTTCATGGAAAAATGCATCTCTAAACAATGCCATCTTGGCCTATATCCTGCAAACACAACAGAGAGAAAAATAGATAAAATGACCATGAAGTGAAGTGAGAGCAAAGTCCCACTTTCTTTAGACACCGCTAGAGTAGCGAGTATTGTTGCTAAGGTGTGCGATGTAGAAAGAAGGAAGGACAACATCGATCTTGGCCACGGTAGGTTGGGAAGGATGGCACTAAAGAGATTAGGAGTAGTGGTGATGCAGGTGCTCAGGATTCCTTGCCAGAGGTAAACATCATGCAGACCAACTACAAGGTGAGAGGCCTAATAGTTGAACACTTCTTGGACTCGAATGATGGTGAGGGCTGGAGGGTGGTGATGTTGTGGCTAGGCCACAATAGTGCTAGGCCTCAAAAAATAGGTACTGATGGTAAGAGCTATTGCTAGGATGAGTGGCTATGGTAGCGGTAGCTTTAGAAAGTTAGCAAGATGTCAGATGACATCTCCAGAAGGTCAGCAAGATGCTGAGGGTAGTGATGTTGCATGTGTTCCAGAGGGTTCTTTTTTAGCATCATGAACTGCATTTTGGAACTGCAACATCCTACCCGGTGTTGTCCAGGGAGTTTGAGGATGTGCACACTCGCTTGTTCATAGAGTCGTGGATGTCAGCTAGGGGGTGTTGCACTGCGAACCCAGTTTAAGATCTTGGTAGACCTTCAGGTGTGCTAGCTTAAGGTCCCAGTAGATTGTGATGTACTAGCTTAAGATCCTAGCAAACCACTGTGCTAGTTTAGCATCATAGTGGATGGTGGATGGGCTAGTTTAAGGTTGTAGTAGACCATGATGTGGGTGCCAGTTTTATGTTGTAGCCCAAGGACATGCTGTGCCAGGCTATAGTCATAGTGGACTATATGTGCTAGTTGTACATCATAGTGGACATTCTTTGCCAGTTTTATGTTGTAGCGGACAATTGTCTTACCTTGCTTTGTACCTGATGTAATCCTTTGTGTTAGATGTAGTATGGCTTGAGATACAATTGGTTGACAAGATTTGCGAACTCGTTGTCATCCATATCAGCCAATTTGAAGGACCCGTTCTCATACACTTTCGTGACTAAGAAAGGGCCTTCCCAGTTGGCTAAGAATTTTTTTACATGCTCATGAACAGATTTGAGGACTAGGTCCTCCTTCTTGATTGGCCGTTGATGTAAATTATAGTGGTGCTTTTACCATTGCTTGTCCTAGTACCATTCGATGCGATCAAGTGTTCGAGCATGCTCTTCCTCTATGAAGTCAAGATCAATGATCCTTGACTCGTTGTTTTGAGCCTTGTCTACAATGTTTGAAAGGATCATCTGAAGTGATAGAATTTGTGTATGTAATAGAGAGCTAACTTTCAAGGTTTTTGCTTCACCTTTGGTGGTAGTTAAGGGGATTTCAGTGAGAGGGTCTTCAATCACATCCCTAACCTCTAGGTCTAAGGCTTGGACTAGATATTTGGGCCAATCTAGGGATGTTTCTAGGGACGCTATAGTATTGTGACAGGACAACTGAAATTCTACCAATTCTGAATTCAAGTATCTTGTAAATTTATCGTAGGGACCCATTAAGGTCAAAGGCAAACCAAGATCACCATGCATAGTCATTTTTTTGAGCAGACCTGTCATAACAAGCAAATAAACTGAGTCAAGTGATACTTGTTTGAAGCAACAACATGTAATGTAAATCAATAATGCAATTTAAGATAATTGTCAGTTTAAGGTCTTAGTGAACCACAATAACATAATAGTTTCATTTAAAACGTATAATGAATGCTAAAATTGCCAGTTTAAGATGTCATGGTGAACTATTAATGGGCCTAAAATGTGAAAAAAATGTTAAAATTGCCAATTTAAGGTCATGGTGGACTATTATTGAGCCAACTATAAGTTAAAATTGCTAGTTTAAGGTCTTTGCGAACCATCATATGACTATATTATGGGTTAAAATTGCTAGTTTAAGGTCTTTGCGTACCATTACATGGCTATATTATAGGTTAACATTGCTAGTTTAAGGTCTTTGTGGACCATGGTGGGTTTAAAATTTGCAAATACAGGGTGAAAATTTTGGTGGGTCCACTTACTACACTACTGATAAATGCTACGCTGTAGTGGGATAGCGCTATAGTAGTGTTACGATGCAGTAGTATCCTGCATTACCTGGAATGAGAAAGTGACAAGTATTTTACCACATTGGCTATAAATAGGAGATTAACCCTTGGTAAACTTGTCATTTTCTTTATTAGAGCCCACACTTAGAGCGTAGCACAGTCAACCAGAGAAAGAGCGTAACATGCGTAGCGCGATCAACCAGAGAAAGAGTGTAACAAGCATAGTGTAGTAGCTGGTAATACTGATTCCTAAACATGGTAATGGCATGCAAAAGTGAATGTAGGCATTAGGGACTGGCCAAGGTGGACGGGGTGAGGGACACTTTGGGATGCCTCTCCAAGGCACGTGTCGAGGTGTGGCAAGAGGCTCTGTCTTCTCGGTAAGTTGTTATGCTACCCTTGTTTCCATTATGTGATACATCAAGTTAGGTTACCATTGCCACTACTGTTATCATTTTTGCAACTATCTTCTCTATTTTTGTTGCCATTTTGGCTACTATGCCGTGGTTGTCGCTACCTGGCTGCAACGACCGTACGGTTGCTACGCTATAGTTGCATCTAGTACTGCCCTGGTCACCATTGTAAAAAATGGATACTACGTTACTACAAAGGTTTAGCAGTTTTGGGTGGTGTAACACACATTCAGCGTAGCATACCACCCTTAGAAGGGTTTGTTTATTTACATAGTTTTACGGTAGCTTGACACATGCTTGGTGTGGCGTAGAACAAGCTATTTCATGTGGTAGGGTAGGGTTGGGGCAATGAGGGCACTGTGAATTTTTTTTCGCCTACGCTATTAAGGCTATAACATTTTTTTGTTGTTATGCTACGTTATTAAGTTGTCAAGCCATTAGGCCATTATGTTAGTAGTTTGTTACGTTGCTACGTTGTGAAACTTGTAACACTGCTATGCTGTGAAATTTGCTATATTGCTAAACTTGCTACGCTGTGATGCCTGGTATAGTGTTCTACTTGTTATATTGTTACATTTATTCTTGTACTTGTTCATTTACTACACTGCATGCAGTGCATTTGTCTTGCTACGCTGTGGGTTACATAGCCATCAACCTTATATAGATGTGTAATTGTTATGTTGTGCTATATTAGGCATGTTTGTTACATTGTGCTATGTAACATGTAACTGTGGGGTGTACCCACTGTTGTTACGCTACACGAGGCTTAACTGCTATACTATGATACATGTTTTGTTACATTACATGCACTGTTCACCTCTATTCTATGGGATCACGTTACGCTATATGTAAATAGAGGATTGTACTACGCTACATCAGTGATCATCACTTGAACATAGTGCTAACATTTGATGCTTTGTCATGCAGGGTCATGTTGAAACCCATTTTGATTATCCTTAAGGTGGTAGGAGTTGTATGCTGCCTTAGCGAACCTATGGCCAATGCCCTCCCCCCCCCACCCCACACATGGGTAGGGGAGTAGATAGTTTAGTTCTGGGAGGGTGCATGGAACTTCCTAGAGTTCCTCCTTTTCCATTTTAGTGTGATCATGTGTTTACACTTATCGGTTGAAACAATGGCTATGCTTATAGAAACGTTGTTTCCCAGGGAAAACTGGGGCATTTTGAAGTTCTTGGTTGATGGGTTGATCGGGGGTGAAGGGGTAGGAAGCTCAGGCCAACATCCAAGGGGCTTGAGGCACCTAAGTTGGATCTAGGACATGCTCAAATACAAATGCTACCACTTGTACAATACGTTGTATGTTGCCCATCACATGGGCACCTATTTTCAGAACCTACCTGGAACTGTTTACTATGCTAGCGGGTGAGTCCTGTGAAGTTATTTTAACATGTTATGATAGAAAAAAAATGCTTACCATATTCTTGTATGTTACCAGGTTTTATATCGACGAGGGAAGTCTTCACGACAACACGGATACACTAGCATTGGCCCAAACGACCTTGCAAGAGTTCTCCTCTATCAGGAACATGCGTGCCAGTGTGATAGAATAACTTGGGCTTGATTTTAAAACCTATCCAACTGGGTATTCAAAATTCTATGGGAAATGTAAGGAAGTTGGCTGGTTGGATAGTGAATAGGCATCATGCCGACCGATTACTGTTGAAGACATTTTGGTGGAACTCCCACCATTTCCTATGCTATTTAAGCCTAGTATGTTAAACCTTACAGTTTTTTCTTATATGTTCAAGTGATGATGCACTGTTTTGCCTTTGTTAACTTTCTTGTTTATTACTAACCAGTGCAGTAGTGAGGGAATCCCAAGAGGTCATAGTGATCACCTCTAGGAGTGACAATACCAACCTCTTCTTCAAGTATGGGGAGGTGGAGGAGACTCAATGTTGGCTCTGCAATGGGGCCCCAGCCATCCTTGTTCACAAACTTTGGGAGATTAGGCTCATGGATTTTTTTTGGCTGTAAATCCAAGTGTCTCGGCTGCAGAAATGCTTTCCCTAGCCGATTCCTTCTCTGAGAAGGTTGACCACTTCTGTACACGTGTTCACGATGTGCAAGTGGTGTTTTAAATTAATGACCAACTATTTGTGAATCTTTTCGGTGTCCCTTCTAATGGTCTCCTTGTAGGAGAAAAATATAGGAAAGATGCAAACCATCAAGGGGATATTGAGGAATGGCTAGGGACAAGCAAGGATCGAAAGGGGATTTACATCCATAAGGTCAAGCTACTAGTGGTCGAAACGATTTACCCTATCTTTCGTGCTTGTGCCTTTCCCAAGCTACTCTCTCAAGGGAAAATCCTTGGAGTGGAGTAGGCTTGGATAATGAGGGAGGTCATGGAAGAAGGGACTTATTACAATTAGGCTAGGTACCTTTCAAAAGGCTTGCACGCTGAGGTGGTCAAGCTTCGCGAGAAGCTTGAGTCCTATTTCAATGTGCACTACACCTTTTTCGTAGCTTGCTTGCAGCACTTTGTGGAGTTCCTAGTGATCCATGAAAATGGCATCTAGATATTGCAAGATCATAACCAAATATTAAAGCCATGGATTTGCCAATTTTTTTGTACCACTTGATCCCAAGAATCCCTGAAAGCTATTAGGGAATCGCTTTCAATAACAACAAGGGATCAGGTGGCACACCCCTTTCATGCCTGGGATAGTGTGGGAGAGGCACCTCCCATTAACATAGGTAATGTGTTAAGGGGGGAACACCTCATTGTAGAAACAGTGAAGACTAGACTGCAATGTAAGAAGTCTCATCTTGCAAAAGAGCCTTCCCGTATGAATGAAGAGAAGGAAGAAAAGCTATGAATCAAAGTTTGTAGAGTGCAGCCCCTAGTTGTTAAGTGTGCTTGACTATTTTGTTAGCGTAGCACTTGATACACTATGCTATGCTAGGTAGCATTGCACAACGCTTGTTTCAAATTGGAATACCCTAATTATTGTAATTGTGTTTTATCTATAGAAGAAGAAGAAGAAGAGGAAGAGGCTCTAGCCCCTAGAATAGGGATACTTGTTGAAGATGATGAAGAGGCCCTGACCGCAGAAGAAGAGGCCCCTACCATAGAGGATGCTGCCACATTGTTGGGTTAGCTGGAAAGAGAGGGGCTTCAATTTGATACTAGTGAGTTTGATCGCTTGTTTGATAGTGTGTCGATGGATGACCCCCCGCTATCACCCCTGAGGGTTTGCTAGGTAAGTTGGATTTTGACTTAATCTTGCAAACATTTTGTTGTGGGATGTTAGTTATATCCTGGTGTGTCAGCAAAGCAAACCTGTTTGATAGTTGAAACATGGAAAAATGTGCCTACTCCATCAGAGCCATCTGAGTAGGAGTATTGTCATGCTACAATGTGATATGCTGCGTAGCATAGCACAGCGTAGCACTCAAACGAATAGGATTTTTGACAAAATTTGCCACATTTTTGCTGTGTCACATTTCTCATGCATCAAGGATGAAGTGGGGTAGATATCCTAAAGGACTAAATTGCTGTCAATCTGCATCTTTTGGGAGCAATTAGTCTCCTACAGTTAGAAAACTTGCTGAACTATTTAGCTCATCCTAAATACTTTCGACAGCTCCTAGCATGGTCCCTGGGTAGATCGTTAGCTAGATCAAGTGTCAAGCTGGGCAAGCTAGAGGGTGTAGTAATCCTGTTAGCCTAGGAGATAGAAAATTTGCTAGACTATACAGTCTACCCTCAGTGCTTCTTTCATGCAAATTGGCCTTATGGTTGGGTGCCACGTTGATTGTGCTGCAAAGGGCATTGTTTGCATAGTCTAGCGTGACACCAGACTTGTAGGAACCCTTGTCCACATTTTGGGATTGCTGAATCATGAGAGTCCCAAAATTTATGGTGTTTTAGTGCTAACAATGAGAGCTTCAAGCAATAAAGAAATACCCAAGGCTAGTAATGTTGTAAGTATGACTTAGGGCTAACAACACTGGTGATCATGGCAGGAGCCTAGAGGGTTAGCAAAATGTCCAAGGGTAAATCCAGAAGGTTAGAAAAACGCTGAGGGGTGGTGATGTTGCAAATGTTCCAAAGGCCTCTTTTGATGATATGAAATATATTATAGAATTGTAGAATCCTTGCCCTACTCACAAGGTGTGGACAGATGGTGTGGAGTTGGAAGTGTTGTCGCTCGCTTATCCTTAGAACTATGTGTGTTGAACTACGAACCCAATTTAAGGTCCTAGTAGATCAGAAGCTGTAATAGTGTAAGGTCCTAATAGACCATGATGTGCTAATTTATAGTCCTAATAAATGATGGATGATATTCTAGTTTAGAGTTGTAGTGAACTATGCTATGGGTGCTAGTTTAGTGCTGTAGCCCAAGGACAATGGAGTGCCAGTTTATAGTTATAGCAGACTATGCTGTCCCATTTTAATGTTATAGTGGACAAGTGTTATGGATGCTAGTTTAATGTCATGTCCCAAGAATGCTCTATGCTAGTTTAATGTCATAGATGATGCATGCTTACCTTGCTTTTATTGATGTGGCATTGCATTTTAGGCATAGTAAGGCTTTAGGTACAAATGTGATCAAATTGAAAAACTCATTTCCATCTAGGTCAACAAGCTTGAATGCTTCATTTTCATAGGCCTTGGTGACCAAGAAAGACCCTTCCTAGTTGGCTGAGAATTTATCCATGGGTTCATGAATGACCTTGAGGATTAAGTCCCCTCTCCTGATCAGGTGTTGATGTTGATTATTGTGGTGCTTTTGCCATTGCTTTCCTTGGTACCATTCGATGCGATTAACTGTCCACTAGCATCCCTTCTCTATAGAGTTGAGGTCAATGGTTCTTAACTCATCATTCTAAGCCTTATCAATGAAGCTCGAGAGGATCACATGGAGTGATGACACCTACAATTCAAGAGGCAGAATCACTTTAGACCCATATACAAGGCTATATGACATCTTACCTATTGTTGTTTTGCATGTTGTGCAGTACGCCCATAGTGCATAGACTAATTGCTTATGCCATCGTAATTTGCTACTAATGAGCATCTTCTTCAGAAGGTTGACGATGACCTTATTTGTAGCCTTCCCTTGGCCATTCTCTTGTGGATAGTATGGTGACAAAAAAGAATGCTTAATGCCAAAGTGTTCATAGAAGGCTTTGGTTTCTGCATTGCAAAATATTGGCATGTTATCTATGACTATAGTCATGGTAGACCAACTTAGGTCACAATGTTGCCAGGGATGAAATTGAAAACTTGTTGTTATGTCATTTTCCTAAGGGGAATAGTTTCAACCCACTTGGTAAAGTATTTAGTTGCGGTTATGATGAAGCTATGTCATGCAAAAGACTTAAGCATGATAGGTCCTATGATATCCAACCCCCAACATTTGAATGACCATGTGATCTATGTGGTGTGTAGTTCAGTGGGTATCACATGCATTAAGTTGTCATGTTGTTGATACATGTTGCATGTCTTGACCTTGGAGACACAATCACACTCCATGTAAGACCAATAGTAGCCTAAGCATCTGATTTTCAATGTCACTACCTTGGGTGCTATGTGACCTTCACACAATCCCTTGTGGACTTGATCAATGATCATTTGTGCTTCACTATCACTAACACAGGTTAGCAGTATGCCATTGTAGAATCTATGATAAAGTGTGCTATCACCCACAATGAAGTACTGCCACGATCACTTTCACACTGCATCTTTTTGGGTAGTGATTAGATGCTATAGAGGCTCACCCTATTGAAGGTATGCCTTAATGTCGTCATACCATTCTACTATGTGAGCTATGCTTGTTGTGGCTATGGATCCAATATCAGTTGTTTGTGTGATAGGCTTAGTGCACTCCGTTACTGAAGTGGACAAGGAATGAAACATGTTAGGTGCAATGCTTAAGGCTAATGTAGCTAATGTGTCAAAAATGATGTTCTCATTGCAGAGAATGTGTTGGATTTCTATGGTTGCAAATCATTTAAGTAGGTGCTTTGCCAAGTCAGAGTTAGGTTGTAAATGTTATGCTTTGTAAGTGTAAACCTTTGGATCTTGATTAAAGACTAACTGAAAATTGCCTCAAATCACTAGGTTTCAAATTCCTAGGTCACTAGTTACTAAGATACCCTTGAGGAGGCCTTTTTACTTTGCTACAATATTAGTGTAAGGGAATGAAAAATGATAATCGAAGGGTCAGATCTCCTTGGAGGGAAATGTGATTACGATAGTGGAACTACCCCCTTAAGAGGTTGAATTACCATCAAAGTGTAAGATTGCATCAAAGTTAGTAGGCACTTGGCCTATACTATACATGTGCTCATCCAAAAATTCTGGATCTATCGTT
Organism: Gnetum montanum; assembly: GCA_015680685.1. Classification (NCBI taxonomy): domain Eukaryota; kingdom Viridiplantae; phylum Streptophyta; class Gnetopsida; order Gnetales; family Gnetaceae; genus Gnetum; species Gnetum montanum. Next base: position 501,811 of record MNCI01031498.1, read on the forward strand.
CCTTGATCATTTATTGGCAAAATTGTTAGTTGTGTAGCTATTTCTTGACCTTTAGTTGATGTTTGTGCTATGTAGTGTAGGTCAAACTCCATAGTTATTGCTTTCCATTATGCAATTCAACTACTTTCTTAAATGTTTGTGGTGATTACTTAGAGTACATTGCTTTTGTAGATGATGTTTACTTGGCTACAGAAAAGATAGTGCCTTCACTTCTTAAGTGCAAAGATAAAGGCAAGGTAGTTCTTCTCCACATTATTGTATTTTACTTCATGGGCCACTAATGCATGGATTAGGTAGTATATAGGGACCTTTAAACCATCATCTCTCTTTTGGTAGAGCAGAGAGGTGATGGATGTGTTAGAGGTTACAAGGTAGATGTAGAATGGTTTATCTTCTTGCAGAGGGTAGATTGTAGGAAGTTGAGCCAACTCTGGTTTAAGGTTACCAAATGCCACTTGGCATTGATTTATCCACTCAAAGTGGATCTCTTATTTGAGAAAGTGTTGCATTGGCTGCAACTTGTTAGTTAATCATGTAATAAACCTACGAATGAATTGCAATATGCCTTGTAATCCATGTAGCTCCTTAAGGTTAGCTAGCAATGCTAGATTGATAATGGCCTTAACCTTTTTAGGGTCTATGCGTATGCCTACTTATGATACTATGAAACCTAGCATGCTACCCATTTTGACACTAAAGACACACTTCTTAGGATTTAATCTAAGGTCATGTCTTAGGCAACATTTGAGTACATGGTCTAAGTCATCTGCATGGTTATGTGTCACCTTGGACTTAACTACTATGTCATCAATGTAATCATTGAGAAAATCTAGTAAATAATTGCTGAAAATGTATGTCATAGCACATTGATAGGTTTCTCTTACGTTCTTTAGTCTAAAAGGCATCATTGTGTAGCAAAATGTACCCAAGGAGTCATGAAGGTAGTACTAAGCTAGTGCTCTAGGTTGATCTGAATTTTGTTGTAACTAGAGAACCCATCCATAAAGGACAACAAGCCATGGCCAATTGTAGTATCAAGTAGTTGATCAATACTAGGCAATAGGAAATTATCTTTAATGGTCACCTTCTTTAGGTCTCGGAAGTCTATGCAAATATGTATGCTTTCATTTTTCTTGGGTATAACTACAATATTGGAGACCTAATCTACGTAGTCAGTGGCTTGGATGAAACCAGCTTTGTAGAGCATGGTGAGTTCATCATAAAATCCCAACACCACCTCAGGCCTAACCTTGTAAGCTTTCTGCTTAACTAGTTTTATGTGAGGATCAAGGATTATATTGTGTTACACTATGCGAGGATCTAGGCTTGACATGTCTTTGTAAGACCATGCAAATGCCTTGGTATTGTCGTTGAGTACCTTGGCTATGTTTTGGATTTGTTGAGGCTCTAACAAGGAACTAAGTCTTAGTGTCTTCACCTCACCACTAAGTGTTGCTACAAGGACTTCAACGAGGGGATCCTCAGTGATGTCACCTACCTTGAGATCTAGAGCTTTAACTAGATGGTTTGGCCAATCTAGCAATGCCTCTATAGATGTGTGTTTGTCATAGGCCATGGGATCAAGGTCTAGGAATTTGATATCAACGCATCACATGAGGTCATCATGGGGTTCGGTGAGGACTAGAGGCTAGTAAAGATGCTCGTATGTGCTCATGTTATAATCCTACCAAGAATCCTACAAAACAACTAGAAAGAACATCAAGCTACACTTGTCTTAATGGATTCAAAATGCATAAAATAGGGAAAAAATGCAATGAAAATTTGCCTAAGTGTGCAAATGTAATATTATAAAAGCAAACACATGGGCCAGTTTTGGGCCTCAATAGGCCTTTGATTGCTAGTTTAAGGTCTTAGTGGATCATTGATTGCTAGTTTAAGATCTTAGTGGATCATTGATTATGTAAGATGCACCAATTTAGGTAAGTTGAAGAAGGCTTGGAATGTGAGGTTGGGTTGGGAATTCATTGGGCAATCAGGAAAATTTGAAAAATTTGGAGACTACTAGAGAAAGGTTGAAATTTTTTTAACTCTAATTGCTATGATCACCCCTTGCTACACTTAACCCCTTGCTATTCTCCATAAAAATTTGGGAAAATTTGCCTAAGTGTGGAGCGTCATCTTAGTAGGTAGCACATTTAATTACCCCAAGAGGGTATCTATGCACATTTTCACTAAGGGTAAATTGTCATTTTCAAGAGTGAAAATGAGAAGTTACTGAGTGTAGCGTGGTTAGAGTAAGAAGTGGAAGCTAGAGAGTAGTAGCTAGAGCATGGCAGCCAGAGCATAGCAGCTAACAATGATGCATTAAAGTGAATGTTAGCACCCTAGCCTAGCCAACATCGATGAGGGAGAGTGAGCACTAAGACGTCTACCCCAAGAATATGTGGAGGAATGGAGGGAACTATCATCCACTAGGTACCCTACTACACTCCATCCTTGCATAGTTTCCTTTGTATTTCACCATTTCTTACACTTGCATTGGACTTGTTGGGGTCATTGTCTTGTGTTGGTTCCTTGCATTGGTAGGGATTGTTGCCACCATGGCCGTTTGGACCATGCAACTAGGGAGAGAGCATAGGCATAGAAGAGGGTTTTGACTTATGCATGTTTTTTTCTTCTTTTACTTTATGTGTGCACTGCATGAGCATGGGAAATTGGGGTTCAGCCAAGGGGTTGGCCTCTTCACTTTTCATGGTGATGGTTGTGTGTAGGAGCAAGGGTTTCAATTTTTTTTCATTTTGTGCTTCCCCCATTCTTTTGAGAGGATTTTTGTAACTGTGTGGGGTAAGGGGCCTTGGATTTTGGGGTAGCAGTTATCAAGAACCACCATCCATGTGGGCTAGGGACAAGACTTGGAAATTTTTTTTATCTCTTCTCTTTCTTTTTGGTGAAAAGAGATGCATGATAGGGGTTTGGGGGAAGCCCTAGGCATAGGGTGTGGCTATGGGATTCTTGTAATTTTCTGTTCCATGTGCTTTTTGGAGCCATGGCATGGTAAGGGGTGGGGGGAGAGGGAGGAGGGGGAGGAGGGGGAAGAGGCAGGGATGAGGGTCTTGGACTTGTAGTGGTGGGTTTGTTGTAGAGGGCTTGTTCCTTGTCATATTTCTATGTTTTGTCCATTTTTTGTATGGTGTGTGGATGAGCAAGGCAAGAGTAAGGCAAGGGAAAGCTATTATGGGGAGTAGGGATGTGTGGGAATACCATGGGGTAGAGGGTGCATGGAGTGTCATGGGGGAAAGGGTAACTTGTGACATAGTGGGGGTTGGGAGGTGTACAGTGCTAGAGTGTAGCGAGGTGAGAGGGGATGGCCACTAGTGCTATAGCCATGATGGGCATTCTGAAGGGTGGTACATGGTGTAGATGGCCATAGCATGAGTTAGTTTTTTTTTTTGCAAAATTCTTGGGTGTTTTGGGGCTATGCTCCCAACTGTTAGAATTTCTTTGTTGAGTTTTTCATGTTTTGGGGCTATGCTCCCTAGGGAGCATAGCCAATAGGTAGAATAATTTTCATGATTTTTTGGGGGCTACGCTCTTTAGGAAGCATAGCTAGTAGTTAGAATTTTTTTGACATTTACTTGGGTTACGCTCTTGTGGAGGGGTAGCCCAGAGTTAGAATTTTTTCGAGTATCCTAGGCTATGCTGCCTAGAGTTAGAAAAGAAATTGAAAGAATTTGCTAAGTGAAGGAATAAAATGCCAAACACAAAAAGTGCTAAGTGTGAGAATGAAAAGTGTTAGAATGCCACATGTGAAACAAAATGCAAAGTGTATTAGAGCTTTGCCAAAATTCTCAAACTCACAAGTCAAACATGTCAAACTACTAAAACATACAAACTGAGACAAGGCAAAACATGCATATGTAACACAAAAAGCTAATGCTACATTAGTGCTATACCTCAATGAGCACCAGATGCGTCAAACATATGTACTAACGTCCTATGCCCATGGGGCTTGTAGGGGACCCTAAGGATGTTAACTTTTCTACCCTATGTTAACTTTTCTAATTTTGCTAAGTGTAATTTAATGTATTTTTGTGCATCGAATGTATACTAAACCTTTTTCTTTGTTGCTTTTGTAGTTGTAGGGTATTTTTGAAGCTAATCCTCATTATTGTGAAGCTTGTTGGCATCCTCTACTGTATGAGCAAGCCCATTTCAAACATGCCTGCACTAGACATGTGTGTGGGTTATTAGGTGATATGGTTCTTGCCAAGAGTACATGAGTTCCTAGAATTTCTACTTCAACACTTTAGTGTGATGACATGATCACACTTAGTGATGGAAGTTGCTAGTGTCATCATGGAGGCATTGTTTCTTGGGGCAAACTGGAGCATTTTAAGGTTCATGTCCGATGAGCCCATTACAGGTGATGGTGGAGAAGGAGGTTCAAGTCGAGGCCCCAAGGATATTAGGAATTTGTTTAGGATCTAGAAGATGCCAGAATTCAATTATTATAGCAAGAGCAACACCCTCTTTGTTGCTTGACACATGCATACCCTATTTTAAAACCCACCTAGGATGGTGTACTATGCTGAAGGGTAAGTGTTCCTATGATTTTTACATTATTTATTTGGCTATTAGCTCATACTAAGGTGCTAACTGCTCATGTTTGTTACTAGGTTTAGTGTTGATAAGCATGGCCTGCATGATGAGGAGGGGGCCCTGAACCTAACCTACACTACCTTGTAGGAATTTTCATCCTACGAGACCATTTGTGTGAGGGTGATGGGGCAGATTGGATCTGACTTGGTAGACTACCCTTGTTGTTATCCAAAAACCTAGGTGTCAGACCCATGGCTAGTTGGATGCGAATTGGGTAGATGGTGTACCTAGCATCAAGGAGGCATTAGTTCCACCACCACCATTGTACACACCTTTTGTTCCACGTAAGAAATTCATCATTTTGCTCTCGTGTGTTTGCTACTTTATCTTTTTGCATGATGCTAACATTATTTTTTCATGTATTACAGTTATAGTCACTTCAGGAGAGGTCACAGTGGTTGTTACAGGTTGCACTAAGGCCACCCTCACCATGAAGTATGGTGATGTTGAGGGTGTACAACATTGGTTTTGCTACCAGGTCCCAATAAAGTTGACCAGTAGGCTTATGTAGGCTGGATTGATGGACCTTTTATTGGCCCTTAGCCTAAGCATTCTAGTGGTTGAAATGATCACTATTATTGATTCCTTTAGCAATGACGCTCATCACTTTTTCACATGGGTATGTGGTGTGAGAGTGCTCTTGGACCTCACCGATGACTATTTTGCTAATCCTTTTGGCCTCTCCTCTGATGGACCATTAGTTTTTAACAAAGCTAATAGAGAGGTGGACCATTTAGGTAAGATTGAGGAGTGGCTAGGAACCTCTTGATCTCTCAAAGGCATAATCATTAGGAATGTCGAGGTGCTTGTGGTCTAGGAGCTCTACCCTCTCTTCTGTGCCCATGTGTTTCTAAAGCTACTCTCCCAAGGGAAAATACTTAGGGTGGAGTAAGCTTAGGTGATGAGGGACATGCTAGAGTAGGACACAAGGTACAACTAGGCCTCTTAAATTATTGATAGCCTGCATGCCAAGATCATCAAGTTGCACTACAACCTTTAGGCAAGGTCGCATGTGGACTCCACATTCTTCGCAGGGTGCTTGTGAAGGTTTGCAAAGCTTCTGGTAGTTCATGAGGATAGATGATGGGCGGTGTAGGATTGTACACAACTCTTAAATCCATAGGTCAAGCACTTGTTTGCTACCTCATGAGTGTAGGAATTCTTAGAGGCAATTGATGAATGATTTTCTGAAATAATTAGAGGTGACTTAGGGCGATCTTACTACTCGCATGATAGTGTAGGTGAAGCACAACCAACTAATACTAGGAATGTGTCTAGGGTAGAGCATTACATCATCAAGATGGTGAGACCATCTAAGGTAAATATTAAGAGGCCATGACCCATGGAGGAGATTGCACGAGAGGTCAAAAGAGTGGGTGGCAAGGATCTGCCTAAAGTTTTGTGACTTGTGCATGGATGTTGCAGGTTAGTACAAGTTGTTAAATGCATTTTTTACATTTCATGTGTATATATTTTTATGTTTTTTATGTTGTGCTATGTTATATTATACTAAGCTGTCATGATAAGTGTTAAGATGTTGATTTTGATGTATGTGCACAAATTTTTAAATTAAGATGAGAGGGCTACCGAAGCAGCGATAGAAGAGGTCACTTAGATTGAGGAGGGGGAGGCATAGGGGGAGGGGCTACATGAGGTGACAGAAGTCCTCCAACAATTAGAGGAGGAGGAACTACTTCACCCTGAAGGAGGTGATTTTGATAGCCTCTTTGATAGCATGTAGTTGGATGACCCCCATGCTTTCACACTTGAGGGCTTACTAGGTATGTGCTTTGCATTGCCATCTTTTATCACTCTCTCTCTAGTCCTACATCTATGGTTGTTTGATTATTGCTAGATGTGTTGTTGTATCATAGCTATAGATGCGCTTGCTAGTGGTCTAGTGTCCACCTCTACCTACCACATGGAGCCATGGGTAGAGGTGCCTGACAAGTTCACCTTCATAAAAGGGTTGGTCAAGGATATGGTGAACCACCTACAGTAGGTAGATCCTAAGCTTAGTATGCTTGTGATGTTATTTTACTTACTTTGCTTTAACAGTATAATGCTTAGTTTGTGGCTAATGTTGTTTTGCTTGTTGTATGCCAATAGGTTCTAAGATTCATTGGGATCTGAGCAAGGTGGCCAAGGTGGATGCTATCCCCAAGTTTCCTCTTGAAGTGGAGTAAGTGCCCCACCGTGTGTATGAGGTGATGAGTAAGTATGCACTTTTATGTGCGAAAGTGTTATGGGTTTGCAGGTGCACAAACGGGCACCTGTGGAAGTAGGTGCATAAGCTCCAGGATAGGGTGGTGAGCTAGGACTGTAAGATGGAGGACCTACAATTCCATTATAGTTTCCTTATAGCTCACACACGAGGAGATAGTACCTGGTGGATAGTTGAGATTTACTATGCCATGTTCTGGTTAGCAATCTAGGGAAAAATGAGGCCATCACAGAGATTACTAAGAAGAGGTTGTAGATGGACTTTCTTACTCAAAAAAATCAAGATTGGAAGGATTACAATGCCAAAGTGTATCAATGGGGGTAAACTTAGAAGAACCACAAGCACCACTACAATGACAATTAGAACATGTATCTTAAATGATACAAGGAGGAATCTATTGCATGCCATTGCCACAAGCTATTCCTTGATGCAACAAGCGAGACACAACCCTATGAGTTATTCACTCATCACGTAGTGGTGAGTGGGTATGCGGAGAGGTAGATTACTATGCCCTTAGGGGAGGTTTCCTCTATCATGTTTTCGAAGGAGTTGCTTGCATGGACCACCATGGACAAAGGCAAGACCCTTGTGGGCATTGACTTTGTCCAAGAGGACTAGATGCAGCTAATAGAGGCTGAAATCCTCCAATGCTTGGAGGAGGGCCTTGATAGATTACCTCTAGAGATGGATGCAGGACCCTCTCAGGTTAGTTATTTTTTGTTATTTTGTGTTTTTTATGTTAGTTTTGCATGTTGTGCATTTACTAACTAGTTTACTATTTTGTGTTGCTTTGGAAAGGCACCAAGCCATACTGCAGGCCCTAGCAAAGCAGTAGAAAAAGAAGAAGAGGAGCCTCAACCCTCACTCAACACCATTGGCTAAGTAGTCCTAATGTAGCCTTGTTGTAGGACAATTTTGCATTTTTTGGCCATTTTTTGTATAGTCATGCCATGTATTTTATTGATGGATTAATGTCGATGTAATAATACACTATTTTTTCTATGTGGGTTGCATATTATGTAGAGTCTTGCACTTATTTTCTAAGTGTTGCATGCTAATAATGTGGTGGATTGATGTGATTAGGCCCCTTGTAGACCCCATGCTAGCTTAAGGCCATGGCAGAAGGGCCGTTGCTAGTTTAGGGTTGTTTTAGGCCATGAAAATTGCTAATTTAAGGCCATTTGAGCTGCAAATAAAGAGAAGAGATGTTGCTAGTTTTAGGCCATGGCATGTTGTAGTAATAGTATTAGGCCATTTTGGGCCTTTACAACAAAAGGAAAAGGGTTGCTAATTTTAGGCCATATCATGCTGTACTAGTATTTTTTTTTTTGTGATTTTGATTTTTGTAATTTTTATGCATTTTAATGTTTTTAATGTATAAGAAAGCTAAGCAACTAAAAGTGAATAGGCAATGAGAAAAAATGTACGATGAAGTAAATAATGTAAAATGAAAGCAATCATGCTAAATGTAAATGCACAAGTAAAATGCAAGTAGGACATATGAAGATTAGGGATAAGTAGGCACCTAGCACCTATTGGACTAAGGAGATGCCTTAGTCATGTAATTTCTTCCAAACCCGATGTGGGTTAGGGGGTGCATAGGGCCTAGGCAGTAGAAGGCGATATTCACCTAGACCTTCATTTGTGATACTGAAGGGAAATTCTACCCATAGAGCTTCCTGGAGAAGATTTTTGGCTTCTTTTGGCTACTCAAGTGGGTGCACTTGACAAGGCTGACCCTCATCCATCATGGGTGGCATGTCATTAGGGAACTCTACCTCTGACCCTTGTTTTATGTCAATGTTGTTGATGGTTGGAGGGGCCGCATTGTCACCATATATGATCACTTCTCCACCTTGATATAGAAGGTGAATCTCTTGGTGGATGGGTGAAGATATAGCTTGTAGTTGGGCTAGCTAGGGCCTTTTTAGGATTAGGTTGAACTTGGGCATCTCCTCGATGATAATGAATTCAACTATAGTGGGGAATTGCTCCCCTACCATGAAAGCTGTCATGACTGTCCCCATTACAACAATGTGTGACCCATTAAAGGACTTTAGGCATGTTATCTTCATGGGTTTCATTTGGTCAGCAAGACCAATCTTGTCAATGACTAGAAATGGGATGAAATTAGTTGCTGCCCTGTCATTGATGTTCACCTTGAAAATCTTGCATTGCCTTATGTGGATTGTCATGAACATTGGTGCAGTGACAACTTGATCCTTTTTAGGATCAACCTTGATCACTTCATCACAAAATGCTAGGGACATTGAACCCAATTCCTATGGTTTAGGAGGAAGCATCATAGCATGGATAGCTTGTTCATCTACTGGGATGTCCTCCTTAATAGAAATAAAGGTCAACATGCGAACTAGTGCTTCGCTGTGAGCGAAGGAGGTCATGACCAAGTTGTATAGGCTTAGGGTTGTGTTTTTTTTTGTTTTAGAACCTATTTGACTTATGCTAATGCATCTAAGAAATCCTTACCACTATCAATTGCCTTGTTGGCCTTCATCTCCTCCATGCGGCCTAAGAGACAAATTTCTCAGGGAAGATATTTGGGCTTGGCTTGTTTTGTTTACTTTTGAGCCTTAGTGATTGATTGTTGATTACTTACAATGGTTGTTTCAGTTGACATGGCCATAAGGATGAAAGATAAGGAGATAGGCTTAGGCGAACCTAGCTCCATGCATTTCCTAATCATTTTGTTGATGAGGCATTCATTTGGCCTCCTAGGCTACCACCTAGACTACATGTTATTGTATGTGGGATGAGGCTTTGGGTGGGTAGGGCTTGATGTAGCCCCCACCACTAGACTCTGGGTAGGTGAGGAGTCTACATGTTGATGCATCCTAATGATGAAGGGTGTTTAGATTGTTATCATTGCAATGTGCTATGAGGCCCTAACCACAAAGGGTATCATGGGTGCCTGAGGTGATGCTTTGATGACAAAAGGAAATCTTGAATTGGCTAACATTAAGGAGGCCCTAGTTTTGCCAAAGGGCATGTGAACCATGAATGGCTCTTGTGCTAGTTTGAGTTGTCCTTAATGTTGATGGCATTGATAATGTAGCCTGCATCATTTTTTTTTTGAGAGGGTCTTTGTAGACCTTCATTGATTGATTTTTCAGGTGAACTGGGCTGGTTGCATCAAGAACCAGTTCACTTTGGTCAATTAAGCATTGTATGTTATCTTGCAAGGCCATGTAGAAATTTGTGTCATGGCTAGGTAGTTGATGGTAATGGAAAAATTGGTTCAACTTGAAATGTTTAGGGATCGAAGGTTTGTTTGGTGTAGTAACTGATGGACCTTTGATGAGCTCATAGTAGCGATCATGGTGCTTACAAGCATCTTTAGACATCTGCTATGCTGGATGTGCCTAGCATCAAGTAGCTAACCTAATAGCTTTGATGGCTTGATAGGCAATAGTGTATACTTTGAGGGTTCTTGCACTCAAAGTTTGGCCTTGGGGTAGCTTTTCCCATGGCTACCGATGATGTGAACTGCTTGGTGCCTTGTTGTTGGTCAAGGTATTAGGTGCCTTGGCCATTGGTTTGGTGTTGTTTGGCTTGGCCTCATTGGCCACTATTGCAATAGTTATGGTTACCTTGCCCTTTTCCGTATCTTTCTTTACATGTGCATTTTTGTAGGCCACTTAGGCCAGGTCCTTACTAGCCTCCGTCGCATATTGAATGCTCTTCGTTTGAGCAAACGCTTGGCTTAAGGAGTATGGGGCAAGGTAGTAGAGCTTTGACTTGATAAATTCATTCACTACACCTTGAAAATGGCTAGTATATGGGTTTTTGTAATGGGCTCGCAAATTTCATTGAGGGAAGTGCTCCAACATTAGATGAATTTTTTTACAGGCTCTAAGTGGACCTACTTGATTTGCATTAGTTGATCTAGGGTCACCTCAAGCTTCAAGTTGTACTTGAAGTGAATGAAAAATTGACTAAGCAATTCTTCCAAAGAGGATATGGAGGCCCTAGGGAGCATGCAATACCAGACTAGTGCCTTACTGGTCAGGAACATGACAAACACATGGATGATTGCATGTGACCATGCTTACAATAGAAGGCATTCAAAATGGAAGGTCACTAGATGGGCATTGGGGTCTCCTTCATCATTTTATTTAGTGAATTAGGGAAGTTGGACTCCATGAGGTAGGGTCAGTGATGGGACCACAGGACTGATTGGGTTGTCCTAACAAAAGTCCATCATGTGGACCATTTTAGAGGAGACAACTTTTAGTTTCTTAACCTCCTTGGTCAGCATCTGAATGAGCTGGAACACTTGGTCTAAGCTTAGGGTGGATGTAGTAGGTTGCATCAATTTTGCTACTTGCTATGCTGCTTGAGTGATCCATAGTCCCATTATGAGCTACACGACCATGTGAGATGCATGTTTCATGTACCGCACTATGGGCACAGAGGGTAAGTTCCACCATATAGTTGTGGCTTGTGCCATTGTAGGGGGTGCCAACGAGATAGGTGGAATGTATGAAACTTGAGTCAATGGAAGCTAGGATATTTGCATAGGCTATACATAAGGTTGCATGGGCATGATAGATGTCGGGAGAAAGGAATGCATAGATTGTACCATTGTCATGAAGGGGAGGATGGTAGATGATCTACACCTTGATGTGTGTGCACTTGATGACTTGCCACAACAAGGGTTGACCTAGGAGGTGACAAAGGGGATGTAACCACATGCTAGAAGGTAGATGGCTAGGACTATAGAGGGATGAAACTAGAGGTAGCTTGGTGAAAGGAGGCATAAAAGGGATTCTTATTCTTTGAATGAGCCTGTGACTCATGCTACCCATTTTGCAGGGGCTCCTCATATTCAATTGTCACATCGTGCTTATTTGACCCACTCAGCCAAATCAGTTGGTCAAGTAGCCATTGAAAGGTCTCGATGAGCAAAATGAAATCATTAGGGGTAGGGAAGTACTTCCTCCTATACTTGGGAGGTCAGTTATGTATTCTAAGCTATTACCTCTCTACCAAGGTAGACCCCTTAGCCCTAGGAAGATCAGTTATAATCTCCCATTGAATAGGTCAAATAATAAACACACTCAAGGTAGAGGTTAAGGGTTGCTCAGGGTTTAGGATGCTATGCGAAAAATGAAAAAGTTGTAGATGCTAAAAAATTGCTGCTAAGTATAGAAATGCCAAAAAAATGGCTAAGTAAGAAGATGTTGAAAAATACTAAGAAAAAAGTGGCTAATTCTAAACACGCTACTACACTTGCTATGCTACTAAGTCTAAAAATAACTAACTCTGGTGTGCTATGCTTGCTATGTTGGGGTTAGCTATGCTCTCACACTGAGAGATAGCTACACTCTCCCAAACACATAGAGTTTTGGGTGAGTGCCAAAGATATGCTTTGGCTTTTGTCTAGTTGGGTTCTAGGAGAATCAACAACTAGGTCCAATCTACATCAACTAACTCATAGACAACTCTTGTGCTAGCCTATGATCTAGCTACTATCATGGCAGGTCCATAGGGGTGTTAGGTCTATGCTAGCCCAAAGCTAGTAATGGAGGTGTAGAGAGCATGCAGGACTACCATTGAACACAGAAGAAAATGGCATGACCCTTCTTCTATCACCAGAAAACTATAGTGACTGAAAATGTTGACAACTGGAATGGTCACGCTGAGGGGTTTGCAACCATGTTACAACCCTAACCTTGCCCCCATCTGAAGGGTTATCACTAGAGGAACAAATGGAGGTTAAGTGCCTAGGATTTTCTTGTTGATAAAATCAAGACTCATGGGGTGTTTTGACAAATAAGTGTTAGGGATTCACATGGTGTCTTTGATGGTGATGAGGTAGGATAAGCTTGAGCATAGTAGGGTTTCCTACTGTGAAAATGACAATGCAAATGTGCAAATACATGCAAAATAGTAAAAAAAAAAAAAAGTAAGTGCAATGCCTAAATGCCAAGAAAATGCTTGAAAATGCAATGGAGTTTGAAAGAGAGAGAATGACACCATCCCAAATAGGAGAGAGCATAGCAATTGTAAAGAAGAGGTGAGGAGGTATGCGGTGTACAGATAGGCACAGTAGGTAGCATAGTCACAGTTTTTGGCATGTCCAGGCTATGAAAATTGATGTCCACTATGAAGTTTGTACCTATTGGGTTGGATATAATGGCATCTTATGAGCTATAGTGTGCTACAATGCTAAGTGATGTGCAAAGGTGTTACCAAGGTGCGAAGTGTTTCAGGGGTACGAGATGCTCCAAATGCCTCAAATGCCAAATGATGCTTAGGTTTGTCAACCAAATGCAAGGATTGCCAATCATGCTTTTAATTTGCCAAACCCTAAAATGTGAAACATAGGAGTATTTATAGGGCTAGGATCAATGTGAAATGCAGATTGCATGCCATGTGGCAAAAGGAGTAGTTGAGGCTACGCTAACTCCAGCTATGCTCCCATTGAAGCAACTAGTGCTACACTTTGGAGTGCTCTAATGAACCCTAAATGTGACTAAACTACCAAAATACATGTGCCAAAGCTGAAAATACTACAATGTACCTATAAACAATGCACAATAGTGCAATTTGAAGGCTACACTCTGGGACTATGCTCTCCCCTCTTTCGAGTGGGATTGAGCATAGGTACAATTCTAGGATAAATGGGGGATGCAAAAGAAATGCAAATTGTTGATCTTGCTTGCCGAAGGAGTGTTAAAGCCAAGATGAAAACTAGTGTTGAGCTTTGGAAGCTTTTGGTGGCTGTCTTGCATTGCTATGTGAGCTATGCTCTGGAGCATAGCCCAACAGTTAGGCAAATTATACAAAATGTGAAGTCCAGTGCTAACTATACCGACTACGCTCTAGAGTGTAACAAGAAAAGTAAGTGTAGCACTAACACTTAGAAGAAATTGGAAAAACTTACAATTCTCATTTGGGTTATGCTAGCTACACTCTGGAGTGTAGTAGAAGGGGCAGCCTTAGGAGTTAGAAAATCTACCAAACTATTTCTTCCATTCTAAGCTAGCTTGATAGATCCTGGCTTAACACTTAGGCAAACTAGCCATTGAAGTGCATGCTATGCTAACTATGCTCTAGAGCATAGCACAACACTTAGAAAAATTTTTACAATTGCCATCGACACTTAGAAAATCTTGCAAATCTAGCTCTATGCTACATGCTACATTGACTACACTTTAGAGTGTAGTCCCATCAATGGAAGCATGGGCCAAACACTTAGAAAAAACTTGCCTTGTGTTGATACTTAGACAAATTTTCCATTGAGGTGCCATTACTCAAATTTGGTGGTGTTTTAGGTAGGGAATTCTTTGAAACAACTCCTTCATGTTAATGAATTAGACAATGAATTGTTTGTGTTCGATGTTGAACACTCTAAGTGCATTCTATAGCTCCTAGTAGTCATTCATTCTTTTGGCCAGGTTCTCAATAGTTGATCTCTAATTAGTGAACTTCTCCTTAAGAACCTCAAGTTCCATGTTTACTATCTCAAGATTTTACTTAGTTTCCTTATGGTGCTTGAACTCTACCTTGTACAACAAGTATGAGCTACCCACTTGCTTCTTCAATTCTTACTATGGCCTATCAGTAGTTAGCATTGCTACATTTGCATATTCGAGGTTGGAAAGCTCCATGTATGCCTTCATTTCCTTGATCTCTAGTTCCTTCATATAGATTTTAGCCTTGTTATATGTGTTTAGCCCATCAACTATAGGCTACTAAACATCATCTCCTTACTAGAGTTGCTAGAGGGCCTCATTGAATTTTGCCTTAGCTAATTAGATGTGCTTCTTGTTGAATTATTTCTATAATACCACCTAGTCCTTGTAATGATTTTCAACCCTTTTGAACTTAAGGACATCATTTTTCTATGCTGCGATCTCGATTATGTGGAGTAAGGCATGGACTTCCTTCATCGAGAGGTTTTTGTTCCTTGCTACCAACCTTCTTAATTTTGTGTTTACTATGGCTAGCTGCTCTTGCTATTGATGGATAAATTCTAACATTTACTACTTTTGTGCATCAACATTTTGCAAGTGGTGATGTTCTACAGTTAGGGCCTCATTCTCTTGATGAGTCTGGACCAATTCTTTCTAAATGTTACTTGTTATGGCATTGGCCAAGGACTAATCAAAGACTGCTACCTCCTTTACGCACTCAACCTCTTTTAGTCTGGCCTGAAGCTATTGAAAGCTTCATCTCACATGATTTCTTGGTTGAGTAATGCAAGATCAGTGAGGTGGGCTCCTAACATGACATTTGCCACAGCCAAGCATTGGTTCTTAGCTCAGGCTATGTCAAGTTTTTCTTCCATGATTATGCATCTACTCCTTACCTCAAGCAACTCTAACTAGATTGTAGTGATGGAATCTAGAAGGTCAAAGACATTTGGAATTTGCTACTGAGAGTTCTTGCAGATGTCTACACATCTCTAAGTACAGAAATGTGTAGTATAAATACTACAAGCACATTAAGTGCTTTAGCCACTTTATCAGCAACCACTTTAGTCTCTATCTCCTGCCCATGGTGCTACATCACTAGGAAAATTTCCACCTCACCCTCTTTGAGATGTACTAAAAATGTAGTGGCATTCCCAAAGATGTTTAGGAATTACTATTATTGCAAGATAGACATCGTTACCTCTCAACTACCTAGATTTGACCTTGTAGGCACCTACATTCATTGGGCTAAGAAAATTAGCACCCCATCCTCCATCTAATTGGTTCAAGCCACTTTGTTAAGGTGGCTCATGGCTGGTTTGTACATAGATGTGTCATCACCACTTATTTCTGCTTGTTGTTGTTGCTAGAGCTGCTCTCAAAGTTTATGCATGCACTCAATGGTAGCACAAGTCTTTGATGTTGTCTTATGAGTGGGTGGTAAAGGTGGCAATTGCTACTCCTCTTTTTGGATCACTTTTGTAGGTACTTTGTCCTTCATCATTTTTTCCTAACAGGTGGTTGGGACACATTAGACTATGTCATTTGTGTAGCAGGTTATGCCTTCCCTATTGCATAATTTTCTGCTGAGACACAGAAAGGGGAGTGCCTTTCTTTCATGTTCATTCTCCTTGAAGTGCTTTTCTATCTTAAGGTAGATCAACTATGGAAGGTTGACTTGGAATTTATCGCTTAGAGTGGCATACACATGGGTGGAGAAAGCTGTGATCTTGCTAGGCCTCACCATTGAATTAAGGTGAAAGACCAAAATTTTAAAGTATGCACACTTCACCATGGTAAGTGCACCAAACTCCTTGCAATTTACTCCATAACATCATTACATCCATTCTTTCTTGACTCTTGGATCTACTTACATTGGAATTTCTACAAGATTGGCCATAGTATTTGGTAACTAAAGGGGCTTAGAGATTGCTTTCAGCGAGTAGGACACAAAAATATCCTTGATTTTGACTATTGAACTAGCCTACTGATTATTTTAGAAAAGGTATGTCTCTCCCATGTACCACTCCCCACTGGAAGTAATGATGGGCCTCATGGGAGAGTTCTGTAATTAAGCTTTAACTTCTAGAGGAGAAAACTCCAAGAAGAATCTAAAGTTCAACTCTTAAAGCATGAATTTTTAAACCTCCTTGGATGTGATCTGCCTAGGTAGGCCTCTATCAAGATGATCCCAAGGTTCAATCTTGGCTCTAGTACCTCATCTTAGTGATACTATTCAGTCGTGGTTGCTTCTTCAAAATTTTTTCTAATAGATTCCACTTTGTGCTCCTCTTCAAGAGGTCCTATTGTATGGGATTCAACTATATATTCCTGGGTCTATTCTTGGCCCCTTCTAGTTCTTGGCTATTTGTCCCTTGGTTTGGATAGTCCTCCCTCCTACACATACTTTCCCTTAGGTGTCATCTATGGTTACAACATAACGAAGGATTAGCATACAATGTGTAACTTAACTTTTAGGTACCTTATCTCATTGGGTAGTTACACTTTGACTAAGTTATAACTATGGCAGATTCATTATTTTAATATTATTTAATTGAATGCAACTAATGGGGAATGTAGAATGATATGATTGCATAGTTGAACCTTTTTTGAAAGGGTTTAACTTCTTCAAATTGATGTTGAATGTATTTCATTAAGAAGTGCATAGTTGAATGTATGTCATTAAGAAGTGCATAGTTGAATGCCAGTAGTGAGGTGAGTGGTGGAAAAGCATTAGTGGATGAAAGAGGAAGTGGAATGGAGTTCTGAATTGTGATTACATGAAGTCCCTTGTGGATTTTGTGGTTAAGTGACTTGATAAAGTTCATCCTTAGTCTAGATCAAAAGTAACCACTTTTAGTGACTGCACATCGATACTCTAAGACCAGTCCACCCCCATGAGATACTAAAATGCTCTCATAGACTAATCACCATTCCTTATTGAGAAGAAAAGAAAAACAAGAAGTGAGAGAGGGCCTTAGTTAGAGGGGACCTTTAGGCATGGATAACATGTCTTTCTAGTCCCATAACCAATGCTTGTAGCTCGTTATTTTGTCTAAGGGGTGTACTTTGAATTTCCATGGTTTTTTTTTATTTTTGATTTTTTGATTTTTATGATTTTTTAGGATTTTTGGATGGGAATCACACCATGCAAAGACTTTAGCCTCTTGTTATTGGTTGACAGCGAAACAGTGAAAAATACATGAAAATACTCATGCACTTGAGAGAGTATAAAAGTACAAAGAGCATCGACTTCCCTTGAATTCACACCCTTGTTAATCCATTTAATCTTTCCCAAGTTTGGAAACTATCAAGGCCACAAGTTCATTAAAGTTTTATTAATGAAAGGGACCTCATATTTCCAAAACTAGGAACACCATAGAGTTTTGTGGATGGGTGAATATTATGGATTCACTAGCCCTTCCATGAAATAGAAACTATGTCTTAGTTATCAATCATCAAAATTATAAGATAGAAACTAGACATTAACCATCAAATAACATTAAGTACAAATCAACAGTAGCAAATAGCTACAACATCATTGTGTTCTATTGGAAATAAAGAAAAACAAAGCAAAGCATTAGAAAAATAGAAGAAAAACACACATCAAAATAAAGTGAAATAATATAAAAGAAATTGGAAAATATTTAAGAAACATAAAATAGACTAACGATGTTGTAAAACAAAAAAAGGTGCAAAAAAAAGTGTAAAAAAGAAAGGGTAAAAAACTAAGGAGCCACTCATATGATTAGCATGGATGGCCATCTCCCCGATGACTAAGTTGAAAGAATGAGATCTAAAATATTGAGAAAGTGTGTTCATCTAAAGAGGTGTTGCTAGAACCAGCTCTTTTGGGATCATGGAAAGGTTTGACTTGTTGCATGTTGATCAATAGTTTCTTATTTGGGTCTCAGGTTTGTAGATCAACATGGCCCTAGAAGGAAAGGTTTCATAAATGGTGTAAGACCCTTTCCACAATGCTTTAAACTTAGTTCATTATGGCACATGCATGAGGTTCTAGTGAAGGACCTTGTCTCCTAGTTAAAATTTTACCTTTCTTATTTTGAGGTCATGGCATGATTTGCTAATTGCTTTATGCCCTTCATTCAAAGATAGGTGTTGGCACATTTGGCCATTTCATGGAGCAAGGCAAGATTAAATTGGTTAAGAGTTTTTGGAGAAGTGGCTAAATTTTTAGCTTGAGAGGAAAAGAATAAGCTAACAATAGAATTTTTTTTATTTAAGAAAAAATATATATAGGATCACCATTCCTATAGTAAGCTTATGAATCTCTGCAGCAACACAAATTCAGCAGTCCGGTGGTGCAAGGTAAAATTATTTTTGCACTGATTAAATAGGAACATTGTAATTCATATTGTTGAATGGTTGAATACGGACAATGATAATTTTTCCTTCAAACATTTTTGATGGAAACCGGTCAAAATCCTTGGGCAACAAGCTTGCATAGGAGAACATGGTTTTTTTTTTTCATAGCAAGATTACGGGTTCTATTCCAGAGTCTTTGTCCAACCTTACTTTTCTTTGAATTTTAAATTTATCATTCAACAACTTTGAAGGCAACGTCAACTCTTCTGAAGACTTTCTCGGAAGATTGAAAAATTAATCATTCGTGCACAAATCCTACGTGACTGCAAGCAAATAGAACATGAATGAAAATAATCTGACTGGGTTGAATCTTTGATTTTCTGAAGCACCAAAAGAATTGTAAGGCTTCCAGTCCATTCCCAATCATGGCTTTCCAAAAAATCACGTTTTTACTAGGGTAGTAGGAGTGCAAAATTGCTAGCCACGCGGTGCTTATCACGACACAGATGGGCACCGAGAAAACCGCCATCGCCATGGGCATGGCCAAGTCCCTAAGCGACAAAACCCCTTTGCCATGGACGTGGTAGCAAGAGACAAGGAAAATCGAAACCCTCACCCACACACAGAAATAGAATCACGTTTCTTTGAAACCCCGGTCTCATTATCAGATTTTCTTGATAATATCAGGACATCTTCATCAAATTAAACTACCCTATTCTCCAGCACTGCTACTGCATCAGTGAGCTCTTGTTCTGCATGGCAGTCTGTGTCGGCAGATGAGGAGTGACTGCATCATGAAACCCTACTGGCCTCTGTGCTATTTTACGAATTTCATCGGCAACGCGTGGGAATACATTTTGGTTGCTGCGTTAACTGCTTCCAGAGAAAACTTCGTAATGGTGAACCTGCAATCCGAAATTTTCCAAAATAGTAGTAGTGCCCGATGCCAACGCATTCGTTATCACCATACCAATCCACTGAATGTGGCAATAGAGACATGAATGTACACTAAGACAGGTGTACAACCGAATCAGCAGAGTAGGAGATATTTTAATTGATGCTAGAGTTGTAGTTTTATCCATCGTTGAAGACTTACCATTAATTTAATTATTCCAAGTGCCCGGCTGAAGAATTACCATTAATTTAATTATTCCAAGTGAATGAAGCTCTCATAATATTGAGGTCTTGAATTTATTTTTTAAGCATTATTGTATAAGTTATTACCCATAAAATATTTGTAATATTTACAAATATCAATGTTAGCATAAATTCCTCCTAATTTTATGTATAACTTCCTAACTACATAACTTCCCAACTAAATTGGTGAGAAATATCTCCTAACTAATTGGGTAAGTTGTAACTTCCTTACCTGGGAGAGAAGTTAGCTAGGATATTTTAAAGTATGTAACTACCTTTAAATCCTATAAAAAGGCTTCAGGGGTAAGAAGAAAAAGGATCATAAGGGGGGGACAATACATCACATTGGGGGGACTTGGTCTATCACACTTGGGCTCTCACTTGGAGACACACTTTGGGTCTTGGAGAAGAGCATTGAAAAGAAGAAATTGTGAAAGATTGCTTGTAAGATGACTTGCTAAAGAAAATATTTCAGCCTCTTTGTCATAGTCCTGTGAGTTATGCTTATTATTTTTTATTTTGTCTAAATTTTTTAGCTAGTTGTTTAGATAGTATCATCCTTGGCAAATAATTTTGGGATTTTTAGATTGCTCTTATTATTTCTTGTTGCATAATAGAAGATTTCTATTAAAATTTTGCCATAGAATCACTTGTGTTTGAAAGCCTTAAGAGCATTTTAGTAGTAAATTTGATTATTGTGCAACGTATAAGAACTACTATTGAGATCGTTGTAAGAGAGCCTTTGCTTGTAGTCATGCCATTGAACGATTCACTAGTCAAGAGGGTTCAGAAAATCTTTGGTATTTTGATGGGACCAGAATAGCTTCTTTTTATCTTTAAAGTGAATCTCCATGGTATTTCAATTAGAAATTGTTAAGTCTTTTGAAGGTTCTATTGAATGCAATTGTTGACATCCATTATCTAGCTAGAATGGAGTCTCGTACATGATAGTTTCTGTAGCAATTTTTTGGTAGCATACTAGGATTGTCTTGAAGAAATTGCTTATTTGAGCCTTGGAAGTTTGAACAATTCGTAGATATTGAATTTGGGATAGCTTTATTGTGAAGTGTTTACTCGTATCATTTTACCTTGTTTAAATATTTGAGGTCTTAACACAAATCTTCTTTCTTTTCTATCTATTTCCATCGAATGTTGCTCTATTTCTAGTTTTCTTGTGGAACTATCTCTTTCTCTGGGGAAAATTAGAAGTAGATTCGCAGAGTTGTGCTCAAATGTTTTTACAAAATTTTATTTGTTATAAGTAGGTATTATAAGGACCGCGTAGACTAGGCAATTGAACAAAATAGGAACTCTCAACAACTCACAGTACTTGGCAAAGTTGGCTGAATCTCTTTTTGATAAGTAAATTGTAGTTTACACATAACGCAATAGTTTCATTTTTTTCAATCGCACGCTGCAACAACACACACACATACTCACATTAACTACTGAGTTTATTTGGAGGTATTTGGGCCTTGGTGTTGCCAGAGACTAGTAGGCACCTAAATCCTGTTCGAGGACACTCGTTGGCAGTCGCATCTCAAACAGTCGCCAACAATAGGGCTACCAATCGATTCTCATCTAGCACATTAAAGTTGATTATTGTTTCTTTCTATGCTAAACAAAGGATAAGGTCAAGGTCACAAGTTGTTGAAAGTGTATGGAGCCCAAACTAAATAGGAAGTGTTGGTAATTTTCAGTACATCAACTCATAAGGAGAATAACCTATAGGGAGTTTCCATGTTGAGTGGTAGGCCCAAAGGGCATCATTAAGTTTTGTATCCTAGTCTCTCTAATATTTGCTAATTATTCTAGTTAAGATCTTAGTGATCTCCATATTTGTAACCTCAGCTTGATTGTTAGCTTGGGGGGTAGTACAATGTTGTTAGTTTATGTTCTACCCCCAAGCGTCACATGAGCTTTCAAAAGGTGGTGCCTGTAAAATGAGTACCATTATTAGAAATTAGTGCACATGGCACTCTAAACCTATTTATAACATTTTTTTGTACAAACTAAAAATATATAGAAGATGTATAGTTGGTGATGGTTGCTGCTTCTATTCATTTTGTACAATAGTCAACAATAACTATGATGTATGCCTTTCCATTTGACATGGGTGTGATGGGATCCATGAAATCAATGCCCTAGATGTTGAAGGATTCCAGTGGTTGGATCCATTGCTAAGGTCCCTTGATTCAAGAGGTCATCCCACCATAATGTTTATAGTAATCACAAGAATAGATGAAGTGGTGAGCATCCCTATAGAGTGTTGGCTAGTAATATCCTACCATTAGGATCTTAATGGCCATGCGTCTCCTTGCATAGTGGCCCCCACAAGGACCTTCATGATCATCCTAGAGGATGTGAAATTGGTTAGCATTAGGAACACACCAAAAAACTAGGCCATTTACCCATACCTTGTAAAGGTGTCTATTGATCTCCATGAAGCATTTCACTTGGTGAAGAAACTGTTGTTTCTTCCTATGTTGTAGCTCTTGTGGAATCTCTTGAGCAAGAAGATAAGTGAGGATGCCATTGTATCATTTAGGTTCAATGGGAACTTATTCATTTATAGCACTAGCAAAGAGAAGTTTATGAGGAAATTGATCAGACAGTGGGCTCTCATCCTTGTTGTTGTCCCATCTCAACTAAGACAAGTGGTCAATGATCATATTCTTTGTTTTTTTTGTCTACCATCGTAAGATTGAATTCTTGTAAGATCACAAGCTGCCATATGACATAGGGGATTATCATTAGTTTGTTCATTAGGAACTAAATTTCATTGTGGTCTGTGTGCACAAACACTTTTTACCCAAGCACATAGTAGCTAAATTGTTTGAAGGAATACACCACCGCCATCAATTCTTTCTTTGCTATGGTGTAGTTCAGATGTGCACCCATAATGCTTTGGCTTGCGTAGTAGATGTAGTATGGACACTTCTAATTGTTCAACTATATGAGCATGATGTCCAAAGAATAATTTGATGCATCCATCATGATATGAAATCGTCTAGACCAATCATCTTCTCATAGAATTGGAGTTTCTATGAACTTCTGCTTTAGTTGCTGAAATGCCCTTTCGCATTCCTTAGTCCAGATAAATGGATCATCTCTATCTTTATCAGCTCCACCAATGATTTAGTGATCTTAGATAAATTCTCTATGAATCACCAGTAGTATCTTGTGTGTCCAAGGAATGATCAGACATCTTTAATAGTTTCCGATTGATGGATAATTCCTTGGATGACCTTTATTTCTTAGGATCCACCTAAATCCCTGCTTGTGATATTTTGTGCCCTAAGAGAATGCCCTGCTAGATCATTAGATGGCTCCATTGCTAATTGAGCCATCGGTTGGTCACCATGCACCTTTTTAGCACTTGCTCAAGGCTATCCAGGGCTTGCTCAAATATAGCACCATAGGTAAAGAAGTTATTCATGAAGACATCTACCCTGCTACCAATTTTCTATTGAAAGATGCTAAGGATAAGGTATTGGAAAGTTGAATGGGCATTGCACATATTAAATGACATCTTTTTGTATGCAAAATTCCCCTAGGGACTTGTAAATGTGGTTTTGGCCTAGTCCTCAGGTGTAATTTCAATTTGGTTATAGCCACTATAACCATCTAGAAAGCTATAGAAAGCAATGGTTGGAGATAGTGTCCAACACCTAGTCCAAAAATGGCAATGGAAAATGATCTTTGTACATTACCATGTTCAACTACTTGAAGTCAATATAGACCCTCCACTGACTACCTGTCTTTGGCATGATCATAAGTGGGCTAACCCACTCACTATTTGCAATGGAATAGATGAACCCTACCTTGAGGAGTTGCCTAATCTTCTCCTTGATGATCTACTTGAGTTTGGAATTCAACTACCGTTGTGATTGCCTCTTTGGCTTTATGGAAAAATCAGTATAAATCTAGTGCTAGCATATCCTAGTGTACTATCCAAAATCGTTGGTGCAAGGCTGGAATGAAATAGATGCCAAGAGATCTATGGAAGACATAGTAAGACCCCACCTTCATGTGAGGGCAAGCTAGAAATAAACAAAGGTGGAGTGCCTTGACTGGTATGCATGTAGATCAAACAAGGACGTCCCCTAGTGTACGTTGTTGCGATGCGCTGGGTTATATGTAAACGGATGCAAATGAAAAATGTAAACGAATGTACGAAATGTAGGATGAAAACAAAACATAAACAAAGATGATGGAAATTGTAACCAATGTAAATGACATAAATAGAGAAAACACTGGAATGGAAAAATTGTAACTATTGACAATTATAAAGAAAAATGCACTGGTCAGAATGCAATTGCGGATTGATTACAAGGTGAACATTTAGTCCCAATGTGAAGGGTGTACAGATGTTGGGAGATTGTAGGTTTCTGCTTGAAGGTGTGCAGCGTGACCAAAATTGCCCCAAAATTTTAGCATGACTAAGTTTGGGTAATGCCCAATCGCATGAGATAATGATGATGAGATTCACCAACTCTCTAGGTCTTGATGCCCCAAAATTGCCAACCTTGATTAAATGGAAAAATGGGGTATTTATAGGATTTTCAGGTGTGGAATTCAGATCAAGAGGAAGATCTATGGCTATGGGATGAGAGAAATGCAGATCAGGTGACAAGTATTTATGTTTTGACCAGATGCATAGAATTTTACAATGTACATGGTGTAGCGTGATCAAGGTCTCTTACGCTGGCGTGTGCAATCCACAGTGTAAGAGCTTGATATGCTAAAAAATGAAAGATGTACAAAGAATGTTAAAGTACAAGAGTGGATCTGGATGTCTGGCCTCTAGATCTATGGATCTATGCTATTTTTGATCTGCCAAGATCTCCAGTGTGTGTGGATCTGGCTCTAGTGTATCTATAGTGTGTCCTGGCATCAGCGTCTAGCGTCCAACATCTGGCATCCATGGTTTATGTTGTGCATACATCAGCGTCGATGTGCCAACGTGACCATCAGCATGTCCAATGTTTATGATGCATTTTGAACCCATTTTTGACCTGTGAGATCTATTTTCAAAGTGGATCTACATGCCTGAGGTTGAGAGGGTTCTACACATCTATTTTGAGCTGATTTGGAGGTTGTTTTGGCATGCTTCTGGTTGGTCATGTTGTGGTCATGCTATGCAGTGTGACCTAGTTAAAATGACATATTTGAAGCCCAAATATGGATTTTCTAAAGCTTGAGATTTAGTACAGTTGTTGCCTATCCCCTGGGGATTGAATTCATGTCAAAACTGGACCTAGAACTGCTTGATGTGCCCTATTTTTACTTGGTCACATTGTGGTCACGCTGTGCAGCATGACCTCAGCATGACTAACTAAAAATTCCATGTTTGAGGCCCAAATTTTGATATTCTAGAGCCTGTGAACATGTACAATTGCTACCTAACATCCAAGAGTTGAATTCATATCAAACTTCTACCCAGAGGTGCCCGAATTAAGCTGTTCTTGTTTGGTCATGATGTGTAGTGTGACCTTAGCGTGTCTAACTGAAAGTGGCTTAAAAGATGTGATTTTGATCTCAAATTTTGAGGTTCCAAAGGCTAGGAGCTATAGGAGGCATCGATGAAGCTCATGGAGGGTCCGTGTGCTTGAATTCTAGCTATTTGGACTTGATTTTAGGACTCCAGAAGTTGGTCACGCTGTACACACGTTGGTCTTACATTGGGTAGCATGACCATAGTGTGACCAAAGTGTATACATCCAAAACCATGCATTTTGAGCCTACCCTAGATTCTGGATGCCGTGAGTTGGAGCAATCACTTGTGGACCCAGAGAAAAATTTTATTATTCAATTATGTGTTATTTTGTGCTATTTTGGAGGCTCTCAAGTTTGGTCACACTATACTCATGTTGGGCAGTGGCATGACTTAGCTTGAGTCTTGTCTAAAAGTGCTAGGCCAAAATTTTATGGTGTTTTCATTGGCCCCTCTTTGTTGATGCTTGGAGGAATCCACTTGAGAGGCATCGACAAAGAAGTATAAAACAACACAAGCAACTTGGCATCAAGCACTATCTATCAAGCACTTGGACGGATGTCATTGCACCGTGTTCAGAAGTACATTGGATTGGGAACCGAAGTTTTGAGATGCACGAAAAGCAAGTTGTAAATGTGGGGTTAGGGATTGATCAAGGGATTATTTTGTTTAACTATGGGAGAGAAATTTTATTGTGAACAAGTCATGTTGGTCCTTGTCAACAACCAGTATCTAGCAGACTTGGGACCAAGGCATGGGAGGTGCGTCCTTTGGAGGAACGAGACCCTTGTATCATGTTTAAGAGAACCCGTTGTCAATAGCCAAAGCCACACAATGATGTGGTGCATCATGATTATTTGAGACACGAGTATTTTCTTTCAAGATAATTTCCTTCCCACCTGAGACTTGTATGGGTGGAGTCAATGGCCTTATGATGTATTTTTCTCTTTGATTTTTTTGTTGTCATTTTTTTCTTTTATTTTATTTTTTTCTTTTTTTTTGGTCTTTTTTTTTGAAAGAGCCTACTTTTTGTGCGTTGCTCGTGTTCGAGTGCTTGAATTATTTATTGCATACTGTGTATTTTGTTTTTGTGTTGCAACTTCTTAGAGAATCATAGTGTGCAACAATGTATTGAGAGTATTGAGATGAATATGGCATCAGGGAGATGTAGCTGAGTAGGATAAGGAGAACATGATGGAGAGTAGGGGATGCATCGAGAACTGGGAATGTACTTATGAGTGGATTGATTAACTCGATTGCTTGCGTTGGGAGCAATGTGGGACCTTGTCACTGTGATGAAGTGCATCCATCCGCGAACACCTTAGAGTGTCATCCTACAAACATAACTCCAAGAGGATAAGAAAACCACAAGCGAGTTAGTCTAAAACACTTTAAACATGAATGCAGCCAATGGGATGGAGGCACTACGTTAAAATTTAGGAAAACATAACAAGTGGCATTGGTGTCATCAAAGTCCATGTGGTGAATCATGTAGCAAGTTTTAGGTGAAGCCAAATTGTCAATTGTAGCAACAAATTAATGGGCCAGTGATGATGTTGCCAATTTAGCGTTGTAGTGGATGGTACAATGCTGGTTTATAGTCGTGGCAAACTATGATAAGGCAAGCTAGTTTATAGTCTTAGTGGACTTTAGTAGATGAAAATGTGGTATTTTAATGTCATACCAGATAACGAATCTATGGTATCAATTTATCGTCATGATGCCAGGATGTTCTATGGTGCTAGTTTTAAGTCATAGCTCTAGGACGATCTGTGGTATTAATTTTAGGTCATGATGCTAGGACCAAAATGTACCTTAAGCTCATCAGACATAGAATGGTTTTAGGTACATATGATTTGTAGGGTTGGCAAAATTGTTTCCATTCATGTCGGTGAGTTTCAATGCCCCATTGTTGTATGCCTTAGTGACTAGGTAACGCCCTTCCCAGTTGGCTGAGAATTTGTTCGAGTGGTCATGGACCATCTTGAGGACAAGGTCACCTTCTTTGATTGGATGCTTGTTTATATCGTGTCGATGTCGCCATCGTTGCTGCTTTTGGTACCACTCGATTTGATCCAGCGTACGTGTACGTTCCTCCACCAAGTCAAGGTCAACAATGTGCAATTCATTGTTTTGACCTTTCTCAAGGAGTCCAGCAAGAGTGATCCGCAACGAGGGTACCTGAAACTCCAAAGGCAAAATAGCTTCTAAACCATAAACAAGACTATAGGGTGTTTTACCTGTGGATGTTCGATGTATTGTTCGATATGCCCATAGCGCATAAGCTAGCTGTTCATGCCATCTCCTTTTGCTTTGATGAAGCATTTTCTTGAGCACCATGATGACAGTTTTATTTGTGGACTTTGCTTGACCATTGCTTTGTGGGTAGTACGGTGACAAGAACGAGTGTTTGATTCCTAGGTTCTCATAGAAGTTTTTTGTTTTGGCATTGCTAAACTGTGGCCCGTTATCAGTGATTATGGTCATTGGGATGCCAAAACGAGTTACAATGTTTTTGAGTATGAAATTGCCCACTTTTTGGGATGTGGTTTTTCTAAGGGGGATATCTTCTACCCATTTTGTGAAGTATTCAGTTGCGGTGATGATGAAGCTATGTCCTGCCGAAGATGGGGGAGTTATCGGTCCAATGATGTCTAACCTCCATTTCTGGAAAGGCCATGTGATTTGTGCTATATGCAACTCATTTGGTGGCACATGTATTAAATTACCATGTTTTTGACAGATGTTGCATGTTTTGACTTTGGAGAAACAATCATACTCCATGTGTGACCAATAATAGCCTAAATGTTTGATTTTTGTTGCCATTGCCTTAGGTGCTATGTGCCCTCTACAAAGTCCTTCATGAACTTGCTCCACGATCGTGTGACCATCGATGCTACTAACACACACTAACAAAATGCCTTCATAAGATCTATGACATAATGTGTCTCCTATTAGCGCATATTGTTGAGATTGTTTTCGCACTACATCTTTTTGAGTGTTTACCAGATGTTGTGGTGGTTCACCATGTAGAAGGTACTCTCGTATGTCATCATACCATTCCATTGCATGTGTGGTACTAATGGATGCTATAGGTATGTCATCGAGAGTTTCGGTTATGGGTTTGGTACAATTTGTTATGGAACTAGGCAGTGCATGAAACATGTCAGGCATCATGTTTAAGGCTAGTGCTGCAAGTGCATTTGTGATGGTATTTTCACTTCTAGGAACATGTTGCACATCTATTGTTGTTAATTGTTTCAACAAGTGTTTAGTTGAGTCACAATATGGTTGTAAATTTGAAGCCTTACATGTGAAAACATCTGTGACTTGATTGATTACCAGCTGTGAATCACCTCGAACTACGAGTCATGTGATTCCTAAAGCTAGTTCTACCATAAGATCTCTAAGAAGACCTTCGTACTCTGCCATGTTGTTAGTACAAGGGAAGTTTAATCGATAGGCTGAGGGTCGAATCTCTCTAGAGGGATAAGTTATAATGGCTGCAGCACTTCCACCTCGGGAGGTTGACGCTTCGTCAAAATATAAGATTGCATCGTAGTTGTAGGGCATGGTATGTATGGTGTTCACATTCTCATCAGGGAACTCAGGGTTGATTATTGCTTGGTCTTGCGTTGGTGAGGTGGTCATTTGATTTACTATTGCTTGACCCTTCATGGAAGATTGAGCTATGTAGCAAAGGTCGAACTCGGTAATCATCACCTTCCATCTAGCTATCTTTCCTGATTCATAAATGTTATTGGTGATAGCTCTGAGCACATTGTCTTTACAAATAATGTTGACTTGGTTACGGAAGAGATAATGTCACCGCTTCTTTAAAGAAAAGATAAGGGCTAGACATGACCTCTCCACATCGTTGTATCTCTGTTTGTGGGCCACTAAGGCATGGCTTAGGTAGTAGACAGGGATTTCAGTTCCATCTTCTTGTTTCTGACAAAGCATAGATGTGATAGATAAATCTGATGTCGCAAGGTAAATGTAGAAGGACTTGTTGTTCTGTGGGGGATAAACTATTGGTAGTTGAGCTAATGCTATTTTGATGTTCTCAAAGGCTTCTTAGCACTGTTGAGTCCATTGAAAATGGACATTTTGTGCAATAAATGTTGCATGGGCTTCAACTTGTTTGTCAACTTTTCAATGAAGCACCTAATAAATTGTAATCTACCTTGTAGACTGCGCAGTTTGGTAAGGTTTCTAGGTGGCTTCAAGTTTGTTATTGCCTTAACCTTATTGGGATCTACTCATATCCCTATTTTAGATACTATGAATCTAAGCATTTTGCCTGTTTTGACCCCAAAAATACATTTCTTTGGGTTAATTCTAAGCTCATACCTGAGACAATGTTTAAGTACCAAGTCTAAATTGTTGACGTGTTGCTCAGTTATTTTTGACTTGACCACGATGTTGTCTCCATAATCATTGAGAAAATTAAGCATGTAATCACTAAAGATGTATGTCATCGCTCATTGACATGTAGCACTGGCATTTTTTAGACCAAATAGCATCATTGTATAACAAAATGTGCCCTATGGTGTCATGAAGGTTATCTTGAGTTGATGTTCTGGGTTGATCCTAATCTGGTTGTATCCCAAGAATGTATCCATAAAGGACAACAATGCATGCCTAGTAGTTGAATCAACAAGTTGATCTATACCGGGTAGCGGGAAGTCATCCTTTATGGTCGCTATGTTGAGGTCACGGAAGTCAATCCATAGGCGAATGCTCCCATTCTTCTTTGGGACTACAACCATGTTGGACACCTAATTTGCGTAGTCAATAGCTCGGATGAAACTGGCTTGGTAAAGCTTTGTGATTTCATTGTGAACTGCCAATGCTACCTCAGGTCTAACCTTTCGTGCTTTTTATTTTACTAGTCTAAGTCTTGGATCGAGGATGATGTTATGCTGGACTATTCGAGGGTATAGTCCTGGAATATCAGTATAGGACCAAGTGAACGCTTTCATGTTATCTTTCAGCACTTGAGCTATGTCATTGGCCAGTTGTGAATTTAATAGAGTACTCAGTTTTAATATTTTAACTTCGCCATTGGACATAGTAATAGGGACTTCAGCGAGGGGATCTTCGATGATGTTATCAGCCTCTAAGTCCAAAGTTTTTGTCATTCCCTTAAAGCAATCAAGTGTCTCTTGTGTTGATTCCACGAAATTATCATAAGTTGATGAGTCTAAATCAATGGACTCTAGATTAATCTCTCTTTTAATAGCTCCATGTGGTCCATTGATAGACAACGTTGTTAGGAGGTTCTTGTTATCCATGCGGTCACTCCTGCCAATTTGAATGGGGAGAAATGTGAGTGAAGGTTTAGTCACCCTTCATATGTAATTAATTTTACATGTGAATGTAACTAAGGCATGCAATGAGTAGTTTATTGTCATACACGGACGCATGGCAGTTTTAGGCCTTGTCGGGCCACGTATGGCAGTTTTAGGCCTTGTCGGGCAACGTATGACAGTTTTAGGCCTTACCAAGCCAGGTGTGGCAGTTTAAGGCCATACCAGGCTAGGTGTGGTAGTTTAAGGCCATACTAGGCTGTCTGCTAGTCATGTTCCAAGTAGTATTATGATTTTTGTTTGTGACTGTTGGATTTTTTTTTGTAGATTTTTTTAAAAAAATGTATAGGTTTGTAAAACTTAATAAATATGTATGAGAGAAATGAAGAGAAGTAGCTACAAGAATAAAGTGAAAATGAATAAGAGGAGAAAGGGAAGGATGCCATGTAATATCAAAGTGGGGTAAAATGGCCCCAAATGTAGCCTAAGCGTGAGTAACTTGGACATAGCATGAGTTAGAGGACCAGTGCATAGCGTGAGCTATTGAACAATGACGCTGCATGAGTGACTGGGAATGCATAGCATGAGAAAGATGAAGATCAAGGGGAAGTAGGAATGGGGGAAGGGGAAACAACAGGTGCACTTGGCGTTTGTGGAGGAGAGTAGGGAACTACTTCAACGCCTTCCACAACTGAGGGTTTCTTCATGGGTTGGAAACCTATGCAGGTTTATCGCTTCCCTCTTTTTCTATTTCTTTTTTTCTTTAGCATAACATCAATGAGTGGTAGCATGAGTTATGAGAGCCGTGGATTTTTTTGGTGTTTGTATTATGGTTTTCTTGTTGCTGTGAATTTTGAGCGTGAGGGACATTATTGGGGTTTTGAGTTTTGCCATTTTTTTTGTGATTGCTGTGTGATGACCTGAGCATGGGAAGCATAAGGATCAGTTAGCAGTGTGAGGATGAGACCTAGGGCATGCCCAACGTGGCAACCCAGGGCACACCATAGTATGAGCAAATTAGGGCATGTCTTAGCTTGAGGAATGGGGGAATGCCTAGCATGAATAATGAGGGCACGCCTCAGCGTGAGTTGTATTGCAAGGCCCGTATGGGCCTTGGTGTGTGTTGCAGGGACACGGGTATGGCCTAGTGACCCAGGGCACATCAAAAATTGTAATTTTTTTTATTTTTGGATGATCAATCTGCATGGGTTGAGCGTGAGCAATCCTAGGTATGCCTAGCATGAGCGGCCCAGGGTATGAGTGTGGGTGCAGGGATTGAGAGGGCGTGAACGCCCTAGGGAAAGCGATTTTCTTGGCCATTTTTTTGCTTGGGCGTGAGTGCTGCAGGAAACTACAAATTTTGTCAATCAAATTTTTTTTTTTGCAAGGGTGTGAATATCCCAGGGAAACTACAATTTTTTGGCTATTTTTGCCTTGGCGTGAGTATCCTAGGGAAACTGTGATTTTTGGCAATTTTTGCCTAGGTGTGAGTATCCCAAGGAAAGCTGATTTTCATGTTTGGTTCAAAACTGCAATTTTGTGTCTGTGATTTTTGTGTGTGGGGAAAAACTACAATTTTTGTGCCTGTGATTTCTTTTTTGTCTGGGGAAAAACTACGATTTTTGTGGCTACGATTTTTATGTGTCTGGAGCAGCCTCTTAGTTGCTTCTACCACATAAGTCATGCGATTACTTGATTTATAGAGTGAGTCACGTTTGTGGGTTACAGCATGAGCTGCATTGTGAATGCATTCCTTAGTCACATTTTACTGCATCATGCACTGCAGCGTGAGTTCCCTAGAAATTAGCGCATGGGAAACTCTCATTGTTGCATGAGTTGGCTATTCTAGTAGCGTGAGTTACATTTATCGTGAGCTACTACCATCTCTAGTTGTAACACCATTGATTTACCATGTGTAGCGTGAGCTTCTCCTATGTACGATGCGGGCTGTAAGATTATGTGATAATTTTCTCTTGCGGGTGTGATGATTTTTGGTAACTTGAACAGTTAATGTGATTTTTGCAAACATTGTCCTTTTAAGACTGGTGTTACCTAGTGGATCCCAATGTTCCCCATCGAGCATTAGATGCACCAAAAAAATACTGGAGTTCTTGTCCCAAGGGGTAGTCTTGCATGTTTGTTGAATGTTATTTACTCGTTAGGTTTATTCAATTATTTGTTTATTTTGTTTGTTTAGTTTATATGTTTTACGTTTTAAGTTACTTACTTAAGGTTCTGGCTCTATGCAAAGGACTTAAGCCCTTTCTTTTGGTGGTGGAACTCATGGGTGTGTTGTCATGGTTTGGCCCCTTGGAGCCCAACACACCTCATCATGACATGAAGATCGGATCACAAGGGTTATGGTTTCATCCGGGCTCTAGGGAATTTCTATCATTTATCCTGCAGGGTTTTAGCGTGGTCATCTGGTCTCATTTAAGTGAACAGTTGGCTCATAGTGTTGTTGAGACCATACTGCCTAGCTCATCCCATGACATATTGGCCTTCATCATTGATGTGGATGAGGGATTATTTAAAGTTGATGGCAGCCTTGTCGACGGTCCTTGATCTACCCATCCTCTAACTCGTGTTTGGGAGTTACCATCTTGTAACCACTACAATAGTAGTAACACCCTTTTTCTAGCTTTCCGTGTACATACATTATTCTAGAATCCACTTGGAACCATGTACAAGGTAGAAAGATAAGCGCTTTTTTGATTTATCTTTATTTTGTTTGCTTCAGTGTTATACCATTGTTTATGTTTTATTATATTTTTCTTGGCAGGCCCGATTTTGATAAGCACGGAATGCGCAGGAATGATGATGGACTTGACTTAACAGGTACAGCCTTGGAGGCTTTCATGGTGGGCCCCACTCTTCGTGGTGGCTCAAACCAAGGGTGTTATTGTCCATTCTCATAAGCAATTTTCGAGGGCCTTTGAACGTTGTGAAGCTTATGGGTGGCTACATGAAGATTAGTCTCACAATGAACCCACTTTCCCTTGAGCGGTTGATTCAATGCCAAGTATGCTTGACCCATTTGCTAGTGGTAAGTGCTTGTGTTATAAGCTTTGTTTTTATCTTTGCTACCCCATTGTTTATCATGAGATTGATCTTTTATGTAACATGTTTTTACAGCGGATATTATACCTAGTGGGGTCACCATCATGTCTGGGTGTACTGAGGGTACCCTTTTCATGAAGTATGGGGAGACCAAGGATTTGCAATGGTGGTTGCATAGAAAGGCACCTCAACACATCATCACTTGTCTTACCAATGCTAGTATGATGGATCTGTTTAATGCCTTGACTCCTATCATTCCTGCAATTGATATGGTTACCATCGTTGACTCTTTTAATGATGATGTTACTTATTTTAGCACACAGGTTTGGGGGGTTAAGGTTGCATTCCATCTGACTGCTGAATTCTTTTCAGATGTCTTTGGGGTACTGGCAGATGGTATCAAAGTGGTAGTGGATAGGAAAAATAGGAAAGGACACATGATTAAGGACCTTTAGGAATGGCTGGGCATGCCACGGGGTTCCAAGGGCTTCCCTATGCAAGTGAACACTAAAGTAACGGAAGTGAATTTGTTGTACCCATTGTTTAGAGCACGTGCATTTTCCAAGTTTCTTTCTCAAGTGAGAACTCTTGGGGTAGAGCCTACATGTATCATGCGCTCGATCCTAGAAATTTGTGTGCATTATAATTGGGCATAGTTTTTGGTTTTAGGCTTCCATGGGGAGATTATCAGATTACGCTCTAACGTGAATGCGCAGTCCCACTTCACTTTTGCATTTTTCATAGGCTATCTCCATAGGTTTGCGGAATTCTTAGTGGTCTATGGAGATGATCATTATGTGTTAAGGAATTGATCACAGTTGTCTCACCCTTGGATTTGTAATTTATTTAACACCACCAGATCCCAAGATCCACCTGAAGCTATCAACAAATCAGTCTCCGTTACCACAGGAGGTGCAGCCAATTGTTCCCACCACTCGCATGATAGCTTGGGTTTGGAACCACCCATACTACACACAGCTATTAGGAGAGCAGAGCGCTTGATCCAAGAGACCGTTGGGAAATCCAAGACTAAAGTGAAAAGAGCCGAGTGTTCGAAGGCACTTGCGACGGAGGCAAGACCTCCAAGGGCAAAGAAGATTCGATTCACCTTGCTGGGAGTAGGTAAGTTTCTTCCTTTTTTTCTCTTTAAGTGTTTTCTATTGCCTTTTGAATTTATTTGCTTACTTAAGTATGCATATTTATTATGTCATGCTAACTTTCTATTTGTTGGTGTTAACAGAGTGTACCCTCGAGAGGGAAAGGGAAGAATTAGCTCCGATGGGTGAACCTGAAATGGTTATCATTGGGTGTGATGAAGAGGAGAAAGCCAGAAAAGAAGTAGTTGAGGCTATTCCCCTCTTATGGGAAGAGGGTGCAACAAAATCCATGGAAGTCATGCTTGCTGATGCTTTAGATGCCCTTAAGCATTCAAGAGAGGAGAGAGGTTTCTTTGACGATTTCTTTGATGGATCTCTACACCTTGGTGATCCGCCTGAGCTGACCAGCAAGGGGCCTCTTGGTAAGTCTTGTTAGCTTGATTTTCATTTCATTTTTTTTAGTTTTATATATTATTTTGATTATCATGGCTCTTCTTAACATCAGACATGGATGCTGAAGCACATGTATCTCAGTCGGGGGGGTCAAAATTAGAGACCCTAGTTGAGGTGCCTTCCCGTATAGATTCAACATCCACCAATCCATTGAGGCCATGGCATGAGATGCCCAATAAGGTGGACTTTGTTACCAGCATTTTCAATGATGTTGTTGCTCATCTGCAATAGGCTCATCCTGAATTAGGTGTGTACTTTATTCTAAGCACTTGGGTTCATTGTACTTATGCATCTGTTAGAATTTTCTTGTTGACTCATACATGTAATGTTTGTACTTGTTAGGTGCGAAACTCCAATGGAGTCCATCCAAGGCTACCCATATTGATGGTCTTTTGGAATTGTCCAAAGATGTTGAACAGATTCCAAGAAGTATTTATGATGCAGTTTCAACTTGTGTTGTTCCAAATGCCAAGTCTCTCTGGACCTATAGGCACTCAATTGAACAATTATGGCTTGAAATTTAGTCATTGAAAGAAAATTTGGCAAAAGTAACCGAGGAAAGGAATGATTTGCAGGCCTGTTATGATTTTGCCTCTGCTAGATCGGCTGGTGATAGTACCTAGCAGACATTCGAGATCACCTATGCACATTATTGGACAAGCTTGAATAGAAAAGTGCAGGTGATTCAGGATTTGACCAAACAGGGGGCCCCAGATGGACTTGTTGAATAGGAAGTGCCATGGCTGGAAGTCCTTTGCATCCAAGATACATAAATGGGGCCAGGATCAGAAAGACCACAAGCACCAATACAAAAGGTGGTTAAAGGAGGAATCGATTGAACATCACCAGTTGGAGATGTTCGTGGAGGGGTTAGGCTTGCGTGCTTCCTATGAGAAGTTTGTTGAGTGTAAAAAGGTGGAAGGGTCTCCCGAGAGGTCCATTACCACTGCATATGGTGAAGCTTCAACAAGCATGTTTTCTCTTGAGCATCCTTCCTATTCTATAGTGGATAAGGGAAAAATTTTGACCAACATCGACCTCGGACTTAAGAAAGATTAGGCATGCATGCCCGAAGAGGAGATTTTATGGCACCTGGAAGCTAACCTCAGGCCTTCTCCACCTGTGAGTGTTTTAGTCGAATATCATTTTGTTGCCTTTAGTCATTGTCATTTTCCTTAGTGTTCTATTTTTTAATCTATTTATGTATGCTTACTTATTTTATTTTTTTGTTGTCTTTTGTGATAGGGACGTGGTGATGATGAGGCTGGCCCCAGTGGGACGGGAGTTGATGATGCAGAGGACTTTGGGGACCAGCCTCCTCCTAATGATAGTGCCTGATGTGGCTTGTTAGTCTTGTCATTTTGTTTTTAGTTTTTTAGATTGTTGTCTTGTTTTTTTTGGAATTTGTGAAGATAGACGTAACATGATGATGGTGTAATATGCTATAACTTTCGTATTGCATAAATGTTCTTTTTTCTTTTTCCTAGTTTATTTGTGAGCGTAAGTGTAAACTGGAGCCATGTCTGGTAAAATAAAATAAATGAAAATTGTAACTTACGAAATGTCAACTATAGTGATGTAGCGACGTTTCGGTGAACTGAAAATGTACTGTGCTCTATTTTAAGGCCATTTCGGGCCATGGGTATCAGTTTAAAGTCATGGTGGACTATCACATTTTTTTTTGAAAGCGGTGGAGGAGACTACAACTGTTTCAGTGAATTTAGAAGAATCGATCATTTTCAACCATGGCTAGTTTAACATCATTGCAGACATATGGTAGTTTAACATCATTCCGGACGTATGGTAGTTTAACGTAATTTCGGATGCATGTTAGTTTAATGTCATTTCGGACGCATGGTAAATGGTATCAATGGTTGAGTAGCTTCTTTACTTTTTGAAGCTTGAGATTAGGGGTAGGGCATGTCGGTGTGATCGTATATTTAGCATCTCCTTTGCTAGTTATGTCAAATGGTAATTCTGACCATGAGACATCTGGGGGAATGGCCCCTATGTCAGCATCTTCTGAAGTTTCGATGTTTTGTAATGTTTCCATGTCAGCATTGTCTTGCTTAGGCTCATTGGTGGTGTCATCTTGTTTAAGCTTATGGGTAGTGTCGTCTTGTTTAGATTCATCGAATTCAACCTATGAGCCTTGGTTTGTGCCTACATGTGAAGAGATGTTGGATGTAGCCATGTCACCATGTATAATGATTTCACCACCTTCGTAAGGTAAGTGAATCTCTTGATGGATGGGTAAAGATACCGCTTTTAATTGGTCTAACCAAGGTCATCCCAAAATCAAGTTAAATCTTGGCATCTCATCTACGACAACAAACTCAACTGACGTGGGGAACTGGTCCCCCACTATGAAGTCCAAAGTCAATGTTCCTTTTACTGTGACATGATATGCTAAATGATTTCAGGAATGTCGTGGATGTTGGTTTTATCTATTCTGTGAGCCCTAATTGTTCGATGATGGGGAATGGTACCACATTTGTGGCTGCCCCATCGTCAACATGCACCCTATGTATTTTAAACTAGTTGACTTGTATTGTTATGAACATAGGTGCGGTGGTTACCTCTCCCATTTTGTCATCCTTTTTAATGTTATCTACATGGAATTCTAGTGATGTGGACCGTGATTTTTGATGTGGAGACATTACTACATGAATGGACGGTTTAGTTGTAGGTAAATCTTCACTGACAGGGATCAATGTTAACATATGTACTAGAGCTTCATGGTGTACTTGAGAGGTCATCATTAAGTCATACAGGCTTAGCAAAGTGTTCTTTTGTTTGAGGCCCTGTGTAACCTGGGTTAGGACACTAGCCAAGTCTTTGCTATTTGGTATGTTCTTGTTGGTTGAGACTTGATCCATTGGACCCAACAGTTGTATTTCTTGAGGGAGGGTTGTTGCATGGTCAACTGTAACCATTGGGTTTGGCTCCTCAGGCATTCCTGATTTTTCAGCTTGGTTACTTGTGCTTGGCTTATTAGTTGTCAAAGCCATGGGTACAGCATTTAATGGAGTGGATTTTGGGGATCCCAGCTTATGACCTTGGTGTTCTCTTTCCAAGCATTCCCTAGTCAACCTGTCTACGAGGCATTCTCATGAAGGTCGCGAGGGAGCTATTAGGGTCTGAACATCGAGGTGCTTTGGGACTCGGATGACAAATGGAATGGGGTGGGTTTGTGATGGAATTGTTGGTGGTTGAGCGTCAAGGTGTTTAGGCACCTAGATTATGAATGGAGTGTGATGAGTTGGTGTTTGAGTTGTTAGAGTTTGAACATTCGATTACTTAGGCGCCCTGATTTCAAATGTAGTTGGTCTGGTTTGGGGTTGTATGTCTGTGGTTGCAACGGTAGGTGCTACTCAGACCATGAAGGGAGCAGGTTTAGTTTGTAGGGGTACGTTCGTTGTTGCCATGGTGGGAGGTACCCGGATGGCGAATAATTTTCGAGATGTGGAGGATGTATGTGTTGGAAATGAGGATTGGGGAGATGGTGTGGACGTTGTAGGAACATGAATCACAAAGGGTTTTCTGGGTATTTCTTATTCATTGCCAACATATATTTTGTTGATTACATAAGGAGCCTCCTTGGTGTTAAGGGGATCCTTATACACGCCCATAGATTGACTTTGTTGTTTTATAGGGTTAGCTTCGTCAAAGGTTATTTCACCTCTATCAATCATATGTTGTATGTCTTATTTCAGGGTGAAACAATAATCGGTTCCATGCCTGTTTCGTTGATGGTATTTGCAAAATCTATCTAGCCTAAAGCCTCTCAGAATTAGAGGCTCATTCGGTGTTGCCAAGCTTGGGTTTTTGACCAATTTGTAGTATCGATCATGTTTTTGGGCTACTGCAGGAGACAAGCATGCATAGGATTGCATAGGGCCAAGCTTGAAGAAATAGACATTCTAATCTGAATGTTACTAAGTGGGTGTTGGGGCCTCCTTCCTCATTGTATTTTTTCAATTGAGGCAATGAAACTCCCTTGGGTAAAGTTAAAGGTGGCACTGACGAACTAATCAGATCATCTTAGTAGAACTCCAATACCTTAAGCTCTTCAGTGTTAGCGGTTTTGAGGC
Source organism: Gnetum montanum (assembly GCA_015680685.1). Classification (NCBI taxonomy): domain Eukaryota; kingdom Viridiplantae; phylum Streptophyta; class Gnetopsida; order Gnetales; family Gnetaceae; genus Gnetum; species Gnetum montanum. The sequence goes on from MNCI01031498.1 coordinate 541,070, forward strand.
ACTTTACCTCATCGGTGAGCTCTTGCATCATCTTTTTGGCTTCGGCCCATTCTTGGGCACTCAGTGGAGCAGTAGGTTGGTTAGTTTGAGTGCTATACAAGTTAGACTATTGTACGGTTGGTAGGAATGATGATTGTTGAGTTGTTGATGGTTGTGCTTAAGTGACATTCGTGCATGGAATTGTAGCAGGTGGTATGCTGTAATGAGTGGGTTGATATTGTTGCATGCGAGACATGGTCCACTGTCCAGTTACGAGTTGTGAGGGAATGCCCTAAACCTATTGAGCCGAAGTGGTGAAGGGTGTCCCTTGAATTTGGATTCGTGGTATATAGTGAGTAGATGTAGAAGTGGGTATCATGGATGGCATCTCAATTACTTGGGGTGGGAAGGTCATTCCTACATTAGTTTGAGAAGAGAGTTGTTGGGGTTGTACTTGTAGGATAGGGGATAATGTGGTGACCAAAGGAATAATGGAGATGGATGCATTAAATTGAGTATTGGTCATGGGGAGAGTGGGAATGAGAGTGGATGCTTCTTGTTGAGGTACATATGCTTGAGTTCTTTTAAATGCATGAAGGAACATGATCTCTCCTATGAAAGGGTGAAATAGTAGGTTCGTGTAAGTATGCGAACTGAGAGTATGGTATGAATCCCCATGTTTGGATTGAGCCGCAAAATTATCTTTCTCATCTCTGTTTTGAGGCTCTACGGTGGGTTGGTGTGAGGTTTGGTTCCTTGCCATGAGGAGTTGGGATAGGAGTTCATGGTGGGATTCAATGAGGGGGATGACATCATAGGTGGTGGGAGTGAAGTCATGACCTCCCTTGTGAATTAGCTCATAGTATCTCTTTGCTTCTAGTTCAATTTGGTCAATGACCAGGTTAGCCTGGATTTTAACATAAATAAAGTTATATTGTTCAGGTGTTAGGATGGTGAACATGGGATCTCTACCTTGCAGTCTCAGTGACCAGCAAGGTGGCCCCTAAGGGTTCATCTCACCAAGGGCAACTATGGACTCGGTAGTAGTGACGGGACCCGAGATTGTGATAGCGAAGTCGGAGATGGGCATGGCAATGGTGTTGGTGCATGTGGAGTCCATTGTCAATGTCGGGTGATGTAGTGTAGGAGTGAGAATATAGCGTAAGTGAGAGGAAATATGTGGTAAGTATCAACAACGTGTAGTCAATAGCTTGTGAATAGTGCAGCATGTGAAAAGATTGAGCAGTGTATGAAAGAGATGAAGCAGAGTAAAGAGGGAGTGTTGGCGTGTATGAAATAGGAACAGCGTGAAAACTGTCAGCAATGTAAAGGAGTATAGCGTGTGTTATAGGAGGGGCACAACATATGGCCACAATCGCAAGTGAAGCATGCATTGTCTAGGAATCATGGTGTGTGAAGTATGGCAGCCTCAAACATAGTGTGTGAAAGTTAAGGGACAACGTGTGGCTTGGAAACTAAAATGCCGAATGCATTCGGGTTGAACTGCAATGTCTAGCATAGAGGGACAACGTATGGACACTGAATGCAACATCTGAAACTGAGGTACAATGTATAGATGCTAGATACAGTGTTTGGGAGCTAGGGCCTGAGTGCTAGAAGTTGTGAGTTAAGCAGGAACATGTTTAGCAGGTCAAAATGGCGTCTGGATGCTGAGGGCAACATCAGAGGGAGAAGATCGAGTGCAAAAGGTTGTGAACAACATTAGAGAAGGAGAAAGGTGTTAGACTTTGTGAATGTTTGAAACTGGGAGAAGGTGTAGGACGCGGTGAGCAGTGTTTGGATGCTGGACAAGCAAAAGTAATAGAAATGGCCCTCCTTCTAGTGCCAATTTACTGTATTGTCCGAAATTGTCGACACGAGGCTGGAATAAAACGGACGTTGAGAGATCTATAGAAGACACAATAAGGCCCCACCTTCAAGCATGGGAAAACTGGAAATAAATGAAGACTAAGTTCCTTGAATGGTCTACGCATAGATCAAACAAGGACTTCCCCTAGCATATGCTGTTGTGATGCACTGGGTTATACATAAACGGATGCAAACGAAAAATGTAAATGAATGTACGAAATGTAAGATGAAAAAACAAATGTAAACAAAGATGATAGAAATTTTAACCAATGTAAATGACATAAATAGAGAAAACACTAGAATGGCAAAATTGTAACTATTGACGATTACAAAGAAAAATGCACCAATTAGAACACAGTTGCGGATTGATTACAAGGTGGACATTTAGCCCTAATGTGAAGGGTGTAAAGATGCTAGGAGATTGCAAGTTTCTGCCTACAAGTGTGCAACATGACCAAAATTTCCCCAAAAGCTCAGCGTGACTAAGTTTGGGTAATGCCCAATTTCATGAGATAATGATGATGAGATTCGCCAACTCTCAAGGTCTTGATGCCTCAAAATTTCCAACCTTAATTAAATGGAAAAATCAGATATTTATAGGATTTTTGGGCATGGAATTTGGATCTGGAGGAAGATCTATGGCTGCGGGGTGAGAGAAATGTGGAGCGGGTGACAAGTATCTGCGTTTTGACCGAATGCACAGAATTTTACAATGTACAGGGTGTAGCGTGATCAAGGTCTCTTACACTGGCATGTGCAATCCACAGCGCAAGAGCTTGATACGCTGAAAAATGTAAGATGTATAAAGAATGTTAAAGTACAAGAGTGGATCTGGCTGTCTGGCCTCTAGATCTATAGATCTATGCTATTTCTACTTTTCCAAGGTCTCTAGTATGTGTGGATCTAGCTTTGGTGTATCTGCAGCGTGTCTTGGCATCAACGTTTGGCGTCCAGCATCTGGCTTCCATCGTTTACGCTGTGCATACGCCAGTGTTAGCGTGCCAATGTGACCATTAGCGTTTCCAATGTTTATGATGCATTTTGAACCCATTTTTGACCTATGAGATCTGTTTTCGGAGTGGATCTACATGCCTAAGGTTGAAAGGGTTCTGCATGTCTATTTTGAGTTGATTTGGAGGCTTTTTTGGTATGCTTATGGTTGGTCATGCTATGCAGCATGACCTTAGAGTGACCTAGTTAAAATAACATATTTGAAGCCCAAATCTAGATTTTCTAAAGCTTGAGAGTCAGTATAGTTGTTTCCTGTCCCTTGGGGACTGAATTCATGTCAAAACTAGACCTGGAATTGCTTGATGTGCCCTATTTTTGCTTGGTCATGCTGTGCAGCATGACATAAGCATGACTAACTGAAAATTCCATGTTTGAGTCCCAAATTTTAATTTTCTAGAGCCTATGAACATGTACAATTGTTGCCTAACTCTCAGGAGTTGAATTCATGTCAAAATTCTATCCGGAGGTGCCCGAATTAAGTTGTTCTTATTTGGTCACGCCGTGGTCATTCTGTGTAGTGTGACCTCAGTGTGACTAACTAAAAGTAGCTCAAAATATGTGATTCTAAGCTCAAATTTCGAGGTTCCAAAGGCTGGGAGTTACAAGGAGCATCGATGAAGCTCATGGAGGGTCTGTGTGCTTGAATCTAGGCTATTTGGACTTGATTTTGGGATTCCAGAAGTTGGTCATGCTGTACGCACACTAGTCTTACACTGAGCAGCATGACCATAGCGTGACCAAAGTGTATATAGCCAAAACCATGCATTTTGAGCCTGAAACCCTAGATTCCAGATGCCAAGAGCTGGAGCAATCGCTTGTGGGCCCTGGGGAGACTTTTCCTATTCAATTGTATGTTTTTTCATGCTATTTTGAAGGCTCTCAAGTTTGGTCACGTTGTACTCATGTTGGGCAGTGGCATGACTTAGCTTGAGTCTTGTCTAAAAGTGCTATGCCAAAATTTCATGGTGTTTTCATTGGCCCCTCTTTGTTGACGCCTGGAGGAATCCACCTACGAGGCATTGACAAAGAAGTACAAAAGACCATAAGCAACTTGGCATCAAGCACTGTCTGTCAGGCACTTGGACAGATGTCATCACACCATGTTCAGAAGTACATTGGATTGGGTATATTGGATTCCAAATGCACCATGTAGCATCAAATGCATGGAAATCTCCAAGGAAAGGTCTTTGATGCCCATATGTGCATCAATGGTACTAAGCCAAGCCCTTTCCATGATGCTTAGGAAGTCCCCCTTGCAATTATCAACTTAGATCACCAGGAAATCAACAAGATAGGACCACCCATAAATAGTGGTCACAATGTCCACCACTTGTCCCAAGGGAACACTGATGGACTAATTTGCCAAGTTAAGATGGATGCTACTCTTCTTGAGTGGAGGTAGGTTCCAAGCTTTATACATCTCATGAGAAATTAGAATTAGACCAAAAATTGAGTCCAAAAGAGCTTTACAAGGCTCATTCTTAGTAATTTGTAGGTAAATAAGCGAACTTCTAGGATTAAATCTTTTCCTAGGAAGGTGGACAGTCTTCATCCAATCAGTTACCGCATGGGTCAACTTGAAGGTATTTACTTTAGGAGGCATTTGGTTCAAAGGGGACTCAAATGGAGTGGATGAAGATGATGAGGGAGAAGTAGGGTTATCAACCACATAAGTTTTTGAGGGATTTGTAGGACTGTTGGTTGGAAAGAATGATCTTTTTTGGGATTTGATTTTTGAACCACTTGGCTTAGGAGTCAATTGTAAGTTAATAGCCCTGGTAGTGTTATGTTGCTGTGACTAGGCTAGAATTTCATCTTGCATTGATAGAGCAAGTGGTAATTGATTTGAAGGTAGAGGAACATGTGTAGAAGGATGAGAAGGGTAGTGAGGAAATGGGGATTCCCCTCTTGGAGATTGGGCTCTATAGAACTCAAGAGGTTAGTAGTCATGTTAGACTGAAGCACAAATGAAAGAGTCACGTGAAGAAATAGGTTACTAAACATAGTACCCATATGGATTAGGTTGCCAATAAGGGTACTGTTTCCTTGGTGGTGGCATCCCCCATGACTGTGGGTGCTGCCACTGATGGTACTACTCATAAGGTTGTGGTGGAGCTCCACTTGGATAATAGGCTTGTTGCTGGTGGAACTACCTTGGGTTGCCTTGTGAATAAGATAACCTTCTAGGTTCTTTCCCTCTTGCCAATTTAGGATTTAGAGCATACATCCTAGATTCCTACAAGTGTGACACAATGGGGCAACATTCATTAGGATGTTCATATTGGTAGATGTCACAACCGCAATCATTACTACTTTTCTCTTTGGATTCCTCTGCTATTTTTAAAGTGGTTTGGAAGTTTTCATCCAAAGAGTCCCACATTTTGCCTACCTTGGCCAAAATTTTAGAAATAGATTTTTGAATTGGTAATGTCTTTCATTGCACCACCTCATTAAGTGATGCCTTCTCCTCATTGTCATAGAATTAGAATTCCCTTTTTCTAATAGTAGGGTCCTAGTTGTACTCCTCCACACTTATCCATTTTCTCAACTTCCCTTCTTCCTTGGAAACCTACTCTATTAACCTTTGGATCTAATAGATCCTTAATTTTAAAAGCCTCCCTTGGGTGTAGACCCCAAGAGTTCTCCTCATTTCTATTTAAAGTCCATCTATGATATGGTGGAGCTGCTCCATTTGAGAATAACCATGGCTAGGATATTGGCGCAAAAGAGAATAGTACCTACCTATGGCTATGTCTAAGGATTCATGTTTTTCCTGTTTCCAACCTTGGATTTGCTTTCACAGGTTGGACACTAGGGAGTATGTTTGATACTTGCATCGTACTCCATTTGTGGATTGATTCTAGCTCCAAAGACTAATACCAAATTTTAGCTTCTTTAATGAGCATACTTGGAAATAGCTTTAATTTTTGCCATTTATTTTCCATGTTTTTTAAGGCATAGGCATTGTGAAAAGGCTTGATGATGATTTTGTGGATTTGAGTTGTATCCCCCTTCAAACTTGGGGATATTGTTCATATCCAACAACTTAATTCTACTATCCTTCACATGGCTCATTGGAATTCTCACTACCTCTACGATATTCAACATATTTTGAGTTGCAAGAAAAGGCTCATCATAGTCATAGCCTCTATGATGGCCATGATGTGTATGATGCCCTCTACTATTCCTCCTTTGATGATGGTAGGTCTCCCTTGATTACCCACACCTCTAGTCTCAACTATTCCAATGGGTTCTACAATCATCTCTGTCTCACTAGTCACCTCCATCATAGTCACATCCTTTGCAGCTTCGATCAAACAAAGGAGGAAGAAGAGGATGATGGAGGTAAAGAGGAAGAAGGACTAGCACTGACATAGTGCCTATCATTGCCTCTTCGATGGTCATAGCCACAATCATCATCATGATTTCTGTCCTCATCCCTACCATGATTTCCACCTTTGGATCCTCCATAATCATGGAACTCATTCTTGCTTGAACCAAGATTATTTACAATGGATTATAAATTTTGGTTCAACACCCTTCGTCAAAACCAAGGGAGGGAGAGTCAATGAAATGAGAACCTCCAAAGAAGGGATCCTCACTATCTTTTAAGCCCAACAGAAACAAGGGGTTATTAAACCATTTCTCCTTCATGGTTTCATAGTGCCTCTCCTACTGACAATCTCTTTTATGTTGTGCCTTAGTGGGATGATAATCCCTAGAGTTGTGGTCTTGCACAACATATTTAGCATGAAGCCCTAGAATGCCCAATCTCATAACAGTTTGTTGGAGCATTATAGGAACTGATTGATTAGGTGGAAACATAATGTTGCCCTCCATATCCCTCCACTGCATCTATTCATATTGATGTAGGATGAATGTGATGTTAGGCACATATTCATCGAGATGAGTATACACCACTTGACATTGTTGGGGTATTGGCTAATTTGATCATTCATTTCTTTGATTGGATATATGCTTGAATTTTGGTAGAGAATCATCCCTATGAGAAGAAAACATTTTGGATTAAATGAAAATAATAGTGTGATTTTATAATTATAAGTATTATTTGAATTATTGCAACATTAAGGTTTATTCCAACAATGTTGAATAATTTTCACTAAGTCCTAAATAGTGCATGTGGCTAAGTAAAGTCCCTGGCAATTACGCCAATGATGAGCAACGAGTATGCCCTATGTCCAACCATATGAATCACTAGTGTTCACTTAGCGATTTGGTTGAATTCCTAAGAAATTATTTTTTTAAGTACACTGGTTCTAGGATTGAGTCTAACCATTACAATCATTGTCTTCCCAGTTCCACTTATGATGTACAAGGGTATGGTTAAGTGTAATTGAGGTATATGATTTTTATCATTTTATCTTTTATGTTTTAAGTTGTGTAAGAACAAGAATAAAGTATATAAATTTTTAAATAATCTAATAACTAACTAATATGTAAATAACCCTAACATGAGCATCCGTTCCTACTTTCTGTACACATCCTAAACATACTATAGCGCTACTAGGTTATCAAGCATTAAGAACTATTGGGATTACCAAGCGTTAAGCATATGCTCAAAGTGTTCATTCTTATGTGTGCTATTTAATCAATATTAATTAATTACTTAAAACATTAAAGTAAATTTCATGAATATTAAATGCTTAAGGAAATAATTAATCTATTCCAAGTGCTACAAGGTTTTATCAGAAAAGCCCACCTTTATTGTTGTCCACACTAAAGTGCTCAGGTACAACAGTGCTCGAATAAAGATCCATATACTTCTTTGGCTCCTACTATAGGCACTCAAAAAATATTCTAACTCTCAAATGAAAAAACTACAAGTGCTTTGCTACAACTATGAAAAGATTGCCATAAATGCAGTAGGTAGGTGCACATTTATAGGTAGAGAATGGATGCCCTGTTGATGGGTACATGTCAACGGGTCAAGCCCCATGTTGATGAGATCCCATTGATGATATCCCATCGACATGACCCAATAATGCAACTCATCAAATTTATTACCAAGAGTAAAAAATGAAATAGAAATATGTACATTACTAAGAAAATAAAATTATCATAATATCAGTTAATATCATGTCTTGCAACCTAGGGTGATTGGGATAACAAACTCTACCAATGGATATTGAGGTATCAATGTCTATAGATGTTAAGGATAGAGACTTAGCAACCCTGGAATGGGTTATATCGAGAGACACCAAGAGGCCGATGCCTTACTAAAAGATAAATCAAGGTATATCAATGTTAGTACTATGGTTTGATAAAATGGAAAATGAAACTCAAGTTATCAACATAAATTTTAATTTAACCAATTTAAATTAATATGAAATATAACAAATATATCAATCCATATTGATCAAGTTGATATGGTTTAAGCATGAGCAAATTTTGTCACAAATTTCACTTTTGAATAGTGAAAATTCCACATAATTTGATATGTCTATTAAACATTTCAATTCATATAGCTTACATTGGTCAGAATTGATATGTCTAAAATTTTTCCAAATGTTTCAAGGATTATCAACACGATTGTGATGTAAATTAATACGTCAGTGACCTAAATGCCTTATATATCAATCCATATAAAGGGATCAATGAAATTCAACCTAAAATGTTATGACTCACATTGAGCTTGCAATGGATATCAATATCATTAAAATTAAAAAAAAAGATGAATAGTATGATGATAGGTTTACTCTAAAAGCCACCACCTTGTGGAAAAAAAAACACACTATTGTGTGAAACCCATGGGTAGCACAAATTACAACCTTCATCTTCTATGGTTAGGACCTTCATTTTCCTGAATCTGTTGCACCTTCGTAGGAGGGACCATAATGAGGAGTGAGGTCTTCACATTCACGTTGACCTTTATTGTTGAATCTTAACTATTCTTTCAGGGGGAGGGGTTTAAGATAAGTATACAGCCTTAACAAAATTTTCCAAATCAAGGGAGTGATGTTAATCTTGTTTTTCTTGTCATTAGTGAGCACCTTTTCACTATAAATGGCTGAATCATCAAGCGCTAAGCATTAGGTAAAGGTATGCATGGGCTTTAGGGAAGAAATTATTGATAATTTTAGCATGTTAAATATCTTGTTTCTTTTATAAATGTCAAGGAGTGAATGCTTAAAATTACTCCTTGGCATTATGACGCTAATTATTCTAAGTGGTTCAACCACATAGACACGGCGGTGAGGCAACAGCTAAGAGTAATGGGCTATGGGGCTTTCATTAGGCCTTCCATCAATTGGTTCATCTAGGATGAGGTCCTAGAATTTTATTGAAACCTTAAATTATACTTGACAAAAGTTGATTCTCTAGAATGCTACTTGGTGTCTTTCGTCAAGAAGATAAGGATCAAGGTCATAGTAGCTTGGTTGCAGGAGTGGTTTGGACTTCCAGCTAGGAGGGATGATATCTTCAAATTAAAATCAAGCACAAAGGAGAAATATGATCTCTTCCACTAGTTCATTAGAGAGATCAACTTTAGGGAGCTTCAAGTGCAGGGTTTGCACTTTGTGAACCTTTGGCCTAAACATCAGGTAATGGTAAGGATGACTGTCACCAACATTCTTCCTTTCACACACACCATTTATGTTCTTAACCCTACATTTTTTATGAAGGCATTAAAGTATGGGAAGGAATAAAATATTTCTTACTAGTCAATCAAGTATTTGGTATATCATTATAATGATGATGCCTTAAAGCTATGCTTTCCTTTAATCATTTTAACAATTCTCCATAAGTGTGGCATTCCCAAGCTTTGGACAAGAACAAAGGTACACATATTAATTCTCAAAAAGGGAATATTTACCCATTCTCTAAAGATCTACATGAAAGTTAGCCCATTTGTTAAGGAATTGGAGGAACTAGGTTCTTCATTGATGCCTAAGTCCAGTGAAATCCAAGGGTTTTGAGATGAAGTTTGATCCCAACTTTTAGAGGTCTACTCCACATAGTGAAAGATTTTAATGATGCTTAAGAAGGTCAACTCAACTCTTAACACCATGAACAAGAGGGTGGCAAACATTGAGAGACATGTCCACTCTCAAATTTGTGATGATGAAGGGGTCGAGCCCTCTCATTTTGAAAAGGACATGGAAGTGGAAGAAAGTTTAGAGGCTTGGTACAGGCCTTAGATTTAGTTTTATTTTTGTTAATTAAATAGATGTGTAGACATTATGATGATAGTCAAAAATTTTAATTCTTTTTTTATTATTAAACTTTGATGATGGACAAATAACATCAATGACATTTTTGTTGTTGATACATGCATATATGATTAGGATGTTATAAGGTTTTGGTTACAGAATGATCTTATGAATGAAGTCATAGTGTATTCATTATAGCTTTACTTTGTTTTTTTCAACTGTGTATTGAAACACCATGAAATTTTGAGACCTCAATGGTTCAGCGAAATCTCGAGGCTTAGGCAAGGATCTACAACATGTCGCACATCTCAGCAAGTTTTCTTTTTTCAGCTAAGGGCCTTTTACGCTACATTACGTAGCACAGCATAATAGACTCCAGAAAGACTCAATAGAAACAGGGGATGTGCAACGACAGTACTTCATTTTTTGCATAATCTGCTATGTTACGCTGAGTTACGCTATGTTGCATAATGTATCATAATGCAGCACAATGCAAGCAGATAATTGAGATAGCAATATTTAGGCATTGGTGGTTCTTATGCCACGATCCACTTCCCAACGTATTACAGCATAACCATAGGATGGTTTGCTACCAAAGCTCTAGCAAAGGTAGATTACGACACACTACACTCTAAAGCGTAAAACACTGTGATGCCACAAGCTTCAAACACAAATGCACCAGGTCAACAACATTTTGTAGGTTCAGGACACGCGTTGTCTAAACCACGTTTTTCTCCTAACCCTAACCCTATAAATACTCCAGGTGACAACAATCAAGGGGTTGGCAAAAAATTTTCTAGGAGCAATTTTCTTTCGTTGGCAATTGTTGACAATCTTTAGTGAAGACTGATGAGAGAACAATAGAGGATCAGCAATCGAAAGAATGTCAAAGGCGACTGACAAGAGCTTTTTATTAGAAACTTCTAGTTAGTGGACATTCTACTGTGGGTCTGACTCCCTTTCACCCAGATTGGCTAGAACAAGGTAGACCAGCCTTTGCTTGTTCATCTTTGAATAGCTTTCCTATTCTTAGCATGTGCTTCGTCTAAACCGAAGTCTACCTACAATCATTACATTCAACATATTTGTTTATAAACTAAATCCTAGATCTCGGGATTGCACATTCTCTAAATCCAATTTATTACATCCTATCTACATAGGTTTCACTATCGAATCATTCACACCATTCTCATTGCCTTCGAGATTACCGATATCATATCTCCTCATCGAAATTGTTATCTTGTAATCTAGTTACCATAAAATTTATTGATTAAGTAAGTCCCTGTCTAATCAACAAGACCGTTCAGGGCACCTTGGATTCATTTTTCTCCAGTACAGCCCTCGCACGGATCTAGGGTTGGAACTGTGTACATGGAACTTCACTCGATATTTCTAGCAACTGATTTTTTTCGTCGTTACAGTTTTTTGGCTCTAGAAGGAGGGCTTGAACCTCCGATCCATATTTTACGGGTAGTCCTGTAAGTTTTCTATACCCATTATCGATCGACGTAAATGTAATACCTCCATGGTTGTTTACGAGATTGTGTGGTGTAGATCGGTCGCTTCGACGATTCCTTTGGACTCTACAAGTCATGTCTCCTATGGTCAAGTCGTTGACTAGTTCGGTGCGACCATGCCGATCCCTTAGGCTCTAAAACAAGAAGCCTGAGGGACATGCTCAATGCAGGGAACATTATAATTTCCTCTATGCTAAACTTGTAGCAAATCTTCCCATGTATCCACAAGAACTCAAAGAAAAATAAGAATACGAATTCATATACTATAATGGGAAGGAATTTATTCCTTCACCTAACACCACTGTACCCCTGACAGACCAACAACAGTGGATTTTAGATCAAATGTTGATGGCCAAAGCATCAATGAAATAACAAGAGGAGTTTTTCCTTGATGAAGTGCTCCATGATGGGCAGGATGATCTAGATTCCCACTAGGAGGGAGGCAGTCATGCTGATTTGGTTGCGGCCCTCGCTCCACGACATCTCGTGTAAATCCACTATTCATGGTCATCACATCCTTGACATTATCTAATGGTAACTGAATCTTGCACTCATCCCAGCCACATTTTTTCTCTCCAACTACCCTCTTGGGTGGTGCCCCATCATAAATCATTCATCAGTAGCCATAGTTAGCTAATCCATCTCATCGTACACCTGTGCCCATGTCACCGTATGTACACGCAATACCTACTTCATAATTACATACAACGCCTACATTCATCCTAACTCAGACGATGGGACCCAACACTACCGCATGGTGGGTTCCAAACATGTCCCTCGTTACGCATCCTTTGGAGATGTCCCATCTCCCTCATCCCCAAAACCAAGTCCCTCAGGTGCTAAACCCTTCTACAGGGTCATTGTCTGTGCCCCCAGCCACGCAAACAACTTATCCCATGGCACAATCGATGGTGGTCCCCCATCCATGCCACCTACCTGATGGTGGATGCCACAAGCAACACTGCCTATAGGGATAATTCCAATAGCATCACACATTAGCCAAGCTGCCGCCCCTATTTCATCACCTAGCATGGCTCCTCCTGCCATTCCACAAACGACCTCTTCATCTACGGGTCTAGATCAAGCCTTCTAGCTTATTCAAACCCTTACTAAGGAAGTCAAACATCTCAAGGCTACCGGTTTTGACACAATACAAGTCATGGATTTTTACCATGATGATCCTATTAGTCCAGTAGTGCCTGTTTTGTCATTACCTCCTAGGATGCCACTCCCCCATTTTACAAAATACAATGGGGAAGGTGATCCCAATGCCCACCTAGTCACTTTTAGGTCAAAGTCATTGTTATTGCAACAATGGCCACACACCATCATCTATGACTTTGCTATGTCCCTAACAGGTAAAGCTTTAGACTGGTATCGAGCACTCCCACACTCTTCCATCTCAACTTTGGAAGAGCCATTAACTCATTTTGTGACTCATTTTAAGTACAAGCTGAAACCAGAAGTCACACTGGATCAGCTCATGGGAGTCAAGAAAGACCTGCTCAAGTTGGTTCAAAAGTTTATACAGCGGTGGAGTGCCACCTTGAATGAAATTCGTGAACCCATCGTGGAGGCTCATCTATTGAAAAATTTCAAGGGGGTAGTTAATGACTTTATCAAGTCTAAACTATATTACCTTGCTCCCCGCTCCCTCAGCCAAGCCTTTGCTTAGACTAAGAGCATTCAAGATGCGGTAGAGGCTAGCAAGGACCCAACGTATGTTGTCTACAAAAATGCCCACAATAAGAGCAAAAACAAAGGCAAAGCTACGACAACGACAGTAGCAACGGTGGCCAAGGGGGCCAGGAAGAAAAAAATAACAAGAAAGTATTCGTGGAGCCTGCTGAGCCCACAACCAGCTCAAATAAAGCCAATCAAAAAATTTCATCCGCCCCTGAAGCACCTCCATAGCCGAAGCCTAATTTTGAGTGTAAAGACCTTTCAAAATACGCTGCTCTACCTATAAAGCCTTCAAAAATTTTGAAGCAATTGCTAGGAACTGGTCATATTCAACATAAGAAGGTATCCGAGGAGGATCTAAAATGCCATTGTGAGTTGCTCAAGAATCCCTCCTTGGCCCTGCCAAATGAACCGCCAATTCCCAAAAATTTTAGGTTGGACCATTTCTGTGACTATCACCAATTGTGTGGTCACGATATGGATTACTGCTGGTCATTGAAAGATGACATTCAACACATGATCGATCAAGATAAACTAATCTTAGACAACAATAGTCCGATCTATCTAGAAAATCAATCCATGCATGTGTATCAAGACCTGCTAAACACAAATAACACAGGGTACACTATCAATGTAGTGGGTACTGAAGGTGATGGCCAAGCACAACCAAAATAACCTTTTGTGCTACGCGTACCTCCTCGCCTGTCTCAAACGACAAGCCCGTCGACATCGACAGCACGGTTCAGCGACAACCCTTCGTTCTCCAAGTCCCATCTCTTACAGTCATCCTGCAGCCCACTATTGGTAAAGCTGTGACCTAGCCCGTGTCCACACCTAAGTCACCCTTTGTCATCAGGGTGCCAAAGCCGTCAGTTGCTCCTACTATGCAGAGGCAACCCTCTAAGTCAACGCCCCAACCACAACCTAACAAGAAAGAAGAAGGATGTATGACAGCTGATACAGCCAAGAACTGTCTTACGCTAGGGTTTCCCAAGCGTAAGACCCTTGCATTAGCACCCTTGGACCCACCCTCAAAAAAATACGATGCTACACAAATGCAATCATCTCCTCCCAACCCAAGAAAATGTAACCCTTAACTAGAAAATGTTCCTCCCCGAGAGATTCGTCTCCTGGGACAAATGGAAAAGAGAAGGGTGATAAACAACTAGAGCATGGATGTGATCTCCTTGACGCTTTTACACAAGTTAAGTAGGCTCTAAAACAAAAAAAATACAATGTTGAGCCTCTATGACTTGTTGATGACATCACAAAAGCATCATGAGGCCATGGTTCACATGTTAACATCCATACTCATAGACGAGAGCCTGCCGGCGGATGAAGAAGCGATCCACTCCATCATGCTTCCCTTTGCCGCTGAACAACCTAAGCCTTCCCTACTGACATTTCATGATGAATCCATTAAATATGAACTAGAAAAGGGTCAAGTGACAATAGCACATATGTTCATCACTATCCGGGTCGGCTAATATTGAATCTAAAGAGTACACGTAGATGATGGGGCAGCTGCCAATGTCATTCCATACCCTATAGTGGATAAACTAAGTTTGATCAACCAAAGCAATACCATGACAACATCATGTTTAAGATCATTCAATGGGGCATGAGTGCAAGTCAAAGGAACAATATGTATTAACTTCGTAGCAGGGGACCAATTCCCCACAAACGTAGTGTTTATTGTCATCGAGGAGATGCCTGGTTTCAACTTAATCTTGGGAAGATCCAGGTTGGCTCAACTAAGGGCAGTCTCTTCACCCATCCATCAGGAGATCCATTTGCCCTATGCAGGAGGGGAAGTGATCATCTAGGGTGATAAGATGATCCCTCAGGCTATTAATAACATAGAAATGAAATAGGGTTCGGAAATCAAAATCCCCAAGGATCAGTCTCCTATCCCAATACTTGAATAGGCCAAAACAGTGGCTGATGATAGCTTGATCTGGGTTGAACTACCTTTTCAAAAGCAAGATGGTGGGGTAGAGGAGTGGAGTAATAAACCTCCTTGTCCATACATGTCACCAAATCTAAAAACAATTAAGAAGCAATTGCGGAGCTAGTGAATGAACATGTTAGCACGACACGTCATGTTAGTCTAGGTCATTTACTGTTACATAATTTACGCTCTATGTTTTTGCATTGTCCTTATTACGCTTCTGTCATACGCATCATGGTCCAAAATGGCCTTAAACTAGTTGCAGCCCACCATGGCCTAAAACTGGCAAATGTAATTTACCCCTTTATGCTTATGATGATCCAGCCCGAAATGGCCTTAAACTATTTATGGTCTGCCATGGCCTAAAAAAAACAACCACCAAGTTTTTTTTTTATTTACGCTTACGGTGGACTAGCCCGAAATGGCCTTAAACTATTAATGGCCCATAGTGGCCTAAAATGCATAACCTTTCTAACAATACACTTTCTTCCAAAAAGAAAAACAAACAAAAGAAACAAAAAATAAAATTTTTTACAATCACATTAATCCAAGAATGCTATTCTTTATTCCTTTTCATTACAACAAGATGTTTAGGCTAATATCACCATGCTACACATCCCTTTTGCTACCATTTCCACTTATGTCATCCAACTCCACCTCTGCCACATGAAAATCATCCTCATAAGGACCTTCTTCGTGTGGTGTCTCTTCGTGGGGGAGGTACTCTCTGTGGGGCTCTTCCTCATGAGATTTCTCCGCAATTTTTATCATCTACATTACGCTCCTCTTCATGGAGATCCTCTTCATGAGAACCATCATCTTCATTACGCTCCTCCTCATGGAGACCCTCTTCGTAAGGATCATCATCTTCATTACGCTCCTCCTCATGAAGACCCCCTTCGCGGGGACCATCATCTCCATTACATTCATCCTCATGAGGATCCTCCTCATGCCGATCCTATGATTTGACATGACACACATGTTAGCATTGCCACCAAGACTATGCATAACAAGAATGTGATAGTCCTACAACTTACCTATGATGGTCCTGTGTCAGTTACGAAAGGAATCTGTTCCAAACGAACCCACAAGCATTGCATGATCTTGTCCTCGGTAAGCTCAGACCAAACGCCATCTCCTAGATTAGTTCCAGCCTTAACCTTCCCCTTCTCCACAAGAGTCCATCGGGGTGGTTCAGGAAAGAAGGAAGGGATAGTGATCTCCCCGCCAGGGAGGGTTATTTCCCTCTCTAGGGAGGTGCTTACTGTCACTTGCTCTTAAAAATTTTCATATGCTCTAGAAGCACCAATGACATTGAGGAATAGCTGAAGGGACCGTGCTTCAATAGTAGAATCCCTATAATGTTGGCAGTAGGCAACACACTCTCACTTATACACATGCTTATGGTCTTTCTGTGTCTGCCCCCATTCTTGGACCATAGCGCTGAAATCCTTCCAATCTTGATTCTTCTGGGCTAGGAGATTCATTTGCATTTGTTGTTCAATGAGCTCACGGCTGGCTTGGATGTTGTTTCTGATAACCATACAATAATGAGCATAGTCAATTACAGTTGTCCACCAATTCTCATCATTAGCCTCTCAAGCTAGCAGAAATTCATTTTGAGACTCCAAGTCCTCAACCCTATCAGTTAGGAACGTCTTCTTCCTTTCTGCTTTTTGCAACCTCTTCCAAAGAGCTTCGTTGATGTTCTGGCACTCCCATAAAGAGTAGGTCAAGCATAGTGGACATTTACGCATTTCAACATAAAGGTTGTGTGGCACTTCGATCAGCTTCGATGAGGGTTCAGGGACGGTGTCCAAGTCAACAGGCTCTTTGGGATCCCATCTAAGGCAAGATCTTGTAACATAAAAATAACAGTTAGATGCAAAAAAATGATACTATATCATAATGCCAAGAATCCTCACATTATAACATCACATACCAATCTCAGGATCGATTCGCTCTAGACGGTTGATCATATCCTTCGCAATGCCTTCCATAAAGGTAAATTTATCATAGGCCTCACCCCAATGCTAAGTGGGTGTCACTGATAAGGGAATGACACTAGTGTCATAAGTACCTATTACACAAACAAAAATGGGTTAGACATAGTATGATAGACATAAAGGACAATTGAGACATTACGATAACGCAAAACTCAATCCAACAAAACCATCAATGGTAGTAGCATTAGGCTGCCCTCTATGGGAAAGTCAAACTCACTAGTGACAAGCTGCTCCTCTTTCCCCAGCTCATCCAAAAGGACTTTGACATCCTCTACTTCCATCTCTTCTTCGGGCATAGGAACCTGTGTGCTACCTACATTACTAACACGGGCCTATTTTTCCAAAATTGGGGTCCCTTCTTCACGTCGTATGACTATTGCCCCTCTTTCAGGGGTCAACTCCTCTACATTCTTCCCTTTGTCTGCTAAAAAAAATAGTTAATCAAAACACTCACAAACGCTCAGCTTCTTTACTGAAGGAGTTAACTAAGGTTAACATTTCGCCCGCGGTGCTATCAAGGGTTACAGCCAAAAATAGCTCCATTAGTCCAGCTTCTTGGAGGTTATTGGTTAGGACAGCTGGGGTTGCACTATGGCTGAGCCAACATTGCATTTCTTTTATGTCGCCATAACGAAACAAAAGATTGCTCGCTTCATGCCCAAAGGCCATAACGTGATCTCCCGCGATTCCCTAACTGTAAACATAAAACAAGGGTTTAGACAATATAGCAAAATAAAATGATTTTACACATTGTTTCTATCCTGTAAGATTGTATAATAAACCACCATAACATAATTTCTCATGTCTGAAAGGCAAAGGAAATGGTGAGATTTTCTCTTTCACGTCTGTGACAGTGAGAGGATGATCCAGAGTCCACTCCTTATCTAGCCATCCGAGTCTTTTACACTTGGAGAAGAATTTGACATAGCGAGTAGGGTAATGTGGAATTTCAAGTTCCAGCTATCCCATAACACCAGCACGTACATTGTTAATAGAGGTGAACTCCTTTATGGCCATTTCAGCCATAGACAACAAATTTTGTATCACCTTGGAGGACATCCTTATTGATGAAAAACCTACATCATAGAATGTAGACAATTGTTTACACTGGACACAAATTTAGACAAATGGTTAGCATATCATGACGCCGTGGAAACACTTACCTGCTTGCATAATACACAATCCTAGGTGGATTCTGGAAGTAGGTTGTAAGATGATGAGCCATGAACAAAGTGTTGTAGGCATGATAACAATTAAACTTAGGCATGTTCTAGATCCAAGACAAACACCTCAAACCCCTGGCACTCTGTTCATGGTCTTGCAGCTGCACGATTTCGATTGAACCGTCCACCAAAAACGTCAAGATGCTCTGTGTTGATCCAACTAGTAGCGTCTCCAGAATGGCGATGGCTATCTTGGCTAGTAGATGCGACCAAATAATTATGCTGAAATTATGTAACAAAAACTGTAGCAACTCCCATGTGCCTCTTTGAAACCAAATCGCCTCTTCCTTTACACAAGCATGAGGAGGAGAAACATTGGCCACAGGGACATGTAAGCAGCACAGAACGCCCACAATGTCCAAGATGATTAGGATAGGCTTTAGCGTAATCCTTTACAATGAAACACACTACCATTAGGGACAACAATGTAGATATACTAACAACGTGAGAGCAAAACGATCCATTACGCGACACTAGAGTTTCCATTACCTTGACTCCCAGAAAATCATAGATTACCCTGGAAATGCATTAACAAAACCGCCCAAACCCTTGCGATCGCACAAGGTCTGTCCCTGACAACGGCAATAAAAGTAACACCATGTATTACCCTAGCGTAGCATGCAACCATTATGGGCGAGACAACAGAATCCTATTTATACTACATAAGGGTATAGTACCTAGACTCCTCTAGTTATGCATTGCGTTCACACGATATTGTCCAAAATCACCCTAACCCTTGCGACTACGCAAGGTCTGTCTCTGATAATGGCGATAGTAGTAATATCACAAACTAAAATAGCTTAGCCTGCACAACCAGGTACCTGACATAATACACATCTTCGAAATAGGTACAATTTCGATGCTATAACAACGAAAATAACAATCATGCAGGAGGGTAAAAGGTGACTTACTGGGCGAGTGGAGTAGCCTCCCGCGTTTCGACCTTGGCCTTTGAAACCCACTACAAACTCTCTTGCACTTCATCAATCTTTGCTAATTTGACATGTTTGCCTTTGGTCTTCGGCGCCATGGTTACGACTGAACAACCTTCGCAAAATCGTCTGCTTACGCCTTACTTCTGCTTTCCTTCTACTAGAGCCTAATTCAAATTCGCAATGTCTCCAGTCTACTTTAAGGACAAACCATTGACTTATAAATGGATTGGTTGAAACTAACTATTTCATGTTTAACCAATGCGGAATTTTCTCGAAACGTAGGTATGTCAGTGTGACATGAAGCATGAAGATCACAACATTAATTACATAGATATCCTACAGATAATGGTCTGGAAAGACCCTAAACTAACGTGTGCCTTATCGCCTTGTAATCTGGTTGCATTAACTATGGTCTGCACTAAAATTCTAAATTAGCTATTTCGACATGCTAGACATGCCACGTTACACCTTTCATCATAGTTCGTAGAAGTCTTATGCTAACATCTAGGAAATCGGGCTCACTGCTTTCTCACAAGTCGCACATATGGTAACGGTCTACTATGACCTTAAACTGGAAACCTTTTAATGCATCTATAGAAAACTTTCTATCATTTCAACAAAAAAAAAAACAAAATATACAATGTAACAACCTCTATTTTTAGCGGTTTTGCAAGTCAATTTGCAAATGGATGCAGCTTTACTTGCACCCCTAGCCCTAATGGGTCCATATGGGAAAACCATTAGATAGCTCAACATTGCACTGATAGGAACTGACGCTTCCTTCTACAACATAACCATAGCAACCTCAGAAATATCCCCAGACTGGCCAGAACATTTGGCTCAAACGTTAGACCTGGAACTTGACGATGTGACCGAGGACTCCCTCACTAAGGTCCCTATGGTTACGCACAAAGGAGAAAGTAAAAATCTGAAGGTTAGTTCTCTCCTTGACCAACAGACACAGAGTGACATATTTCGAGTGCTTTAAAATAACATTGTGGTATTCGCATGGTCATACAAAGAAATGCCGGATTTAGATCCAAGACTAGTACAACAAAACATAGTTTTAGACCTACATATCAAAGCAATTAAACAGAAAGCACAAAAGATCAAGCCTGAAATCATGCTAGCAGTGCATGATGAAATCACTAAGTTGTACTAGGCTAGTTTCATTTGTGTGGTCGATTATTTAGACTGGGTGTGGAATATCGTAGTTGTCTCTAAGAAAATGGGAGGAATACTCATCTGTATAGACTTCCACGATCTAAACAAGGCCACGACTAAAGACAACTTTCCATTACTGAGTATTGACCAACTTATTGATACAATANCACTGCTTTCTCACAAGTCGCACATATGGTAACGGTCTACTATGACCTTAAACTGGAAACCTTTTAATGCATCTATAGAAAACTTTCTATCATTTCAACAAAAAAAAAAACAAAATATACAATGTAACAACCTCTATTTTTAGCGGTTTTGCAAGTCAATTTGCAAATGGATGCAGCTTTACTTGCACCCCTAGCCCTAATGGGTCCATATGGGAAAACCATTAGATAGCTCAACATTGCACTGATAGGAACTGACGCTTCCTTCTACAACATAACCATAGCAACCTCAGAAATATCCCCAGACTGGCCAGAACATTTGGCTCAAACGTTAGACCTGGAACTTGACGATGTGACCGAGGACTCCCTCACTAAGGTCCCTATGGTTACGCACAAAGGAGAAAGTAAAAATCTGAAGGTTAGTTCTCTCCTTGACCAACAGACACAGAGTGACATATTTCGAGTGCTTTAAAATAACATTGTGGTATTCGCATGGTCATACAAAGAAATGCCGGATTTAGATCCAAGACTAGTACAACAAAACATAGTTTTAGACCTACATATCAAAGCAATTAAACAGAAAGCACAAAAGATCAAGCCTGAAATCATGCTAGCAGTGCATGATGAAATCACTAAGTTGTACTAGGCTAGTTTCATTTGTGTGGTCGATTATTTAGACTGGGTGTGGAATATCGTAGTTGTCTCTAAGAAAATGGGAGGAATACTCATCTGTATAGACTTCCACGATCTAAACAAGGCCACGACTAAAGACAACTTTCCATTACTGAGTATTGACCAACTTATTGATACAATAGCTGGCCACACGTTACTATCCTTTATTGATGGGTTTTCGAGCTATAATCAAATTCGTATCAACTTAGAACATCAATTGACTATGACTTTCATGACCCCCTGGGGAACTTTCTGTTACACCATGATGCCTTTCAGGTTAAAAAACACTGGAGCAACTTATCAACGCACCATGACATACATCTTTAGTGATTACCTCTTAGAGAGGTTGAACAACTACATAGACGACATAGTTGTTAAATCTAAGAAGTCGGAAGATCACTCAGGAGACCTAGAGTTAATCCTTAAATGATGTCTCAGGCATGACCTATGGCTCAACCCAAGAAAATGCGTATTCAGAGTTAAAATTGGGTGCATGTTGGGGTTTGTGGTATCAGAGACTAGCATCCAAGTCGACCCTAACAAGGTTAAAGCCATCATTAATCTAGCACCACCTACAAACCTCAAGGAACTACGTGGGTTGCAAGGTAGGTTGCAATTTATCAGATGGTTCATCTCGAAGTTAACAGACAAGTTACACTCCATGCAGCATCTGCTCAAGAAAGGGGTTAACTTTGAATGGACCAAGAACTGCCAGTGTGTGTTTGACAATTTAAAGAAAGAGCTGTTACATTTACCGATAGTTTTTTCACCATAAAGGGATCAACCTTTCTACATATACCTGGCAAGCTCAAAGGTGTCTATAGCTGCGTTGTTGTGCGAAATAAGAAACGATAGGTCAGAAGTTCCTATTTATTAGCTAAGTCACTCTATTTGCATACGAAACATGGTACAATGAAGTAGAGCATAATTGTTTGGCATTGGTGTTTGCATTAAAAAAGTGTAAGCACTATCTTTTCCATAGCCAAGTCAATATAATCTGCAAGAACAACATTCTGTGGGCCATCACAAACAATTTATATGAGAGTAGTAGGATAGCCAGCTAGAAAGCCATCACAGTAGAATTCGACTTGTACTACGTTGGCCAATCATCCACAAAAGGCCAAGCCATAGCCTACCAGCTTGTAACATCACCGGTTAACGATTAAGCTGCGATAGAACCCAAGTTTCCTGATGAATAGATACATAGTTTAAGCCCTATATCGACAGGCCTTGAAGCAACGTTATACTTTGATGGAGCTTTGACTACCAGAGGTGGAAGTGCTACCGCTGTCATTACACTCTCCCCTGAGGATGTTTATCCATTGGCTTACCGCCTAGCATTTTTTTGTATGAACAATGTGGTAGAGTACTAGGGACTCCTCAAGCGATTGTTAATAGCTAGGGAACTCAACGTTCAACACCTAGCAATCTGAGGTGATTCGATACTCGTCATCAATCAAATCACAGGGGTCTACACCTGCAAAGCTATGCATCTGCAGCCCTATTGCAATATGGCTAAAGATCTCTTGAAATAATTCATGACAACTAATGTCCAACACATGCTGCGTAATGAGAACACTGTAGCCGATGCACTAGCCACACTGGCTTTAAACGTGCCACCACATTTGTTTGCTACTTGGCTCGCTTTAATGATGGAATGTATAGACCCCATCATTCAAGTGACGCAAATTTCTTCTCTAAGCATGGGTGAAACACTAGAATGGTACGATAACATTAAACCCTACCTTCTACATGGCGAACCACCACACAAGTTAACACCTACACAAAAAGATGCAATTCGCAAGCGTGCCCGACAATATGTCATCATTGGAGATAGTACTCTTTGTAGATGCTCTTTTGATGGAGTATTGCTGACCTACGTTAATAATGACCAGTGCAAAGAATATTTAGCGAAGTCCATGAAGGATTATGTGGGGAACACATAGCCCTGCGAGCCATGGCCACTAAAATCAGATGCTTAGGGTATTACTGGCCATACATGGAATGAGACTGCCTAACCAAGGTTAAGACATGTGACACATGCCAACATTATGCAAATCTAATACACGTGTCATCAACTAAATTGCATACTACACAGATCACTTGGCCATTCCAACAATGGGGACTAGACATCATAGGTCCCATCACGCCTAAGTCTTCCGCAGGACACAACTTCATTATCATTGCCATCGAGTATTTCACAAAGTGGGTCGAGGCTATTCCCCTACGAAAGATTACATCTCAACAGGTTTACCAATTTATCTTGAACAATATAGTAGCTAGGTTTGGGTTTCCCATGACTATTTTGACTGACAACGGGCCACAATTTAGTAGTACCAAAAACAAATCTTTTTTGCAATAACCTTGGTATCAAGCAATCTTTTTCCTCACCCTATTACCTGCAAGCAAATGGTTAAGTAGAAGCAACAAACAAGGTGGTTATCAATCTACTCAAGAAGATGCTCAGCAGCAACAAAAAATGGTGGCATGAAAAAATTCTCTATGTGCTATGGGCCTATCGTACGACATGCAAAACAGCTACCGATAGGACACCCTATAGCCTAGTCTATGGATCTGAAGTAGTGTTGCCCCTAGAACTACAGATTCTCTCATTGTGGATGATCCTCTCCATAATTATAAATGAGACTCAACACAATGAGTCTAGGATCATGGATTTAGACTCAATAGAGGAGAAACACATCCATATGCTCGACAATATTGAAAGGTATCAAGATAGGAAGAAACAGAAACATCATCACAACTTGCATTTGCAACCGATCAAAAAAGGAGACTTGGTTCTCAAAGCCATCCATGAACCAGTGGAAAAATTATCTTCAAGCTAGGAAGGCCCTTTCCTGGTTGTCAATGCATACAGTAATGGAGCATTTAGGCTAGCAGACATCAATGACAATGAACACTTGAACCTGGTGAATCATATATACCTGAAGCAGTACCACATCTAAACATTGGCTCAACTTAAATGCAAGGTAACAAACATCTACTACGATGTAAAATTGACAATTTTGTACACATCCGCTACGACGTAAAATGGGCATTTCTTGCATGCGTCCACCACGACGCTAAACTGGCAAAGTTTTCGACCATCCGCCATGATGTGAAACTAGCTAGGTAACCATCCATCTGCTGAGATGCTAAACTAGCATAGACTTGTCCCTGGGTCATGACATAAAACTGACACCCACAGCATGGTCTACTGGGACCATAAACTAGCTCTTTCATTGTCCACTACAACGTAAAACTAGCAAGCTTCAGTCTGCTGAGACTTAAAACCGAGACCATGGTCTGCTGAGACTTAAAACCAGCAACAACAGTTAACCAGGACTCAAAACTGAAATCCTTCAATAGATAATCCATGAAGCAAGCGAGCATGATCACTCTTGCACTGCATCCCTACCAGATGGAATGGGTAAGGTGTTGGAACAGATGCAATGCCACTACCTCACTGGCATTCTACTGATTCCTCGAACATGCCGAAAGGCATACTATTGATCCCTCGGAGATGTTGCTACGATAGTCACTCTATAGCTGCAAATCTTGGAATCAGCTACACCACTCGAGGTCCCAAGGAAACTATGATCATCCATCGCCTCAGTGGCCTCCACCTGTCATCGCCACAAGACTTTAGCTTAGCAAATTCATCTGGCTGGTTCTTTGCCTAATCGATTGGGCAAGATGAATCTGGCTCTCGATAGTGACTTATTAAACTGCAGCATCAACATAGGGACCCTTGCTTCTTGCCATGGTCCCTTCTCCATGGCCTACACTCTCCTTTTCGTTTTAGATGGCACTTGTTTCAACAGCCTCCCTAGTGATTAGGATGACTACTTTTGCTCTCTGTTCTCTGTTATGTTTTGCAGGTTACTTGCTATGATAGCGTTGATTGAGAATGCATTCACTAGAAGGTGAGGCATCACAACGTTCTGATGTGGCTACTCAAACTAGCCTGACTACTTGGGAGTGCAGACCCTTCCTTTTGTCCTCCATTAGACAGCTTATCTCACTTCCTCCTACCTTTATCCCTACAACTTTTACCGTTTCCTCCTATTTGTATAAAACGTGAACATACAGGCACTCTTTCGCACATGATAATCATCCATGGATTGACATAACGTAACTCACCTCATGGAAAGCATCCTTTCAGAAAAAAATAGACAAAGCTAGGCAAAATGGATGTAAAACAACTCATCCAGGCCATACGGACATAACACAACTTGTTTGTGCAAGCCCTTCCTATGCAGTATAGTAGTGTAACCTCTTGGGAAAACACCTGCGAGAAGATGACATGTTTGCGAAAGTTTCCTACTCACATGCTTGAGTCTTCCCTGAACCTTCCCCTCCCCCTCTCACTCCTTTAAGATCCCTCATATACTCCTTATGCCCCAAACTTGCGCATTTTTAGGCTTGATAGAGCAACATCTAAGCAGTTATCAATGGACGTGTTGGTGTCTTTAGCTCTACGGTGTTTCGTATTCTTTGTCGACATCTTTTGGGCAAGCCCTCTAAATGTCAACAAAGAGGGGCCATTGAAACACCGTGAAATTTCGAGACCTCAATGGTTCAGCGAAATCTCGAGGCTCAGGCAAGGATCTGCAACATGTCACACATCTCAGCAAGTTTTCTTTTTTTGGCTAAGGGCCTGTTACACTACATTACGTAGCACAGTGTAATAGACTCCAGAAAGACTGAACAGAAATAGGGGATGCATAGCGACAACACTTCATTTTTTGCAGGATCCACTATGTTACGCCGAGTTACGCTATGTTGCGTAATGTATCATAACGCAACGTAATGCAAGCAAATAATTGAGATAGCAATATTCAGGCATTGGCAGTTCTTACGCCACGATACGCTCCCCAGCGTATTACAGCGTAACCATAGGATGGTTTGCTACCAAAGCTCCAGCAAAGGTAGATTACGACACACTACGCTCTAAAGCGTAAAACAGTGTGACACCACAAGCTTCAAACAAAAATGCACCAGGTCAACAGAATTTTGTAGGTTTAGGAAACACGTCATCTAAATCGTGTTTTTCTCCTAACGCTAACCCTATAAATACTCCAGGTGACAACGATCAAGGGGTTGGCAAAACTTTTTCTAGGAGCAATTTCCTTTCATTGGCAATTGTTGACAATCTTTAGTGAAGACTGATGAGAGA
Source organism: Gnetum montanum (assembly GCA_015680685.1). Taxonomy (NCBI): domain Eukaryota; kingdom Viridiplantae; phylum Streptophyta; class Gnetopsida; order Gnetales; family Gnetaceae; genus Gnetum; species Gnetum montanum. Next base: position 567,592 of record MNCI01031498.1, read on the forward strand.
ACAATAGAGGATCAGCAATCGAAAGAATGTCGAAGGCGACCGACAAGAGCTTTTTATCAGAAACTTCTAGTTAGTGGACATTCTACTGTGGGTTTGACTCCCTTGCACCCAGATTGTCTAGAACAAGGTAGATTAGCCTTTGCTTGTTTCATCTTTGAATAGCTTTCCTATTATTATCATGTTCTTCATCTAAACTGAAGTCTACCTACAATCATTGCATTCAACATATTTGTTTATAAACTAAATCCTAGATCTCGGGATTGCACATTCTCTAAATCCAATTTATTGCATCCTATCTACATAGGTTTCGCTATCGAATCGTTCACACCGTTCTCATTGCCTTCGGGATTACCAATATCATATCTCCTCATCAAAATCGTTATCTTGTAATCCAGTTACCATAAAATTTACTAATTAAGTAAGTTCCTATCTGATCGACAAGACTATTCTAGGTACCTCAGAATCGTTCTTCTCCAGCATGACCCTTGCATGGATCCGGGGTTGGAACTACGTACACGGAACTTTACTCGGTATTTCCAGTAATCGATGTTTTCCATCATTACATGTATGTTACACATAATAATGGTTTTTCTTTTCTATCTTTGGTTTATTTTCACCTTTATGACTAGGCACTGGCCAAAGGCTAGTCAAGGGCTATGTTAAACAACAAAATGCTCCATTTTCTAATGTTATAAACTATATTTTTATTTTTTACTATTTTTAATTATTAAAGATAATCAATTTTGACAATATAAATCAATAAGTATTAATTTCTCTTTTAAGTTTATTGTATCATAGGAAATCACAATAGTGATGGAAATCAAGATTGACTATATCAATCCTCATAGAGGTAGTGATATGGATCAATAACGTGGATTTTAGCAAAGTAAAAATCTCATGAAGAAATCAAGATATCAATTTGAGTAGAAGGGAAATTTGAATAAAAAATAGAAGAAGCTAGAATTGGTGATATAGTTCGATAAGGCTTGAATTGATTGTTATTAAATCCTTTGATACTAATAAATTTGTAAAATGATTATTTTTATAATTATTGTAAATCCCTTTCAATATAAATAAGAACCTCAACTATATATTAAAATTGAATCTCTTTCTTTTTATATTAAAATTGTTAAGGAATATTGTTGACACTTTGTAACAATCAACAACCATTGATGTGTAAAGGCTGTGAAGTTGTTGCATTGTGGAGGCAGCAGAGTAGGGTCACAAATTAGGTGAAATCTTCTTTATAATCTTCTATATTCATGATAAATCTATGTATTTTCAATTTGGTTCAATTAATTATTTTCATTTTTGAACTTAATGTTAGAAGTTAAGATGAAGATTTTTGATTTTACTTATGAGTGATAGCCATAAGTGTGGAGTTCTTAATTGAATTTGGATCTAATTGTTATTTTTCTTGATGATCTTTTTTATTGGAACCACTCCATAGATACAACTCATGGGTTAGTCATAGACAAGGTGGCAATCTTACAATGAAGTTAGTTATTAAGATACTTCAGCACAAAACTTTGGTTGGCTTATCATTTCACTTATAAAATTAAAGTGTTGATTTATTTATGAACAACTTGTTTGTTATTCTTCTTTGGATTGCCTTGTGTCTTATTATGGTCCTTTGCCATATTGTTACTAGAGACTTTTTACTATAGAGCCAGATCTAGGGATTGCAACATTGTTGCAAGTCAAAATCTATTAGTAAAAGAAAGGTTGGAAAGAAATTGGTTATTATAGCTTAGTTTATTTTCATTCTTTATATTTTTATTTTTTTTTATGTGTGTATAACTACAATGTGTGGTGTGTATTATTACTAGTGATGTGAATAATCATTAGGTGATTGATGAACATCAAAGTGTTGCATCAATGGATCCTCTTTAACACAACCTTGTCAATGGGCCCTAGTCAACAAGGCCCCTTTTACGTGGTGTTTCCCCGTTGATGGGGCTGCATCGACGTAGCATCTGCTACATCTATGGGGCCTCATCAACATAGCCCTAGAGAAAAAACTATAAATATGAGCTCCTAGCCATGTTAATGGGCATTCAATATATAGTAGTAGCCAAACTCTTGTAGTTTTTACATTTGAAAGTTAGAATATTTTCCTGAGTGCCTGTAGCAAGAGTCATTAAGTGTATGGATCTTTACTTGAGCACTATTATACCTAAGCACGACAGTGTGTGCAGCAATAAAGACAAGCTTCTTGATAAACCTTACAACATTTTGGATAGTTTATATGTGTTATTCATGAATTTAATATTTTCAATTATTTATTTGATGTTTCTCAATAATTAAGCTAACTAAGTAATTCAGTTAGATAAGCTAAATATATTAAATACATAAGTATGACTTCTTCAAGTGTAAACACGTATTTTCTTGGTAATCCTAGTAGCGTTATTGCTTGGCATGCTCAGTAGTGTAGCACTTCATAACCTAGTAATGGATACATGGTCTCAAGACCTGTATGGAAAGTGGAACTAGATGCTTATGTTAGGACTAGTTAGAGATCAATTATTTAGTTAAATTAAATTAGTCATTAAATTACTTCATCCCTCTTCCTTTAAGCACCAAAGAACATAAAACATAAAATGATAAAAAACCATATGTCTCGATTACACTTAAATATACCTTTGAACCTTACAAGTGTAATTCAAAAGACAATGAATGAACATTAGTGTAAGGTTCACTTCTTAGAAGACTAGTGCATCAGAAAATAGAGAGTTCATGGAATTCAATAGAATCATGGATGAATGCTTCCTGATTCATGTGGTTGGGCATAGGGGTACCTTCAATTTCTCATCATTGGCACCATTACTAGGGACTCTATTTGTCAAAATGTATTCTATCTAGGATTAGTGAACATTATTAATATCGTTGGATGAACCCCAAGGTTGATATCATTCCCAAATTATATAACTACAAAAGCACATGGATGTTTTAGTTGTTTTACAAAATGGCTTCTTCTTCTCACAAGCAAAATGATATGAAACTATTGGTCTCACAAGAGTGCAAAGTGATATATATTCTTCTAGATGAGTATGTGTCTGATTTCACCTTCATCCTACTTCAAGATAAGTAATTGTGATGGTGTGATATGGAAGCAACATTGTAATGCCTCCCGATTGATCTTAAGAAGTTAGACACCCTAGATATTCAAGAGGAATATGTTTTCCATGGTTGTGACACTCAGGACTACTATCCCACTAAAACACAATGTAGGTGAGATTGACACTAGGAGAGGCATCATGAGGATGTGAAGGGGAAACAGTTTACAAATCCCTTATTCCTATTGAACCAAGATGACAATGAGAACCCTCCCTCTAAGGGCTCTCAACATGAAAGTTCTCCACCCTTTGTTACTGGTGATGAGGGTGTAGCCTTGAATTTGTGGTCTACAATCAATAATCTAGGTTTAGGAAAAGATGGCAATCAAGGCAAGGTATTGAACAAGCATTAAGATGATAAGAAAACTAATGAACGTGGTTGTGATAATCAAAGGAAAATTGGTAGATATCATGATGGAGGTAGTTCTCCTCCCTCTTCATCCTCTTCATCTACATCTTTTTTTTCTTCTTCATTTAGTTTTGAAAGATGTTGCAAAAGGAAAAACTGTGATGGAGGTGAGCAATGAGGCAATAATACTAATCACCAAGCCCACAATAATCAAATGGATAATAGAGGACATCACAAATGACAATGAAATAATGATGATGATGAGCCTTTGTTAATGACTTGAAGTATGCTTAACATTATAGAGGTAGTCAAGATTCCAACTAGACATGTGAAAGATAGTTGGATCAAGCACTTAGACATGAAAAATATCCCAAGATTTGAAGGGGATATAACTCTAATCTATAGAACCATCTACAAGCTTTTCACAATGCCTATGCCTTAAAAAATATTGAAAATGATTGGTAGAAACTCAAGCTATTCCCTAGGACACTCATTAAGGAAGTAAAAGGCTAGTACTGATCCTTAGAACCAGAATCTATTCATAGATGGAGTATCATGCTAAAACTATTTAATGACAAATATTAGATGTACTCCAACGTGTCTAACCTTAGAAGAAAATCCAAGGCTAAAAATAGGGAACACATGAATTCTTGGATGTTTCCATGGGTAGATATTATTCTCTTTTACATCAGTGCCCTGGCAATGGTTATTCTCAAAGGAAACAACTCTACCACATCATAGATGAGCTCAAAGCAGAAAATAGAAGAACTCTTAGGGTTTATGCCCAAGGGAGACTATCTGAACTAAGAGCTCATTAGATACAAAGGCTGATAGAGTAGATAGCCAAAGAAGAAGGCGAGTTGCAAAAAATAGAAAGTGAAAAAGAATATAATAGGGGCCCTTCCATTAGGAAAAGGGATGTCCAATTTTATAACAAGGAGGAGTCACTACTTAATGAGGTGGTGAACAGAAAAACCTTGCCTATCCAAAAATATATTTCTAATTTTTTAGAAAAGGTTGATAAGTTATGGGACACTTTGGATGAAAATTCCAAATTACTATGAAGATTGCTAAAGAATCCAAAGAGCAAAATAGTCATCATAACTGCAAGAGGTAGAAAGAAGCTAAACATGCCTACCAAAGAGGGAAGGGCAAAGTTGCTATAGTAGAAGAAGTTGCGGAGACAAACTTTGATGATGATGTTGGGTGTGACATTTGTCAATATGAACATCTTAAGGGATGTTTCCTTGTGGTGTCACACTTACAAGAGTTTGGGATGTATGCATTGAATCCTTGACTATCATGGAGGTAAGCACCTAAACAGTTGCCTTATCCTTAAGGCAATCTAAGGTAGTTCCACTAGCAACAATAGGCTTACTACCCAAGTGAAGCTCCACAAAAACCATATGAACAATATTAACAATGGCACCAACCATAGTCATGGGGAATGCCACCACCAAGATAGTAGTATCCTTACAAACAACTAGATCCATATGGGTACTATGTTTAGCAACCCATCTCTCCACGAAGTTCTGCCAACCATGCTTCATTCTAGCATCACTATTAACCTCTAGAGTACCATTGAACTCATTCATCATCTACTTAAGGAAAACACACATATCTATACCACCCTCTACATTCATTTGCACACATCCCTCCACCCTCAACCCAGTTACCTCCTACTCTATCCAAGCAAGGTAAAATTCCTTCATAATTATAGTAACAAAATGCTATGAGGGTTGTACATTCACAACTAGCCTTCCAACCAAGTGGTTTGGATAATCGATCTAGGAAATGACCCTTTTTCCAATCTAACAGTCCTCCCAAATCCTCACAACCTAATGTAGCTAGTCACCCTATATCTCCAACATCCTCATCCTTTGCGTCAAACACATTCAGGTATCCTTCAAACCAAATGCCACCTCAAATCTACACTGTGATGTTAACTCATGCTATTTCTACTTGGGTTAAGGTTGGAAATCTTTCCATGAAAAGATGTAACTTGAGAAGTTCACTCATTTACTTATAGATCATTGGACATGAGCCATGTAAGGCTCTTCTTAATTTTGGTTCTAGAGTTAATCTCATCTCCCATGACATGTACAAGGCCTAGAACCTACCACCTCTTAAGAAGAAAAACATCTATTTGGGATTGGTAGACTAGTTAATTACTATTCCTTTACGATTAGTAGAGGACATTATGACTATAGTTTATGGATGATCCTATCCTACCAATTTTTTGGTGATCAAGGTAGAAAATTGCAAAGGTGACTTCCCCATCATTATGGGACATGCCTGGTTGAGCATTGTTGATGCACAAATGACCATAAGGGACCTCTCCTTGGAAATCTCCAAGAAAAATTAATTTGGATGCTTAGAGAAGAAGTGTGTTCCATGCATCACGTACAGTGATAATGGGAACAATTGCATGCAGAAAATCTAGTTCATTGATAGTACAATCATTAAACCATGTAATCAATGTATGCATAAAACAAATATCCAAAGGTTCCTATATGAAGTAGCCACAAATTAGGAGAACATTTAGTGGTTGACAACTAACTCTGATAGTAGCACACTATGTATGGAACCTACTAAGAGCCTAACATGTGCTTATGTTGAAGGCATAGATGAACTTGAGCAAGTTTATCACCAACTCTTTGATGATGATAAATATTGGGAAGAGTTGGAAATCCCTAAAAATTTCAAATAGAAGCCCCTAGAGTTAAAAACTCTTCCATCTAGTATGGAGTATGCATTTTTAAACAATGGCAAGCAAGTCATAATTAATGCAAATCTTGCTCCTGAACAAAAGACAAGTTGTTGCAGGTGGTCAACAAATGGCCAACAACCTTTTCTTGGTCATATCTCAAACTAACAGGAATTGATCCAAGGATATGCCAACATTGTTTCTATACTAACCTAGCTATGAAGCCAAGAAGGCAGCCATAGAGGCCACTAAATCCTACATTGAAGTAGGTTATCAAGGAGAAAATAGAACAACTCCTCAAGATGGGGCTCATCTATTCCATCATAGATAGTAAGTGGGTTAGCCCACTCGTAATTGTGCCAAAGAAAGATAGCCAGTGATGGATCTACATTAACTTTATGTTGTTGAATATGACAACGGTTAAAGATCATTTTCGATTTTCATTTGTGGACCAAGTGTTGGACACCATATCCAGGAATTTCTATTATAGTTTCTTGGATGGTTATAGTGGATATCATTATATCTAGATCACACTAATGGATTAGGCCAAGATAACATTCATGAGTCCCTAGGGGACTCTTGCATATTGTAAGATGTCATTTGGTCTGTGCAATACCCCTACAACGTTCCAATGCCTCTCCTTAATACTTTTCAATAGTAGATTGGTAGTAGGTTGAAAGTCTTTATGGATGAATTCTCTAACTATGGGGCTACATTTAAGCAAGCCATGGATCACCTTGAGCAAATACTAAAAAAATGTGTTGAAACAAACCTAAAGCTCAATTGGCAAAAAATCCATTTAATGGTCCAGGAAGACATAGTATTAGGGCATAGAATTACTCAAGTAAGGATTGAGGTAGACTCAAAAAAAATAAGGGTCATGCAAGGAATCACATGCCAACTAGAGATAGTCAAAGACATCTAATCATTCCTTGGATACACTGGCTACTACCGACGATTCATAAAGAATTTCTCTAGGATCACAAAGTCATTGGTTGATTTGTCTAAACTAAGGAGTGTGAACATGCATTCCAATTACTAAAGGAAACTCTTGTAGAGACTCTAATTCTAAGAGCACTAGACTAGTCTAGACCATTTCATATAATGATCTAGTTATGGCTTGGGAGCCATGCCTATGTATTTGGATGTTAAGAAGTGTCCATATACATCCACTAGGTGAGCCAAAGCATTGTGGGTAAATAGTTGAATTACATCACAACTAAGAAAGAACTAATGGTAGTGTTGTATGTTCTCAAAAATTTTAGACACTATGTGCTTGACTACAAAGTGTTTATGCACATAGATCACTATGTTCTCATGAATAAGCCAACGATGAGCCCCCATATCATATGATGCCTCATGATCTTGTAGGAATTTGATCTCACAATGATAGATTGGAAAGGGACTAAGAATGTGGTCATTGACCACATCTTGTGATTAAGATGGGATAATAAATAGGAGGAGAGTCCACTCTCTAATCAATTTCCAAATGAACTCCTCTTTATAGGATCAATAAATGGCCAAGTGCCCCATGAACCAACATTGTATGCTAGCATCCTCACTAACCTTCTCACTTAAGAGATACCATAATATTTGGACTTTAGAAAGAAAAAAAATTTCTTCACCATGCAAAGTACTTCATGAAAATCAATAGACACCTTTACAAGGTGTGTGTTGATGGCTTGGTTCATTAGTGTGTCCCTAATGAAGATCAATTACACATTCTCCAAGATGCTCATGAAGGTCCTTGTGGAGGCCACTATGTGGGGAGACTCACAACCATAAAAATCCTAATCACAAGATACTGTTGGTCAATAATCTTTAGGAATGCCCACCAATTTTTTCAATCTTATGAATGCTTTCAATGAGATGGTGGGATGGCTGCATGAATGGAGAGTCCTCAATAGTGGATTCAACTATTGGAGCCCCTTGACTTATGGAACATAGAATTCATGGGTCCCATCACGCCCATGTCTAATAGAAAGGCATACATCATCGTAGCAATCAACTATTGCACCAAATGGGCAAAAGCAATAGCTATCATCAATTGTACATCATTCACCACTACTAGATTTGTACAAAAAATGTTGTAAATAGGTTTGGGATGCCATGTGCATTGATTTCTAATAATGAAACTCATTTTATAGGTGCTACCTTTTGAAAGTTGATGCAACGCTTGGGGTTGAACATAAATTAGCAACACCCTATCACCCCCAAGCCAACAGTCAAGAAAAAGTTACCAATAGGGAGATTATAAAGATCCTAACAAGGACAATAACCAAATATAGGAGAGATTGAAGCATAGAACTCAAAGATGCCCTATGGGCATACTACTCAACATGGAAACTCCTTATTGGCTACTATCCCTATGAGCTCATGTACAGAAAATGTCCAACACTCTCAATCCAATCCAAGCTCCATACACTCTCAACAACTTGTGACTTGGACCTTAACTTGAGCCTAGCATAAAGAGAAAGATTGATCAACCTAAATGTGCTAGATGAAAATTGATTAGTGGCCCTATCTTTGAATGAAGTGCACAAGGCATACAACAAACAACAACATGACCTTAGAATACGAAAAGTAAAATTTCAACTGGGAGATAAGGTTCTCTATTGGAACCCCACACATGTATCCCAGAAGACAAAGTTCCAAATGTAGTGGAAGGGACCTTATGCAATTGATGAAACCTTTCCTTTTTGGGCCATGACCATATACAAACCTGAAAGCCCAAATAAAAAGTAGTTGGTCAACATATAACAAGTGAAACCTTTCTATGAGCCCAAGCAAGCTAGTGCAACAACTACCTCAATGAATGGAACACTATGCTCAATTTTTTGGATCTCCTCCTTCCAACTTAGCTGTGGGGGAGATGGCCATCTATGCTAATCATCCATATGACTCCTTAGTTTTTCTATCTTTTTTGTTTTCCACATTTTTGATTTTGCAAGTTATTTATTTTACACCTTTTTGGTTTTCAAATTTTTCCTATTTTTACACTATTTTATATTTTACACCATTGTTAGTACATTTGAGTCTCTATTGGATATGTTACACTTTCTTATATATTTTACTTTTTTTTAGTATGATTTTTAAATTTTTGCTAATAAAAGTGCTTTATTGCCATGAGACATAGTGGTGCTATAGCTATTACTAATGGTGGTTTGTGCTTTATGTTTTATTTTCTAATGTCTGGTTTCTATTTTTTGAATTTTTGTATGGATGACTCAGTCATGATTTCCTTTTCATAGAACAGGTAGTGAGTCCACAACATCCATCCATCCATAAACTCTATGGTTTCTCTTATTCTAGAAGTTTGAGGTCCCTTTCATTAAATAAACTTTTAATCAATTTATGACCTTGGTAGTTTTTAAAATTGAGAAAGATTCAATGGTTTTCATAGGGTGTGACTTCAAGGGGACTCAATACTCTTTGTACTCTTCTACTTACTTGGGTGCTCAAGTGTTTTTCATGGACTTCTTACCATTATGTTTCAACCACTAACAGGAAGTCAAATAAAGTCTTTATATGGTGTTGTTTCCATCCAAAAATACAAAAAAATAAAAAATGAAAATGATGGGAATTTAAAGCACAACCCTTAGACAAATAAATAGACTACAAGCACTGGTTATGGGACTAGAAAGACATGTCACCCATGCTTGAAGGTCCCCTCTAACTAAATCCCTCTCTCACTTCCTACTTCACTTTTCTTCTCTTTATGAAATAGTGGTTGTTTTGTGAAACCACTCTTGTGTCTTGAGGGGATGGATCATTCTTGGAGTGACGATGTGAAGTCTCTGAAAGAGGTTGGTTTTGGTCTGGACTAAGGATGGATCTTCTCGGGTCATTTTAAACACAAAATCCACAAGGGACTTCTTATGATCTTATTTTAAAATTCCATTCCACCTTCTCCATAATTCATCTATGTTATCCATAACTCATCTCACTACCATGGTTCATGGTCTTGATTCTGTGTCTTGGTCTGATGTATTTTCTTTCTTAGGTAGAATCTTTTGAGTTTTGGCTTTGGTCCTTAACCTCCATTGACCATTAATCACCTATGAGCCCACAGACTCCTTAGGTTAAGGTTATGTAAGAGCAAATAAGGAATTTACCTACTATGGGAAGGATCCACTTACATATCTCTTGGTTGGATTTGTTAAGTACCTTATTCTTAGACATTCTTGCAATCAGAATCTTTCGTACATCCATCTTCTACATCAAACCATGTGTTTCTTAAAATTTTTGAGCTTTCAAATATCCTCTTCAATGATTTCATCATATTCTTGGCTTTTTTGGAATTCCATAGACCCTAAATTCATTGAAAATTTCCTTATATTTCTTGAGATATTCCAATGTCAAAATTTTGGCCTATGGGCCCTATATATGGGACCTTGTCGACGTGGTGGAAAAATAGTATATATATACATGACCCCATTTTTAAATTTTACATTTTCTCACAAACACCAAGGGAATTTTTAAAATTTTCAAAGCCTAGAACCTTTCAGAGCCCATAACTTACAAAATATTTATCCAAATTGCTCCATTCTTTAACACTATAGCTACTAGAAATGGCACCAAAAGGGAAGCACATGTAGGAAGTAGGACCATCTCAACCAAGGGAGAAATGACCTAGAATGGGAAGGGGCCAGGAATAGCTTCAAGAAGAACCACTTGCAACCCACTCCACAAGTCCTCTTAGGGAAGTGGCATAGGTGGAATCTATCTAACAGATTCTAGCACTAGTAGCAGCAACAGAACACTCCCATCAAGATGATGCGCTAGCACAACTAGAAAATCTTGAGGTGACTTTAATAGAGGCTTGCCTAAATTAGACCAAATCAAGGAAGGTCCAAAAATTAGTGCTCCAGGAGTTAAATTTTGGCCCTTTCTTGAAGCATGCATCAAGAGAAGTGTAGGATTAGCTAAAGAACTCTCCCATATGGCCAATCATTACTTTCATCGGATAGTGATACATGGGAGAGATATTTTTATTCTAGAATAATAGGTAGCCTAGATTAGTAGTAGAAATTAAGGACATCTCAGTGTCCTACTTGACATAGGCCATTACAGAAATGCTTGGGTTGCTAGAAACAGGAGCAAGTCTTACTAAGATCCTAATGCAGGTGGATCCTAGTATCAAGAAAGAATGTTTACAATGGTGTTATGGTGTTAATCACAAGGAGTTTGGCACACTCACAATGGCAGAGAGAATTTACTATAAAATTACAACCTTCCACCTCAATCCCATGGTGAGGCTAAGAAAAATTACCACCTTCTCTACATGAGCATGCGTCACTTTGAATGGGAGATTCTTTGTCAACCTTCCATAGTTGATCTATCTAGAGATGGAGAAGTGATTTAAAGAAAATGAACATGGAAGGAAGGAACTCCCCTTTCCATGCCTCATTAGGAAACTTTGTCGAAGGGAAGGAATAGTTTGTTACACCAATGATATTGTTAGAACAATTTTAGCAGCCAACTAGGTAGAAATGATGAAGGATAAGATGCCAGCAACAACTATCCAAGAAGAGAAGCAACAACCACCACCTTCACCTACCACTCAAACAACTATGCTATACATCACTACAATTTCCCAATGGTTGTGTGAATATTGAGAAAGGCTTTTGAGTGAAAAAGAGAAAGGAGCAGGCATGAGTGGCAGGGACCCATCCATCTACAAACTAGCAATGAGTCACCTCAATGAGGTGGCCCAAACAATCAGTTTGATGTGTGGAGGTGAATCCATTTTCTTAGCCTAAATAATGTAGCTACCTGCAAGGTTGAATCCAAGTGCTAGAGAGGTCACAGTATCTCTCACAAAATAATAGTCACTCCTAAAAATCTCAAGGAACACTGTGACCTTTTTGGTGTGCTTAGAGGAGGGTGAGGGGGCAACTGTATTGGTGATGTAGCACCAAGGATAAAATACAATAGTAGAAGTGGTTACTAATCAAATTACTGAAAAGCTTAATGCACCTATGGCATCTACACCAAATTTCACTATAATCAAGGATGTGAAAATTTATATAAGAGCCACAAGTGGTAGAAAAAATGTAGAATACCATGAAGAATTACTAGACTGATTAGTAGGAATCAAGAAACCACTTCTAGATGCCTTTGACCTTTTAGACAACATTACTATAATCCAATCAAAGCTGTGCGAGGCAAGGGGTAAGAATATCATCTTGAAAGGATAACTTGAAATAGCTAAGGAGCTAAATGAATGCTTGGCTAATAAAGTTGTTGAATTAAAATCCTGGATTACCAATCTCACATTTCTCAACCCCACATTAACAAAAGATGGAGCTATGAAATAGCTTCACACCAAACTCAAAGGGGTTTAGGGTGTAATGGAAATAGTGGTGTTCTATTAATCCTTGGCAAAGGCCACTCAACATAAGATTCAAAAGGCCTTAGATTAGACATGCCAAGAGAATGTACAATTGACCATAGAAAACCATTGCCTACAGAATGTTGATGAGCACAAGTAACAATTAATTGATTTCATCCATCAATAGCAAGAGGAACTAGCTAGAACAAACATAGAATTGAGAAGATTAGTAGTAGAAAATAGGAATCTCTTTATGGAGGAGGTCCACACCCTTTACTAGAAAATTGTGATTGAGGTAGCTGCATGGAAATTAAAGGCTCTCAAATTTTAGAGAGTTAAGGACCATTATAGAGAATAGGCCAATCTACAAAAAAAGGTAAATGAGAAACACATCCAGTTGGTGAAGGAAAAAGTGAATGAAACCCTCCAAAAACTTTGGTAAGAAAAAGAATTATGGAAAACCATTGATGTAATAGATGCCTACAACAAAGTAGAAATCTGCATGAAGGAGTTGTAAATTGAGGAGATGATAGAGTACATGGAGCTTACTAATCTCCATTACACAAATCTAGCCATGTCGACTTCCAAACAATCATGGTCTAAATTAGAGAAGCAGGTGGCTAGCTTGTACTTATTGTACGAGGTCAAGTTCAAGCACCACAAAGACACTAAGAAAAAGCTTCTGGTGGCAAATGTTGAACTCAAAGTTCTCAAGGTATGATTCATTGATCATTGATCAACTACCAAGAACCTAGCTAGGAGGATGAATAACTATGAAGAGTTGTAGACCATGGTTAGGGCATTCGATATCAAACATAAATAGTTTGCTGCCTAGTTTGTCAATGTAAAGGAAATGTTCCAAGTAATGCCCTTTTCATGGGATGTCCCCATTCTAGCCCACATTGGTGATGATACGTGGACTGTGAATGATCCCCAAAGTAAGGAAGAGAAGATGAAGGCATTCCTAGATGCCTTTCATTTTTCACTAGAGGTTGTAGCCACAATAGGATATCCATAGCTGCCTCAACTACCACATGTGCTTGAAGCTAGAGAATGTATGTTAAAACATCAAGAGCCACTAGCACCTAGGACTATCTAATCTTCTTCGTTGTCTTCATGCCACCAAAGGATGTCATATCTAATTTCATGTAGTAATGTCATGGTGTTCAATTTTGTGTCATGAACACCACAATTTTTGTAATGTGTTGATCTATACACTTGGGCATTCAATTTGTCATGTCAGCTTGTTTTGTTAAGAGTCATTCAATAATCCCATACCTTCCCAATTTTGTAAAGGAACTTAAGGACAAGTTGTCATTTAGTTGTGGAGGTATGATGATCATCAAAGTGTCACATTGATGGGGCCCCATTGATGCAACCTCATTACATGGTGTTGCCTCATCAACAAGGTTGCATTAATGTACCATCTGCTACATCTATGAGGCCTTGTCGATGTAGCCCTAGAGAAAAAACTACAAATATGAGCTCCCAGCCATGTTTATGGGCATTCAATTGATAGTAGTAGTCAAAATTTTGTAGTTTTTACATTTGAAAGTTAGAATATTTTCCCGAGTGCTTGTAGTAAGAGTTATTGAGTATATAGATCTTTATTTGAGAATTATTGTACCTGAGCATGATAGTATGTGTGACAATAAAGATGAGCTTCTTGACAAACCTTGCAGCATTCTAGATAGTTTAGATGTTTTATTCATGCATTTAATGTTTTTAGTTATTTATTCAATGTTTCTCAATAATTAAGCTATTTAAGTAATTCAACAAGATAAGCTAAATAGATTAAATACATAAGTATGATCGCTCCAAGCATAAACACATATTCACTTGGTAAGCCCAACAGTGTTATTGCTTGGTCCACTAAGTAGCTTTGCGCTTGGTAACCTAGTAGTGGATACGTGGGTTTAAGATGTGTACGAAAAGTAGGACCATATGCTTATTTTAGAACTAGTTAGATATTAGTTAGTTAGTTAAATTAAATTAGCCATCAAATTACTTCATCTCTCTCCATTTAAGCACCAAAGAACATAAAACATAAAATGATAAAAATCATATGCCTCAATTACACTTAACCATACTTTGAACTTCACAACTATAATTAGGAAGACAACGAATAACCATTAGGGTAAGGTTTACTTCCTAGAAGACAAGTGCATTGGAAACTAGAGAGTTCATAGAATTTAATTGGATCATGTGTGAACGCTTCATGATTGTATGGTTGGGCATAGGGGTACCTTCAACTGCTCATCAATGATTATCCTTATAATTTTGACATACATGGTATGTATAACCAATTGTTATCTAAGCTATGTTGCCTATAAGCATAGGAAAATTTGAACTTTTTTTTACTTGATGCACATAATCAAATAATAGGCTATGCTGAGTATAGCCATAGGATGAGAGAAGTTAAAATGTTAGACACCATGATGTGTATAAGTTATGGTAGGCTATGTTGCATATAATTACAGGAACATTTGTACTTTTGTTTGTTTTTTTATGTACTTGATGCATATAATTAGATAGTAGGGTATGGTGAGTACAATCATAGGATAGGACAAGTCAAGACTTTAGATATCAAAGTACATATAGGTTATGGAGGTGCTCGAACCCTCGAATAATTGTAACATAGGTACACCCCAAGATATAGAGTCTAATTAGAACTTTATAACTTAACATTGCTGACCAAAATAGAACCCATGACTTGGAGCTTTCAAATCAAATCATGTATAGGTTATGGCTAGGATATTTTTTTTTCTTAAAGTTGATGATGGGACATGATATCTCATGCGCTACATCCCTCGCGATATTGCGTATGCGATATCGTGTCTTCCCCTGCGATATCGCGTACGCGATATCACGGTGCGCCATCATATCTATAAATAAGAGGCGGCTCTCCCTTGTTTCCTCATCTAGGCCTAGACCGCAGCAAAACTTTGGCAGTTTTTTCACTCCAAAGATACATTAATTTCCATGTGCCCGTAGTAGGGATTCCAAAGTGAACGGATCTTTATTCGAGCAGACATTGTACCTGAACACAAGTTTGTGTACAGCAATAAAGACGAGCTTCTTGGGTAAACCTTGTAGTGCATGGAATAGGATAATTAGGATTTTATTTACTGTTATTTATTACTTGTCATTTACATGCTTTATTAGGAATTAAATCTTTCTCAACCCTTCTCTCCTAGTTAAGTGCCTCAGTACGACCGCTTCGAGCACGTGCGTTACGCGTGGTGATCCCAGCAACCATTAGCATTTGTTAACCACGGTTGCATTGGTTCAGGGTGTGAACGGTAAGTGGGAATGGATGCTAACGCTAGGTTAATTTAGACTTAGTTAATTAGTTAAAGTTAGAAATTAGTCTCTTCAACCCTTCACCTCAGTAGCATAGGAGATAAAACATAAAAGCTATAAAAATCATATACCTCGAACTTACTTAACCATACACCGTGACAAATACAAGTCTGGGAAGACAACGAATAATTAACCTTAAGTGTTCCATGAGGTGTGTAAGCACTTAGTCTATGGAGTTTGACTGGATCGTGTGTGTTACACTCGTATTCATATGGTTGAGTGTAGGGGTACCTCACCACTCATCATAGGCGTTGTTTCCAAGGACTAAGTGTTTGTGTGCTAAGTAGAACATAAGAGATCATTCACATCGTTGGGAGCTTAAACAAACCTTAGGGTTAATTAAACAAAAATTTTATAATGGTTAAATAGCACACCAAATTAAATAACAATGTCTTCTTCTTCTTCTCACAAGAGCAATTCACCACCTAGGGATAATACAAAGAACAGTCGGCAATTGAAAACACGTAACCAAAATCTGTCAGTTCCTCAACAATATAGGGTGGAATATACTCACCCCAATGAGAATATTCCTAATTTTACTTTTATCTTCCATCAAGATGAACAGATGCATTGGAGAGATGTACAAGATAACATTGTGTTGCCTCCGGATCATGCAGTCCCCAACATTCTTCTCCGTGCTTTAGCACAGATCGGCATGACTCAGCTCTATGCTAAATACATTGCGAAAAATTTTGACATGGGGGATTACCATCCCATAGCTTTACAAGTTATGACAGACTCAAGGCAGGAGAGCCAACATACACTATTGAAGGGCAAAGAGATCCCGCACGTCCTAAGTGAAATCGGAGATGGTGAACCACTTATAACTGGTTCTCTATTAAAAGATGTTCCCCCTCCTAATGAAAGTGAGGAGGTGGGGTATCAGAACCTACACTCCATGATACACAACCCTAGTTCTGATCCTTGTGAACACCAGCTATTCACTAAGGGAACAACAACATATAACAAGGATGAGCACTTAGATCGTCATCACAATCGGGGCCGAAGCCATTGAAGAGAAGGTAAGAAACATCGTCATGGTGATGGTTCTCCTTCTTCTTCTTCTTCTTCACATCATTCATCCTCTCCTTCCACATCTAGGCATAGCCATCACAAGCACAATGGTGAGGATAGAGGTAGGCGAAACGAGAGACCTCAATGAGAGAGTCGATAAAGAGGACAAGGGCATGAACGAAGGGAAAGTAGGGAACAACAAAGACATCATAGAAGTCATGAAAGAGATGATCATGACGAGTCCCTACTTGCCACCCAAAGTATGGTAGATATAATAGAGATAGTAAGAATACCAACAAGGCATTTAAAAGATAGTCGAATCAAGTGTTTAGACATGAATAACATCCCACGATTTGAAGGGGGATACAACGCGGATCCGCAGAATCATTTATAGGCATTCCACGATGCCTATGCCTTGCAAAACATAGAAAAAAAGTGGCAAAAACTAAAGTTTTTTCCTAGGACACTCATAAAGGAAGAAGAGAGTTGGTACCAGTCCTTAGAATCAGAAACCATTAGGAGGTGGAGTACGATGTTAGAACTCTTTAACCATAAGTATCAGACGTAATCCAGAGTGTCTAATTTGCATAAGCAGATTTAAGGATGGAAGCAAGATATTCATGAACCCTTGGATGCTGCCATGGGCCGCTACTATGCATTGTTACATCATTTCTTAAGCCATGGTTACGCACAGCGAGATCAACTCCGCCACATCGTAGATGGGCTAAGGCATGAGACTAGAAGAACCCTTGGGACTTATGCCCAAGGGAGAGTATCAGAACTTAGATCCCATGAGATACATCGCTTGTTGGAACAAGTAGCAAAAGAAGAAGGTGAACTATAAAAAAGAGAAAGTGCGGAAAAATACAACCGTGATCCCTCTCTTCGAAAGAAGGGAGTGAAATTTTTCGATGAAGAGGATGAGTCACCACTCGAAGAGTTGGTGAACTGAAAAATCTTGTCGATTCAAAAGCTAATAACAGAAGTATCAGCTAAGGTGGACCAATTGTGGGATTCCTTAGACTCTAGACTTGAAACTATCTTGAAAATTGTAGAAGAGTCTAAGGTAGAATGAAGTAGTGACAAAGCGGAGACATAACAAGGGTAAGGGGAAAACTACTATCTCCGATGAGGTTATGGATTCAGACACAGACGATGATGGTGGATGTGAGATCTGCCACTATGACCATCCTAATGGATGTTGTCCAATCATCTCACATCTATAGGAGTCTAGGGTGTATGCACTTAATCCGATACTTAACCAACAGCAGACACCCTGAGGGTTACCTTATCCCCAAGGTAACCCAAGGCAGTTCCACCAACCATTAACATACTATCCAAGTGGAACTCTACCACAACCCATCGAGCAACATCAGTAGTGGAAATACCCACGGTCATGGGGGATGCCACCGCTGAAACATCAATACCCTTACTGACAACCTAATCCTTATGGCTATTAAGTGCAGCAGCCGGTTTCTCCAAGTGACTCTATGAGTCACACAACTCCCCAACGTCACTACCAAGTTTCAGAGTACTTTAGGAGGACTCCTTCTCCTCCAGGAGGCACCCCACATACTTACCATCCTCCAACTCCATCCACACCTCTTCCACCTATAGTTCCCATACCTCCTGCTCCAAAAATACAAGGGGAACTCCCCACTCAACCGCAGCAACACCACGTTACGAGAGCCGTAAACATTCAACCTACAGCTGGTTCTGACAACTACCAAAAGAGAAGACCTTTCTTCATAACCAAAAGCCTAGACAAGCTCTCACAACAATAAGCGGTTGAGTCTAGGTATGCTCCTCCAACACATAAAGCTTTGAGGCACCCTTTAGTCCAAAATCAGAGCTTAACGTATACGATTATGTTAATGCATACCATAACCGAATGGATCAAGGTAGGCCACCTTCCTAGGAAACTCTCTGATCTTGGAAGTCCCTTAATATATTTATAAATCACCGAGAACAAACCACATAAGGCTCTTCTTGACTCAAGTTCTAGAGTCAATTTAATATCATGAAAAATGTATCAAGCCTAGAACTTGCCCCAACTTAAGAAGAGCAACATTCAACTAGAGTTGGCAAACCAATCCATCACCATTCCCTTGGGATCGATGGAGGACATTGTTACCACCATGTTTGGTTGGTCCTACCCAGCTGATTTCCTGGTGATTGAAGTCAACAACAATGAAGGGGACTTCCCAATTATAATTGGAAGTCCATGGCTAAGTACAATAGATGCGTACCTAGGGATCTATGATCTTTCCTTGGAGATATCTAAGGTAAACATATATGGAAAGATCGAGAAGAAGAAAGTTCCATGCATCACATACAGTGACTCAGAGGGTGATGACATGGAAGAATGTTCAGCATCTCTTCCATGTAATTGGTATGCCTAAGAAACAAAAATTCAAAGGTGCCTATATGTAGCAACCACACAAGTAGTGGACACCCTGTGGTTGACAACTACTAGAAAGGGAAATCCAATATGCATGGAACAAAATGAGGAAACAACTCATGTTAACAACGAAAGCATAGACACATTGGAGTACAAGCATTGCCAACTTCCACCCCTTAATCTAAGAACATCAGTCAAGAGAAGTTGGGCACTTTTACGAAATTCAAATAAACGTTCATTATTTCAGATCTCTCCCTTGTAGTTCAGTCATGGGGGAGATGGACACCCATGCTAATCATTTGGGGCCCTCAGTTCTCTATAGTTTTTTTTTTTACACATTTTTGTTTTACACGTTTTTGTTTTACACATTTTTGTTTTACACGTTTTTGTTTTAAACATTTTTGTTTTACACGTTTTTGTTTTACACGTTTTTGTTTTCCACATTTTTTTTTACACATTTTTGTTTTACAACTTTCTTTAAATTTTCTTGTTTTTGTTTTACACATTTCTTTAACTCTTCTTGTTTTTATTTTACAACATCTTTATACTTTTTCAATTTGTGTGTGTGTGTGTGTGTGTGTGATCCACCGTGTAAGTTTGTCACTCAATAAGTGTTCTTTATGATGGTATGAACTATTTTTATATTGATTGCTAATGTTTGGTTTTTACCTATAAGTTACGATGTTGATACTAAGGTATGTTCTTTTGATATGGCAAGCAATGAGTCCACTTCATCCATCCATCCACAAAGTCTATGGTCTCTCTTGGCTTGGAAATGTACAGTCCCTTTCTAATAAGAACTTTAACGAATCAGTGACTGGGTATTTCTCAAACTAAAGAAGGACTCAAGGTTTGAAAAGGGTATGACTTCAAGGAAACTTGATGCTTTTGTGTTGGCCATTCTCTTGGGTGCTTGGATGTTTTCTTCTTGATTTTTCTTGTCATTCCGATGTTACCCAATTATCGGAAGCTAAGTCAATAAAAATAAGAAGTCTTTGCATGGTGTGGTTCTCACACATAAAAACATAAAACAAAAAAAAAACAAAAAAAAAAGAAGAAAAAAAAGTGAGAATTCAAAGCACACCCCTTAGAAAAAATAATCCCTTGGGCTACAAGCACTGGTTATGGAACCTAAAATATTCCCTCTAACTAAGGCCCTTCTCGTTTCCCATTCTCTCCTCATTTTTTTCATCGGAATGGTGGTGGCTCTTGGGGGAGGCACTCTTGTTATTCAAGAGGATGGATTGGCCGAATGCATTGATGTGAAGTCACTAGATGTGGTTGGTTTGAGGCCAGAGTTGGAATAAGATTTTCCAAGTCACATTAATCATGAAACATACAAAGGGCTATACACCACCTTGTTCTTGAGACTCCATTCCATTCTATTCTCTCCATCCTTCTCTCCATTATTCACATCATTATTGGTTGTATCATTAGTGTATATTTTGGTTGACGCATTGTTTTATTTTTCATAAATTCTTACGGTTAAGACTTTAACTCTTGTTCCAAAGGACATTCCTAGAGCCTACAGACTCTTTGAATGTGGGTTTGTTAGGGCATTAAGGACATGAGCCTACTTTGAGGAGGCCCCACTAACATTCCTATTTGGTGCATCCATTAAATTCTTTCCCTTAACAATTTTGCAATCCATTTTATTTTGTTCATTTCCATCTTGACGTCCATTTCATCGATGTCCTAGTTGTCTCTTTTTATCCATCATTCTTATTCATTTTCTTTTTCCATTCTCTTGCTACCAGAGGTTCGCGATTAGTCATGGGGGTACGGGGCCCAATTTTTTCAATTTTCTCCTAACCCCCACACCTTCGGTAGTCATCATTTATATATCTCTAGACCCATATCAACCATACCACAAATCAGCCAATGGAGTTTCCCCGAAGTAAGGTATCAATTACATGATGATTCAATCACCTTTGCTAATATAAGATTGTGTTGTGTGTGCAGATGGTAATCATGCAACAATGGACTAGATCTAGAGGGACCACTTGGAATGGAGCAGTCCTAAAGCAGCTATGCAAGGAGCAAGATCGATGATGCGCTTACAGATGGACAATGAAAGGTGCAATCTAGCATTGGTAGTAGCAACACTTCTTTCTCTCTCTCTTTCTCAGCTGCCAAATGAGGCCTGATGTCAATTTCATAAGGTGTTCACTCTTGTTGTCATGAACACCAGTTTTGTTGTGTCTTGTAATGATGATCCGTTCACAAGTCATCCCATTAGTTTCCTTTGAGTCAATAATCCCATACCTTCCAGATATTATTGTAAGGAACTCGAAGACGAGTTTTCATTTAGTCATGGGGGTATGATGGGATGCGATATTGCATACGCGATATCGTGGCCGTCGCGATATCGCATCCCTTACGATATCACGTACGCGATATCGCATCTTCCCCTGCAATATCGTGTACGCAATATCGCGGTGTGCTGTCATATCTATAAATAAGAGGTGGCTCTCCCTTGTTTCCTCATCTAGGCCTAGACTGTAGCGAAACTCTGGCAATTTTTCCACTCCAGAGATAGATTAATTTCCATGTGCCCACAGTAGGAACTCCAGAGTGAATGGATCTTTATTCGAGCAGACATTGTACCTGAACACAAGTTTGTGTACAGCAATAAAGACAAGCTTCTTGGATAAACCTTGTAGTGCATGGAATAGGCTAATTAGGATTTTCTTTACTGTTATTTAGGATATTCGTATGGTTGAGTGTAAGGGTACCTCACCACTCATCAGTTGAGGTCAGGACTTTTCTAGTATTCTTGTAGATGAGTTGAAATACTAGTTATCTTTAGATAGCATAACTTGTATTTACCTTGATATCTGGCTAAGAATTTATAACACCATCGTGTTTTGAGCCTAGGATCTTAAATTTTTCATTTATTTTATTATGCTTAGCTCTTAAGCATGAGGGAATATTTAAATATACTATGTTAATAATATATTTTATTATGACTAGTAATATATACTAGTGTATTCTAACATCTCTTATGCTTATGGTTATGCATCTTAAGGTTTAGATCCTTGACTCCTTATTTACATGTATTACATTAGTATTTTATGATTAGTGCATCATGGAATATTTGCTTGTAAGCTTGTGTATATTATCTTGGAATAACCCCTCATGTATTAGCAAGTATACATATTTTATTATGTCTTATAGTTCTTAAGGATTGGATGTTGGGCCTTGCTCTTATTACATATTTACAATTATTATTTTGTACTTCTTTTCTTGATTATTATTCCTTGGTACTTGCTAATGCTTGGTGCCTTTTGTAAAGAATATTTTGGAAAGATGGTGGTGGCTCATTGATGGCATTTTATTAATATATTTCATTCTATATTTTTATGTTAAAATTTTGGAATAATTTAAGAATATGATAATGAGACATGTTAAATAGATATTTCAGATTTATTACAATTATTCTTGAAACCCATTCTTGGGTGTGTAGACTTATTCTAATAATTTCCTGGTTACTTAAACCCATTGGTTGATCATTTGAATTCTTCTGTGGGATCATGTGACCCAATGTTAAAAATTAGGTTATTAAATTGTTATTCTTCAAATCATCCAACCTTGGATTTATGCCAATAAATACTTGGCACCACTAATTCCCTTGGTATCAATTGTACATTACTCTCTCTTCCATTCTCTTGTTCATGTTACTCTCTCTTCCATTCTCTTGTTCATGGCTCTATATGGTAAATCTCCTAACGGATTTCAATTTTAAATTTGCTCTTACTTGGTGAAGTTTTATACTCAATTGATACGTGAAGGTAGAGGAAATGTTCTTTCTTCCATCAACCTTTTGTTACAACTTAATCCTCTTTGGAGCTACCTTTTGCATTATTTTATTATGTCAAAATAACTCTTTTTCTCTCTCATTGATCCAACCTTGGTTTGTTATTTTCTTATCATAATTTTTCATTTTTCATAATTTCCACTTTTTGATTCAACTTCATCTTTCTCCTACATCATCTCCTCCTAGTGGCAACATCTGCAAATGTCACAACCTAGGAGGTGATGGATTTTCTTCATTTTTTTTGGCATGACATGATAGTGGTAGCATATGCTAGAAATGACATCTTTAATTGATGGTGGCTAGTGGACATTTCAAGCATCTATGAATGTGTTCAACATGTTAGGAAGCTAGGAAACAATGTCTAGGTTACTAATCATGGATACTCAATCATGGTATAGTTGATTTTAAGCTAAACCATCAACCTCAATGGCATGTAGTTAATCTTAGTAGGGTTTCATTAACTAACATGATTTGCAAGAGGCATTGATATTACCTAGTTGTCCATGGTATAATTGAATTCAAAGCTATACCATCAACCTTAGTGGCATGTAGTCAATATTAAACCTAGGTTATAATAGGGGTAGAGCTTAGGGTAGCAATAGGATTGATACTAGCTATAACATACCCTAATAGTTGGTAATTAACATTCATAAGGGGTTGCTAATCCAACACATATACATTATTATGCATAAGTATCAACCTAGATAGGTGAGGTTTCCTACTAAAAAATCCTTGATGGATAATTAAATTAGTATCAACTTTATAGTTATTCTACGTCTAATGCTAGAAACTCATAGGAGTATCAATAGTAAGTGCAAATAATGGATTAATGTCAAAATATCACATTAGTGATAATGTGAATTATTAACGTTCATGCTTTTGATTAGATGTTTGGTTAATCAATAATTAATGTTGGTTCTAATAGTGTTTTTTTGTAGCATGAGCTCCATCTTCTAGCTTTGTTCCAGGTGGCACCAATGCAATTTCCTCTACTATGAAGGTGTTTTAACTCTTCCTACATGTGTTTCATACATATTATTATTAGAACGCTTGGATGAATTTTCTAGGTGATGGTGTAGTTACTAGATTGGAGTGCACAATGAAGGTGTTTGTGATTATGAAATCAATTGAATATGAAGGATATTTCTTTATGCATTTCATATTATGTTTGGTCATTTAATGAATTATTCATTAAACTTTGATGTTATGTTGTAATAAGGCCTAAGTTGGCATCAATAAGTTAATGTGGATTTTCAAGTTATTTCTAAGTTATTAAAGCTCCCAAGTTGATTTATATGCTTATATGTTTTTATTTTATATATAAATGTTAAAGTTTCTTAAGTATTTATTAAATGGTTAAGTTTCATTTACCATGCCTCATGGATGGTTAAGCTTTTAATAATTTTCCAAGTATAAATATTGGGATATGATAGAACCTATGAATGTTCATTTTCTGGAAACTATTGTTTCTAACATTTGTTTTATAGCTAGTAGTTGCCCTTTTTGTTGGATCCTATCTTGGGGTTTCATGGATGGAGTGCACTGTACATAGGTGAAGAGTTTCAACTCTTCTTGCATATTATGTATGTAGGTAGTACAGGTGCAAGTGTTGAAGGAAGGAGGGTTGGATGATCACTGGAGTGTTGCAAGAGATTATCTTTTATTGGTAGCTTCAACCTTGCTTTTGATATCTATGTAAATGACCAAGTACCTTTTAGCAAATAATTTGATGTATAAGTTGGATGTAGCTTATTAATGTATTACTTTGTTATACACTGATAATATTATAAAGATTTTTATTTTTATCATGGATTTTATTCTTATTACTCATTGGTGTTTTATAATTTATTCTAGGAGGTTGTTAAAATATGATTTCTCAAAGACATGGAAAAATCTTATGATTTTTTCTAGATATAATTTGATAGACATTAAAGAGGAATAATTTTCCTATTGAATACATAAAGGTTATCTAAGACATGTATGATGAAACAACAACTCAAGTTGCATTTTCTATGGAAAGACTTTACACTTTCCAATAAAGGTTGGGCTACATCAAGGATATGCTCTAAGCCCTTATT
Source organism: Gnetum montanum (assembly GCA_015680685.1). Classification (NCBI taxonomy): domain Eukaryota; kingdom Viridiplantae; phylum Streptophyta; class Gnetopsida; order Gnetales; family Gnetaceae; genus Gnetum; species Gnetum montanum. The sequence continues at coordinate 592,771 of MNCI01031498.1, forward strand.
TTCCATTATTATAGATGAGTTAATCAAAGATATTCAAGATGATATTCCTTGGTGTATCCTCTTTAATAATGATATTATTTGGATGGATGAATCTAATAAAGTCTTAGCTATAAAAAATGAAGACTTAAAGAAACATCCTTAAGTAAAAAAGGTTGAGGATTAGTAAAAGTAAAATAGAGTACATGGAGTGTAATTTTAGTAAAACACAAGTAATGAAGAAATGAACATTAGAATCCAAAGCCAAAAATTTTCTCAATGTAAGCAATTCAAATACCTGGGGTCTTTAGAATGGTAAGATTAAAAATGATGTTATAAATAAAATTAAATTAGGATGAAGAATATGACAAGAGGTTAGGAGTGTGTTCTGTTATAGAAGAATCTTTGCTAGATTGAATGGTAAGTTCTATATAACTACTATCAAATTCGTAATCCTTTGTAGTATGTTGGCATATTAAAAACACTAGGCATAATGTGTGCATTTGGTAGAGATACATATGTTAAAGTGGATGTTGGATGTGACTAGGAAAGATCAAAGTAATAACTCTCTTATTAGGGGAATTTTAGGGCTAGCTTTCATAGAAGAGAAGGTTAAGGGAAGTCATGGTTTGATCTTGTGTTGAGAAGATTAGAAAATGTTCCTATTAGAAGAAATTTTATTAAAGTTAAGGGGTATGAACAAAGAGATAGAAAAAAAAACATACTTGATTTACTTACATAAAGAAAGATATCCAAGATTTGGATATCAATGCTTATTTAGCTCTAAATAGAAGAAGATGGCATAAAAGAACTCACATAGCCATATATAGCCAACTTCATGTAGTTGGGATAAAGGTAAAATGATGATGATGATGAAAACCTAAATCTTTATTACATGTCATACAAAGTGCTACATTTTAATATTTTCTAAGAAGATATCCTCTTGAAGACTAAGATTATTGTACTATAGAACAATTGATGTTACTGATAGAGTTACTAAGAAAACCACTTTATGAAAATATTTAATTTTCAAACTCTCAAGCGTGTGCATTCTTAACTTTTAGAAATTTAGAAAATTGTATTAATGTATTACTTTGTTATACACTGATAATATTATAAAGATTTTTATTTTTATCATGGATTTTATTCTTATTACTCATTGGTGTTTTATAATTTATTCTAGGAGGTTGTTAAAATATGATTTCTCAAAGACATGGAAAAATCTTATGATTTTTTCTAGATATAATTTGATAGACATTAAAGAGGAATAATTTTCCTATTGAATACATAAAGGTTATCTAAGACATGTATGATGAAACAACAACTCAAGTTGCATTTTCTATGGAAAGACTTTACACTTTCCAATAAAGGTTGGGCTACATCAAGGATATGCTCTAAGCCCTTATTTTCCATTATTATAGATGAGTTAATCAAAGATATTCAAGATGATATTCCTTGGTGTATCCTCTTTAATAATGATATTATTTGGATGGATGAATCTAATAAAGTCTTAGCTATAAAAAATGAAGACTTAAAGAAACATCCTTAAGTAAAAAAGGTTGAGGATTAGTAAAAGTAAAATAGAGTACATGGAGTGTAATTTTAGTAAAACACAAGTAATGAAGAAATGAACATTAGAATCCAAAGCCAAAAATTTTCTCAATGTAAGCAATTCAAATACCTGGGGTCTTTAGAATGGTAAGATTAAAAATGATGTTATAAATAAAATTAAATTAGGATGAAGAATATGACAAGAGGTTAGGAGTGTGTTCTGTTATAGAAGAATCTTTGCTAGATTGAATGGTAAGTTCTATATAACTACTATCAAATTCGTAATCCTTTGTAGTATGTTGGCATATTAAAAACACTAGGCATAATGTGTGCATTTGGTAGAGATACATATGTTAAAGTGGATGTTGGATGTGACTAGGAAAGATCAAAGTAATAACTCTCTTATTAGGGGAATTTTAGGGCTAGCTTTCATAGAAGAGAAGGTTAAGGGAAGTCATGGTTTGATCTTGTGTTGAGAAGATTAGAAAATGTTCCTATTAGAAGAAATTTTATTAAAGTTAAGGGGTATGAACAAAGAGATAGAAAAAAAAACATACTTGATTTACTTACATAAAGAAAGATATCCAAGATTTGGATATCAATGCTTATTTAGCTCTAAATAGAAGAAGATGGCATAAAAGAACTCACATAGCCATATATAGCCAACTTCATGTAGTTGGGATAAAGGTAAAATGATGATGATGATGAAAACCTAAATCTTTATTACATGTCATACAAAGTGCTACATTTTAATATTTTCTAAGAAGATATCCTCTTGAAGACTAAGATTATTGTACTATAGAACAATTGATGTTACTGATAGAGTTACTAAGAAAACCACTTTATGAAAATATTTAATTTTCAAACTCTCAAGCGTGTGCATTCTTAACTTTTAGAAATTTAGAAAATTGTATTTCTTTCTAGTCTGAGCTAAAAGAGATGAGTACTAAGAAGAGTAATTTTAACATTATGTATATTCTACTTATTTTTTAGAGGTAAAAGTAGTAATAATATATTTAAAAATTAACAAAGTCATAGCAACATTACATCAAAGTGGCATGTTCGTAATAAATCTCAATTCAAAGCACTAGGGAAATAAAAAAAAGTACAACCATGCTAAAGGAACCTAACAAAGAAAATAAAGAATTTCCTCATTAAAATAAAAAAAAACAAAAAAAAAGTTGCAAAATTATCCTCTAACATAATAAAAGGGAGAGTAATAGTTGATCCTTCATTATTGATTATACTGTTAGAGTAGCACTATTGGCATGTGTTGCTTTAGGCTATCAGAGGGTACAAAGATGTGATTCCCCAATTACCCATTGATGGTGTCTTAAGGGCTAGAATGCAATGGTAGATGCATGCAAAGAAAGCTTTGTACCACCTCTAGAAGCTTGTGGAGGGTGCACTAAGGTGATGAAAGTACCAAGAATCAAAACCTCCATAGATCCCTAAATACATTGGACGATAATATATTGTTGGGAGATTGACATGAGAATTGTCTCAAAGAGGTTAATGATACAAACATAGAGAAATGGGCCACACAAGAGAGCTCAAGATGAGAATTTGAGCCTTCCCCATTAACAATGATGAAAGTTAGAAAGGGAATACACATGCTAAATATGCTTTATTGAATGAATATAAACTAAAATTTTTTGAAGAGATGTATCAAAAGATTTGTACTGTAAAGAAATATTTAAGGCTTGAACTTTTTTATAGTTTTTTATTTCATTTTCTTTCCTTTTTACAAAAGGATTCACATTCAGTCATGAATAATTATTTACATCAGATACAATATGCAATCACTAGTCAATTTCATTTGTATTCCTAAGAGGTTAAGCTTCTATATTCTATTTTGATTTTAAAATATTTTTTCTAGTTGGATCTAAGAAATGAAGAGAATGCCTATGATAAAACTAGTAAAAAAGAGATTGATGATGATAACCAAATATAATGAAAATTGGAAAATGATTTGAAAATGTGACATTATTGTGAAACCTTACTAAAAAGATTCAAATATCATCTTTATGATGATTAGATTAAGTGAACTAGGCATTTGTTTAATAATGATTATTATTAGCCATTAATCTTACAAATTGTTCATTCAAATAATATCAAATAAACTTCTCATGATTAAAAAGTTGAGCATCTATAACCCCTCATTATAGAACACCATAAAATTTTGTATTATGTTCTAAATGTACATATAGAGTTAGCTAGGGGTTATGAGCTTGCCTAGTTAGATGCATTATTTTAATAATATATTTTTGGAGATCATATGATATTATGTATAGTTTATTATGTATATCATGATTATGCATTCTAATTTTACTAGATGTATAGTAGAATGTTTATGATTGGTAGGTTGTGAGGATTTTTGAAGAAGATTGAGCTCCAAGTAGGTATGACTCCTAACCACATTTTATGATTATGCATTGTGAGTATGGTATTAGTGTGCTTGGATGGACATGTTATGGGGTTATGATGTTTAGCATGTTGTGCATGTTTATATGGTATGGCTAATTGACATAAGTCAAGATGTTCATATGGTCTCATTATTTTGTGATAGATTGTTTTTTATGTTAATCAGTATGATTAGTATTTAGATTGAATATCCCATGTGTTATAATATGTAGATCTTTCATATTAGTTGGGGATGGGGAAATACATGGGGAACCTTATAGAATGAAAAAAAAATCAAAATAGTTATAATAGGTTAATATAGTAAAAAATAATACATTTTTACCCTTTCCATTCTTAATTTCATGCATCTTAACTTCTTCCAGTTTCTTCTTCCTTTTCATCTTCTACTAAATCTTAGCCAATGTTTGTGATTCTTGGTATGTTGGGAAGTTGGTTTTGGGTAGGTTATGAATAAGGAGGTTTGGTTTGGATTTTGGAAGATCTAGAACATAGTGAGAAGAATTTTATTACCTTAGTTTTTGAATTTTAGGGTTCAACAAGTTTGCCAAATTTCAAGTGGAATTCTTTACTAATCTCCTATTTTATGCTTTGAGATCATTGTGCATTCTTGTGGGCTTGTGGTGGAATGTGTAAATGCTATGGGGTATTTCATAGTTTTTGTATTGTCAATGTTAGTGTTTAATTTAAATGTTTAGTCACCACAATGTGTGTATGAATCAAGTTGATGTGACTTGATTGTGACTAAGGGCTTTAAAGAAAACAGAGGTTCCATTGATGGTCTCTAGACTTTGGGAGATTCATTTGACATATGAAATATCTTTTGGATGCATGATTGAGATTTTGGTATTTTGATTTTTTTACTTTCAATTTAACTTTTCTTGTAAACATAATTTTTATGTAGGTTGCAATGGGATCACAGCTTAGTTGCACTAGGGCTTTATGTGGGACATGAGTCACAATGGGGTCACAACCAAGGGCATGAGTTGGACATAATCATAGAAATACTGTGATAAAGTTCTTATTTCTTTTATGTCAATGACTATGACATACGATCAATTATGGGGCCATCTAAGTGGGGTCACAATTAGGTTTTTGTATGGATCACAAGCTAGGCATGAGTCATGATGAGTGAAAAGTTGGTTTTAAGGTGAAGCATGAGAATGATGTGAGATGTGGCTAGGTTGTGAGCCTTTGTAATGGATCACCACGAATGAGTAATGAGTTGTAGTCTAGGTCACAACTAGTATATGAGTAAGACATGTTCTTCTAGACTCAAACATGAATAAGAGTTATGTATTGTGATTGGAATATGATGCCTTCTTACTTGTGGTGATGCCTATAACATTAGTCTCTATGGCTCCTAATCAATTATATTATGTGCAATGTGTATGTGATATGTACATGTGGGAAAAGTATGGATTGTATGTGAATGTGTCAATATATATATTATGTTGAACATGAGAGATCTTGGATTTGGAATGATAAATGTGGCACTAGTTTCTTCTAGTCACTACTTGTGTTATGCTTATGATATTATTGTGATCTGTACATGACATACAAAGTCGAAATGAGAATGTTGAGTGATTGGTAATAAGGCACCTTGAAAGGTTTAAGATGATCCCAATTCAATGCATCAAGAAGGGTCTTGTTTCAATTCTCATACTAAGTGTGGGAGGGTATAGTTTGGATCTATGACTAGTATTAGATCTAGGGGCATATGGGCATGCAGGGATCTCGCATTCAAAAGGTTAGTGGCCTAGGGCTATAGTTAAGACATCAGATAGTAGCACCACTAATGATATATGGATTGATGAAATTGATAAAATATGTATAAGCATTGTTTGTATTATGAGTACTCATGATAGAATGGGGATGCGTTGACTGCATGAACAATGTGTTTTCCTTAGAGCGCTTGTTATCAAGGAGGTGTGTTATGCATAGATTGTATGTTGAATGCATGGTCTTGGTGGTGATATGTCATGAGCATGTGTTAGCTATCCCTTGAAGAACATGATGCTAAACAATAGTGTTTTATGCTATTATGTTATAGATGAACCCTTAGAGCACTAGCTGTCATATTATTGTGTTATGAGTAGGTGATGTGGTTCCTTGGAGTACATGTTGCTAGAAGCCTATATTGATTATGGCTATGTGATATGTCCATGTGTTGTGATAGTAGTATTGTGACATTGTGGCTATAATGTACATGTCTTGGATATGCATGAGTTAATTCAATGCTATGTGCTAAATCTATGAGTTGTAATTAATGTCACTTGATGCTTGTTGTGTGTGTTATGTACTAACCTTGATGTAGTTTACTTTGATTTTTACACACCTCACCTCCAGCACATAATCATACTTCACATTCACAAGGGATGTGTAAAGACTCCAACTTGGTCAAGTATTCATTTTCTTTATATATAAGTGATGGATTTAGGAGCTTAGGAGGTTAGTAAGTTTAAGGAAGGAAATGGAGGCATTGGTTTTATGTTCATATATTTTTTGTTACATATTTTTATACATGAGATGGATGTATTTGTAGATGGTATCAGTCTAGACTAAATATCAACTATAGCTCATATGTATAATGTTTATATGGTGTGCATAGTGACAAGGAATATGCCAGATCTATAAATTAATGTGATGTGATATTTTTTGATATGTAGTTGCAATGTATTCGTCTTGATCATACTTATGTGTATGAAATTGCTATAGGATGATATTATGTGTACCTATTGTGTGTGTATCATGTTGATTTAGTTATACATATTTGATATTTTCACATACTGATTTATAGCCTTCCATTGTATTATGTGATCTGTTCACATATTTCAATGATTTGACACGCATGCTTCACATTAGCATTTGGTCCTTACCTAAGCTAACATTGGGCTAGACATTAGGATTTTACAACATCAACCTCACAAATTCATTCTATATAACTTTCTCCCTTATTAAAATAACCATGGAACCTTATATACTTTTTCAAAAATAAATTTCTAACAGGAATCTTATCAAAATGAATATTAAGAGAATGAATATTGAAAATTTCAAAGGAATTACAAATATATTGAAAAGTAATCCTAAAAACATAAAAAATCATTAGTGTCCTATAGATGATTTTTTGTTAAGAAAACTTAATCATTAAATTTGTATCATGAGGGAGGATTGTTTATGTTAGATATGTGAAGACAAAATTTGTAATTAACTTGTGTTGAACTTTACTTTTCCTCTTCTATTGTTTGTTAGTTTTAGAATTTTCTAAAGAAGAGTTAAGATTTCTAAAACTTGTTGTAAAGGAAAAAGTGAAGATATTTCTTAATTAATTATTGGTTGTTTCTATTATTTTAACCTTGAATCTAGTTATTTAAATCCATCTTGGGTTGGTTATGGTCAATGAGTTGAGAGTGTGTTGTCTCTTGTGTAAGGGTTACTATGTGGAAACAACTGGCTTGTGATCTTTGTAAACATCTTTGGGTATCTCAATAGTTTTGAAGATATTATAAAAGTTGCAAAGTTTCTTTCCTAATTATATTTCTTATTTCTTTCTCACTCCATGTAAGTTTTATTTCCCTATAGTTGTGTTATTTTTGTGTTGGTAATATTTGCAAACAATGAATTTTTCACAATGCATAATTAGTTAACAAGTGGTATGAGAGCAAGGTTAAGCAAAGTTAAGTTGTGCAATGTTTGTCGTTGGTTGAGCACGAAAAGGTTTTATAGGGTGGATTATTTCTAGATTGTTTTTTCTATTTCATTGTAGATTATTTTTATTTCAGTGGAAGCACTATATACAAGATAGTGAAGATGTTGTGTTTTTGTTCTCATTGATGAATGAAACAAATGGAAAAGAAAAGAGACCAGGATGTTGGCACTATCATGAGATTGGACATGTGAAAAGGGAATTTTCTATTTTTGAAACATGATGATGTTGTCTCTTGGATTTGTTGATATTGAAGAGACATTGTATTATTATATCAAAATGTGAGAATCACATCTCTTTAGTTTTTTTCAAGTTTTGTGTTAGCATGTGTTATGGTTTTTTGGGATAGTATTTGTTAATATTGGTGTAATGTTATCTAATGTGGTTTTGGCTTGAGGAGGCCTAAGTCTATTAGGATGTTTTATGTAGAGATGCTCTTCAAAGTGTTGTGTACACACTTGTGATTTTTCTACATGTTATGAAAGGCATGGAGTATTGATTGATGAAGTTTTCCTAGCTTGTTTTTCATGAGTTTGAGTGATTTTTCTTCAAGTGAAAGATTGTTAGAAATGTGAAGACAAAATCTATAGTTAACTTGTGTTGAACTTCACTTTTCTCTTCTACCATTTGTTAGTTTTAGAATTTTTTAAAGAAGATTTAAGATTTCTAAAACTTGTTATAAAAGAAAAAATGAAGATCTATCTAAGTTAATTATCGGTTGTTTCCATTATTTTTTAACACTAGATTTGGCTATTTAAATCCATCTTGGGTTGGTTATGGTTAGTGAGATGAGAGTGTGTGGTCTCTCATGGAAGGGTTGCTATGTGGAAACAACTGACTTGTGATCTTTGTAAACATCTCTGGGTATCTCTATAGTTATGAAGATGTTATAAAAGTTGTGAAGTTGCTTTCATGTTTATCTCCCTTGTTTTTCTCTCACTCCATTCGAGAAGTTTTATTTCCATGTTTTTGTGTTATTTTTGTGCTAGTAATATTTGCAAATAACAATTTTTGCACAATGCGTAATTAGTTAATAGTTTGGGTGGTGACTAATAATATAATATATGTATTAAAAATTATAAGATTCTAAAGACTGTTTTGATCAACAATAATTTCTTTTGAACTATAAAATTTTAATTTCCTTAAAGAGAATAAAATCAAGGTATAATTACCAAGTTCAAATGAAATCATTGATTATTCAAGTTTGGAGTGTAATGAATAGATTTTAGACATTTCATAATATAAATAGCATTAGGACGTAGTGCATGAGGTGTATCTTTTTATTAGAATTATTATTAATCATTAAAAATTGATTCGAAGTTAAAACATGATCATTAAAATTATTAGTAGTAATAACACACATTGATATACTACAAGAAAATGAAAAATGCATTCATTTATGATTTTCATGATTTTTTCCCACAATGAACAATGAGGTGTTAGCCTAGTAGAAAAAGTCTTGGTATGAAAATGTTAGGTCATAGGTTCAAGTTATAAAAAAATTCTATACAAAGAACCCTGTAACTAGTAAATACATTAAATATTAATTTCAAAAAATCTCTTCATAAAAAAATTTAGATTCTTAGTTGTAACTTCTTAATTAGCTTTAGCTACAACAAATTTCTTATATAATTTATCATATTTAGTAGCTTGTAGAGGCATAAGTTTTTGAGATGCTTGTAAGGTAAAGGGAGAAAAAGATGAAATGGGGGAAATAACATTAACTAATTAAACTATATATTTAAAATATATATCTATATTTTACTTGAGAAGATCTTTTCACTTTACAAAAAAATCAAATCTTAGGATTGATTCTTTTTGGTAGCATTTCTAAAATGCCTTCTTCTTAATAACCAAATGATAATTATTAAATAGATAATCCTCATGATGATAGAAATGATGTGAATTTGACAAATTAAAATATAGTAATTTTTAAATATTTCTCTTCATTACTACATAATAAAAATTCTTTCTTATACGTATAGAAATCTACTTCTACCATACTTTGAATCTCACTCATGGGAGCTACGGTTATAGTTTAAATACTTAATTTAACCAAAGAAACAAATTTTTTTCAACTAATATGAAAGTAAGACGGCTTGTTAAGGAAGGGTATAGAGGAAAGAGAGGATTGTTAAGGTAAATAGAACTAAAAAAGAGTAAAACATGTCAATAAAGCCAAAAAGTCAATTTGAAAAGTAACCCAACACCTTTAGACAATTATTGATTAAAAGAGTCTTTTAATGTCAATAAATTAATTGATTCTTAGTAATTTAGAGATGTAGAATCAAAATTAAAATTTCACTTTAGAACATAGAACAATGAATGATAATGAGTAAAAGGGTTAATAATAAGAACATTAGAGACCATCTTTGACTTAAAAAATTTAATTAATAAATATTTTGGTTAAATTGATACTAATGTTCACTTTATTAAGTTATAAAGATATGGTTTTTTAAAAGATTTAAATATTAGCAAATCAGATTTGTGCTATACTACCAATAACTTATATACTATTGCAACATATTTCAAATCATACTAGATACATTAGCTACAATTAATTTCTAAGGATCAGAGACAATAAATAATATTATAGTTAACAACTAGTCAAAATGTAGTGGTTAATTTTAAAATGATAAAAATAGTTGGTAAAAGAAAAAAATTTTAAATAGTCTCAAAGCTTGTTTTAGAAAAACTATTAACAAAAAAAACAATTAAAAGACTCAATAAACAAACAAGATAAAAGGTAAATAAAAATAAGTTTTTTAAAAAATAGAATGAAACAAATAACAAAGAAAAGGTTCAACTAAAGAAAAAGATAGTAGCACAATGATATTTCAATCATTATTGAAATCACTTCTTACCTACACAACAATGAAGTTGTAAGGAGTCATTAATAAAGTACCAAGTTCCCTTGGTGCTATTTCAAAAAGCTCAATTAAACTATTAGCTATAATTTGCCATTTGTGGCAATTTTGCTCTAGAATATGACACTACAAGTATATATGATACTCATCTTAAATTTCTCTTTAGTTGCATAACTAGATTTGACATCATATGTGATAAGATTTAGGAACATATCAATAAGCCTCCCTCAATGCTATCTAGGGAGATTTTTTTTTTTTTATTCATTACCACAAATGTATAAAAGTGCCTTGTATCTAATACTCTTACAAAGTTACCTGATGATAAATCCAAAACTTTTGAGTCAACAATATCATAGTTACGATATTGTATATATGATGTTGTAGATATGTTATCATATCTCAGCATACGTTATCATATAAATGATATCACAGGGTGTGTGCTAGCCTATATAAGTAACACTTAGGTGCACGAATCAATAGGAGATTTGATAGCCTAGTAATAGAACTCTTTCAATTTATATTCTTGAATTTAGTACTTAGTAGTTGATGAGCAGTGAGGTACCCCTACACCCAACCATATGAATCACAAAGTGTTCACACGCAATTGGGTCAAATTCCATGGACTTTATCATTTTCGGTGCACCAATCCTCTAGGAAGTGAATCTTGCCTTAAGGTCAATTGTTGTCTTCCCAATTACACTTGTGACATGCAATGGTATGATTAAGTGTAATTCAAGCATCTAATTTTTATCATTTTGTATTTTTATGGTTTTGGTAATTAAAGAGAAATAAAGTGGTTGTACTAACTAATTTAATTTAACTAATTAATTAATGTCTAACTAGTCCTAACATAAGCATCCAGTCCCACTTTTTGTACACATCTTAAACCCACATATCCACTATTGGGTGACCAAGTGCTACGCTACTGGATGTACCAAGAAATAACATTTTTTGGATTACCAAGTGAATACGTGTTACGCTCGAAGTGGTCATACTTATGTGTGTAATCTATCTTACTTAATCGATTCATTAACTTAATTACTAAAAACATTTAATAAATAATTGACAACATTAAATGCCTAAATAAAATATTTAATTTATCTAGGATGCTACAAGGTTTATCAGAAAGCTTATCTTTATTGTCGCACATACTATTGTGCTCAAGTACAACACTACTCGAATAAAGATCCATACACTGAATGACTCCTGCTATGAGCACTTGGGAGGAAAATTCTAAGTTTCAAATGGAAAAACTGTAAGAGATTCACTATAACTACAATCTCTAATGTCATAAATGTGGCTGGTAGGTGCGTATTTATAATTAAAAAACCAACACTATGTCAACAAGGCCTCATCGACACATGATATGATGTGTCGACAAGGCCTAGTCTACAAGGCTACATTAATAAGGCCCAGTCAACAAGGTTGCATCGATGAGGCCTAGTTGACGAGGCCTCATCAACATAGCCAACCAAAATATGACTCATCATACCCCCACAACTAAATAAAAACTTGTCCTTAAGTTGTTTTACAAAATTGGGTAGGTATGGGATTATTGACTTACTTTTCTCAAATAAAACTAACTAACTAACTTGATAAAAATGGAGTGCCTAGGTGTACAGATCAACACATTACAAAAAATGATGGTATTCAGGACACAAAATTGACACCATGACACAACTTTTCAAAATCAGACAACATGTTCCTTCATGACATGAAGTGTGATGAAGAAGATCAGACAATCCCAAGTGGTGGTGGCTCCTGAGGCTCCAAGGGACCTTTACTAGCTTGAAGCATGGGCAAAGGTTGAGGTGGCTATGGTTATTCTACTATTGTTGCAACTTCAAGCAGGAGGCAAAAAGCATCTAGTAGTCCTTTCATTTTCTCCTTCTTGCTTCTGGGATCATGCACCATCCATGCAGCTTCGATGATGTGGGTCAGAACTAGCACATCCCAGGGATACGGGATTGCTAGAAATAGCTCCTTCGCATTGATGAACCAAGTAGTGAACAATCTGCATTCAATGTTGAACACTTTGACTATGTCCTTTAGCTCCTACTAGTCATTCATCCATTTGGCTAGGTTCCTAGTAGTTGATTTTTGGTCTATGAACCGTGCTCTAAGAACTTTGAGTTCAGCATTTGCAATCTCAAGCTTCTACTTGGTTTCTTTGTGGTGCTTGAACTCTGCCTTGTATAATAAATACAAGCTAGCCACTTGTTTCTCTAACTTTGACCATTCCCATCCAACAGTCAACATTGTTAGGTTTGCATATCAAAGATTGGCCAACTTCATATACCCTATCATCTCTTCTATTTGCAACTCCTTCAAGCAAATCTTTGCTTTGTTGTAGGCGTCAATCCCATCAACGATGGTGATGAGTAGCGATATCACATCTGCAATATTGGGTAGATGATATCGGGACCTTCCAAACAATATAGCGTACGCGATATTGGGGCCTACCTCATTGCCTATAAATAAGAGGTAGGCATACTTGGTTTGCATAGTTAGTTTTAGTCCCTTACCCAAAATCTTTCCTTTTTTCCTTTCCAGAGATAAAATTATTTCTGAGTGCCTGTAGTAGGAGTCGTAAAGTGAACAGATCTTTATTCGAGCATAGTGTACCTGAGCACACCTTGTGTACGACAATAAAGACAAACTTTGTGATAAATCTTGTAGCATTTAGAATAGATTAATTAATGTTAATTACTATTACTTAATGCTTTCCTTAGTTAATTAATGTTCTCTCTCTCACCCTGCAACTCTCCTAAGTAATCACACTCAGTACGATCACTTCAAGCATGCGTGTAACACTTGGTAACCCAGTAACAATTAGCGTTTGGTAATCCCAGTAGTGTTGAACTGGTTCAAGATGTGTATAGCAAGTGAGAATGGATGCTGGTGTTAGGACTAGTTAAAGCATATTTAAGTAGTTAAATCAAAATTAGCTACTTAGTTATCTCTCTCCTCCCTTTGTAGCACTTGGACATAAAAACTTAAAAACTATAAAAATCATGTACCTCAAGTTTACTTAACCATATAATTGTGCTATACAAGTAAGCTTGGGAAGACAATGATTGACTAACCCATTCTTGTTCCACAAAGGCGCGTAAGCACTTAGTCCTTGGAATTTGATTGAATCATGCGTGTACAGTCGTATTCATATGGTTGAGTGTAGGGATACCTCGCTGCTCATCACTGGTGCTGTTGCTGGGGACTTTGTTGTTTGTGTGCTAATTTGAACTTAGGAAATCTTTCTCATCATTGGAAAAAACCCTTAGGGCTGGTTACAAGGAAAAATAATAATTATTATATATAATACATTGCACACTGAATAAACAATCATGTCTCCTTCTTCATACAAAAGTGTTTTACCACCTAAGTTTGATACAAGGAATAATTAGAGGTGTATTACACATCATAATCCACCAATCCCTCAATAGTTTTGCATGGTATATGTTCATCCTGATGAGTATATACCAAAATTTACCTTTATGCTTCACCAGGATGAACAACTACATTGGTGAGATTTAGAAGGTAACATAGTGATACCTCCCAATCACTCAATCCTGGGCATGCTTCTTCATGATCTCACATGAATTGGTATGCAACACTTACAGGCAAAGTACATTGTGCATGATCATGACTTGAGAGAGTATCGACCCATGGAGGCACAGCGTCAAAGTGATTTACAACAGGAGAGACATCATGAATCCATGAAGGGAAAGTTGTCGTAGAATGTCCCACATGTCCTAAGCAAAAATGAGGGTGGTGAACCTACCTCAGGCAATCACCCACACAATGATGTTCCTCCTGTTGACTTCAGTCAAGGGGTTGTGTATCAAAATATTTACTCAACTATCCATAACTCATATTCTGGTATCGACAGACATAAAGGGTCTAAAAAAGGAACACAAACACATGACAAAGATGGACATTCCAATCGTAACCATGATCAAGGCCATGACCACCAAAGAGAAGGAAGCAGGCATCGACATGGTGACTTTCCTCCTTCTTCATCACCTTCATCATCTCCTTCACCCTCCCCTTTAGGATCTGGACACAGTCACAAAGAAAAAGACCATGAGGATAAGGGTAGGAGAAATGGGAGTCATAGACAAAATAGTCAAGAAAGGGGACAAGGGCACTCTAGAGAAACACACTGTGAAAGAAGGGAGAGTAGGGAACAACATGAGCATCATAGACACCATATATGAGATGATCATGATGAACCCCTACTCGCTACTTGAAGTATGTTAGACATAACAAAGGCTATTAGGATCCCAACAAGGCACCAAAAGGATAGTGGGATCAAGAGATTAGACATGAACAATATCTCACGATTTGAAGGGGGATACAATGTTGATCCCCAAAATCATCTACAAGCATTTCATGCTGCATGTTCCTTACAAAACATAGAAAATGAATGGAAAAAATTAAAGTTGTTTCCATGAACACTAATCAAAGAAACAGAAAGTTGGTACTAGTCCTTAGAACCAGAATCTATTCATAGGTGGAGTACCCTGTTAGAATTATTCAACAATAAGTACCAAATGTACTCTTGAGTTTCCAACCTACGAAAGCAAATCCAAGGCTAGAAACAAGGAGGAAATGAACCCTTGGATGCTACCATGGGCCAATATTATGCACTATTACATTGTTATCCCATCCATGGTTATTCATAGTGGGATCAACTATGCCATCTTGTAGATGGGCATAGGCATGAAATGTGAAGAACCCTTGGGACTTATGCCCAAGGAAGACTATCCAAGCTTAGGACCCATCAAGTAAATAGATTATTGGATAAAGTTGCTAAAGAGGAAGGTGAGTTATGGAAAAGAGAAAGTACAAAAGAATATAACAGAAATCCTTCCCTCCAAAAGGAGGAAGTAAGATTTTGTGAGGATGAAGAAGAGTCACCACTCAAAGAGATGGTGAATAGGAAAACTTTGCCTATTTAAAAGCTGGCATCTGAAGTATCAAAGGTAGACCAAATGTGGGACTTCCTAGATAATATATTTCAAACCATTCTCAAAATAGTAGAGGATTCTAGAGAGAAAGGTAGTGAACGGGAAAAGTAAAAAAAGAGAGAAACTAAACACGCACGTAACAAGAGTAAGGGCAAAGTTTCCATCATCGAAGAGGTTGTGGATTTAGATACAAACATTGATAGTGGATGCAAGATATGCCAATATGACCATCTTAAGGGATGTTGCCTTGTAATCTCACATCTACTAGAGTCTAGGGTGTATACACTCAACCCACAATTGAATAGAAAGAAAACACCCTGAAGGTTACCTTATCCTCAAGGTAACCCAAGACAGTTCCACCAACCCTTAACATATTATCCAAGTGAAAATCCACCACAACTAACTGAGCAGTATCAATAGTGGCAACACCCACAATCATGGGGAATGCCACCACCATGGCAACAGTATCCTTATCGTTAACTTGACCCATATGGATATTACGTGCAGTAGCCAATCTCTCCACATGACTCTACTAGTTACATCACTCCTCAACCTCACTACTAAGCCCATGAGTACTATAGGACTCCTTCTCCTAGGGGTGATGTTTCATAGATATACTATCCTTCTCATCCAACTACACCTCTTCCATCCATATCTCCAATACCACCTTCTCTAGCTATGCAGGGTGAACTCCCTGCCCAACCATAGCAACATAATGCTACAAGGGCTGTTAACTCTCAATCTGCTATTGGTTCTAACAACTACATGAAGAAAAGACCTTTTTTTAGAACCAACAATCCAACTAAGCCCTTGCAACCACAAGCAGCTAATTATTTAGACACCTCATTACCAATCAAAACTTTGGAACTCCCTTCAAGCCAAACACCACACCCAATGTGTACGGTCATGTTAACTCATGCCATCACCGATTGGATTAAGGTCGGCCATCTTCCTAGGAAATTTTTTGATTCTAGAAGTCCTCTTATATATTTACAAATCATTGGGAATGAACTGTAAAAGGCTCTTTTGGATTCAGGTTCCAGTGTCAACCTAATCTTTCAAGAAATGTACAAAGCCTAGAACCTACCTCCACTAAAAAAGAGTAACATTCACTTAAAGTTAGCCAACCAGTCCATCACTGTCCCATTAAGGCTAGTGGAGGACATTATCACCACTGTTGTGGATGGTCGTATCTAGCTAACTTCCTAGTGATTTAAGTGAACAACGATAAGGGGGACTTTCCAATCATAATGGGAAGAGCATGGCTAAGCACAATTGATGCGTGCCTAGGAATCTGTGATCTTTCCTTGAAAATATCAAAGAAAATATGTTTGGGAACATTGAGAAGAAGAAATTTCCATGCATTAAAAATAGTGACATAGGGTGTAATTGCGTGCAAAATTCATGGTTTGTACAAGGTTTAGCATTTGCATGCAATCAATGTGTGAAAGTGACTAATATACAAAGATGCTTGTACACAATAGCCACAAGACAAGAAAGCACCCAATGGTTAATAGTTGATCAAGAGAGTAGTTCAACTATATGCATGGAACCAACTGAGGGTTTGACTTGTGCTTACATCCATAGCATAGACACATTAGATCAAGTCCATCGCCAACTTCCAAGTCTTGAATTTTCTGTTGAAAATCCCTAATAAGTTTAAGTAAGAGATCCTTAAGTTAAAACCATTGTCCACTGGTATGGAGTACATGTTTCTCAAGAATGGAAAATTGGTAATTATTAACACGAAGCTCGCTCCTCAACAAAAAGAGAGACTGCTGCATGTAATAAACAAATGGTCGAAATCCTTCACTTCGTCATATACCAAATTAACCAAAATAGATCCTAGGATATGCCAACACAAAATCTACACTGACCCCTCCATGAAGCCTCAACAACAACCGCAGAGATGACTTAACCCAAATCTTAAGCAAGTGGTTAAGGAAGAAATCAAACAGATTCTAAAAGATGGGTTCATATACCCCATTGCTGATAGTGAATGGGTTAGTCCCTTAGTTATTATTCCCAAAAGGGAGGTAAATGGAGGGTGTGCATAGATTTTAGGCTATTGAATATGGTAACATTCAAAGACCACTTTTCATTGTCATTCATAGAGCAAGTCTTAGACACCATTACAAGTCATTACTACTATAGTTTTCTGGATGGGTATAGTGGATACAATTAAATACAAATAGCTCCAAAAGACCAAGCCAAGACTACGTTCACCAGTACTTGGGGAACATTTGCATACAAATAGATGTCATTTGGCTTTTGCAATGCCCCTACAATGTTTCAATGATTAGTTTTAAGCATATTCCAGTAGCAGATAGGAAATGGTACGCAAGTCTTGATGGATGACTTCTCCACTTACGAAGTGAACTTTGATCAAGCCTTGGACCGGTTAGAGTAAGTATTGAAGTGATGTGTAGAAACCAATTTAAGGCTCAACTGGAAAAAAAAAGCCATTTAATGGTCCAAGAAGGCATCATATTAGGGCATACGATTTCACAAAAAAAGATAGAGGTAGATCCCAAAAAGATCAAAGTTATCCAAGGAATCACCCAGTAATATGAAACTATGAAAGAAATCCTGTCATTCCTTGGACATACTAGCTACTATAGAAGGTTTATTGAGAACTTTTCAAAGATTGAAAAATCATTGGTTGAACTAATGAAAAAGGATGTATGTTTCGAATGGACCAGGGAATGCAAACTAGCTTTCCAAACTTTAAAAAAGAAGCTCATAGAAACACCCATTCTACAAGCTCCTAACTGGTCTAGACCATTCCACATAATGACTGATGCATCCAACTATGCTTTAGGAGTTGTACTTACATAGTTAGATGACCAAAAACATCCTTATTACATCCACTGTGCAAGTAGGAGTATTGCTGGTGCACAAATCAACTACACCACAACAAAGAAAGAATTAATGGTTGTAGTGTTTACACTAGAAAAATTTGGGTACTATGTCTTGGGCTATAAGGTATTCATGCACACGGATCATAGTGCAATAAGGTTCCTAATGAATAAACTAATGGTGAGCCCTCACATCATACGATGGCTTGTAATCTTACAAGAGTTTGATCTTACAATGATTGATCGTAAAGGCACTAAGAACGTAGTTGCTGATTATTTATATCAATTGCAATGGGACAACAAAGAGGATGAGTATCCAATTTCTGATCATTTCCCTAATGAACTCATCTTGTAGGTGTAGTAACTAATTAATTAACCATGGAAACAAACTAGTATAGTAGTATTCGCACCTATCTCCTTACACAACAAACACCACAAGGGTTAGATGCTAAAAAGAAATAATAATTCCTTCACCAAGCCAAGCATTTTATGGAGATCAATGGGAAACTTTATAAAGTATGTCCCGATGGCTTGGTTTGATGATGCATTCCCAGTATAAATCAACTGCGAGTTCTTCAAGATGCTCATGAGGGTCCTTGTGGGGATCATCATGTCGGGAGATGAAAAACCATTAAAATCCTACTTGCAGGATATTATTGGCCTACATTGTTTTGGGATGCCCATCATTTTGTCCAATCTTGTGAGCATTGTCAATGTGATGGGGGAATGACTACTAGAATGGAGGGTCCACAACAATGGATTCAACCTTTCAAACCCTTCAACATATGGGCAATTGATTTTATGGGGTCTATTACACCAATGTCCAATGGAAAATCTTACATCGTTGTTGCTGTTGACTACTTTACAAAATGGGCAGAAGCAACCACTATTAAGGATTGTACATCATCTACAGCTACACAATTTGTTCAACAACAAATCATAAACAGGTTTAGCATTCCTCGTGCACTTATTTCTGACAATGGCACACATTTTACAGGTGCAAATTTTTGGAAGCTAATGCAATGCTTAGGGGTTGAACACAAACTGACTACTCCATACCACCCTCAAGAAAACAGTCAAGCCAAGGTCACCAATAGGGAGATTAAAAAAATATTGACAAGAACTATTAGAAAGTATAGGAGAGATTGGAGAACCAAACTAAACGATGCTCTTTGGGCATACCACTCCACATGGAAACTCCCTATAGGCTACTCTCCCTATGAGTTAGTGTACAAGAAACTTCCAATGCTTCCCATTCAAGTAGAACTCCATACACTATCTATGATGTGTGATCTCAACCTTGATCTTGATCTAGCATAAAAAGAATGGTCAATGACCCTTAACTTTCTAGATGAGAATCGATCAACCGCCTTTTCATCTAACGAATTTCATAAGGCCTTCAATAAACGATGTCATAACCTAAAAATTAGGAAAATTAAATATCAACCAGGAGATAAGGTTCTATACTAGAATCCCACACACGTGCCACAACACACTAAATTTCAAACACTATGGGAAGGACCTTATATTATTTATGCAACTTTTCCTTCAGGGGCCATGATGATTTACAAACCTGAGAACTCAGATAAGAAATTGTTGGTCAACATCCAACAAACCAAACCTTTCCATGAGTTTAGAATAGCCAATACCAATACTACCTCTATTGGTGGACAACCCTACTCATTATTTTGGATCTCCTCATTCCAAATCAGTCGTGGGGGAGATGGCCACCAATGCTAACCATTCTAAGCCCTCAACTCCTTTTTTTGTATTTTTTTTTTACACATTTTTCTTTTATACATTTGTTTTCAATTTTATTTATTTTTGTTTTACATCATCATTCACATTTTTTTCTATTTCTTTGTTTAATTTTCTTTCATTCGTGATACAATAAGTGCTCATGATGGTGGATTGTACTATAATGGTGTTGGTTGTTAATGTTGGGTTTATACCTTTGATTTTCAATGTTGATACTATGATATGGTTCTTTTGATAAAACAAGCAATAAGTCCACATCATCCATTCCTCCATTCAACTCTATGGTCTCCCTTGGTTTTGGAACTATACTGTCCTTTTTTCTAAATAAACTTATTAACAAATTGGTGGCTTCATATTCTTCAAACCGAGGAAGGATTCAATGGTTGAAAAGGGTGTGACTTCAAGGGGATTCAATGCACATGTGCTGGCTATTCTCTTGGGTACTTGGATGCTTTTCATGGGTTCTCTACCATTATGCTAATGACCAGACATCAAGAAGTCAAATAAATCAAATAAGTATTTGCATGGTATGGTTCTCACATAAAAAAACTAGTGAGAATTCAAAGCACACCCCTTAGACATAATAAAGAAATCTAGGCTACAAGCACTGGTTATGGCACTAGAAAGACATATTCCCATGCCTGAAGGTTCCCTCTAACTAAGGCTCTTTCTCACTTCCTGCTTCTCCATCTCACTCTCCTTGGAATGGTAGTGACTCTTTGGGGAAGCATTCTTGTTACTTCAAGGGGATGGATTGGCCAAGTGTATTGATGTGAGGTCACTAAATGTGGTTGGTTTGAGTCTGGATTTGGAATGAGTTCTACTTAGTCACCTTAACCATAAAATACACAAGGGACTTTACACAACCTTGCTCTTGGGATTCCATTCCATTTTCTACTCTCCATCTTTCTTCCCATTTTCCACCTCATTGCCAATTTTATGATCAGTTTATCTTCTAGTTGACACATTGTTATTCTTTGGTAAATTCTTGTGGGTTAGTCTTTAACCATTATTTCCATATGTCATTCCTAAATCCTATGGACTCTTTGGTTTGTGGGTTTATCAAGGCATAAAGGGCATGAACCTGCTTTGGGGAGGACCCACTGACATTCCTTTATGGTGCAATTCTTAAATTCTTCTCCTTAAAAATTTCTTGCAATCAGCAATTTCTCATTTCATCCCCATCCATGACATCCATTTTATTGGCATCGCTATTGTAATTTTTTCCATTTTTCTTATTCCCTATACTTTTCCACCCTATTGCTACCAGAGGTTCACTCTTAGTCGTGGGGGCCCTATCACAAATTTTTCCATTCTACTACTTGTATCACCCCTACACCTTGGGTAGTTATCTATCATAAACATCTAACCCAATTTCTACCATAACCACAACCTAGCCAATGCACCTTATATCTAGGCAAGGTATCAACTGCATTATGGTTTACTTATCCTTGCTCATTTGTAACTGTGTTGTGTGTGCAGATGGCGATTACACGAACTATGGACTAGGATAGGAGGAAGCACTCGAGATGGACTGGAGCTAGAGCATTTATGCAGGAAAAACTTTTGGTCATGTGGCTATGAATAAAAAATGGAAGGCACAATCATGATGTTGATAGCAACGCACCTCATTTTCTTTACTCTCTCTTCAAGCTATTGAACGAGGGTCTAAATATCATCTATGTACAGTGTTCACCACAAAGGGCGTGAACACCAATGTTGTAATATGTTTGTCGATCCGTTCATTGGGCACTTTGAGTCTATTATTCCCTGTCATTGTTAATTCTCATTCAGTTAATAATCCCATACCTTCCAAATATTTTGTAAGGAACTCAAGGACAAGTTTTCATTCAGTCGTGCAAGTATGATGAGCCGCAATATTGCGTTTACGATATCAGGTATGCAATATCAAAACCTTCTAAGAGATATCACGTATAAGAGGCATGAGCACTTGGTTTGCATATTTAGTCTTAGTCCTTTACCCAAACTCTTGCCTTTTTCCCTTTCCAACAATAGAATTATTTTTGAGTGCCTACCCTAGGAGTTATAAAGTGAATGGATCTTCATTCGAGCATTGTGTACCTAAGAACACCTTGTATATGGAAATAAAGAAAAAATTTTTGATAAACCTTGAAGCATTTAAAATAGATTAATTAATGTTAATTACTATTACTTAATTCTTTTCTTAGTTAATTAATGTTCTCTCTCTCACCTTGCAACTCTCCTAAGTAAGCACACTCAATACGATCACTTCAAGCATGTGTGTAACACTTGGTAACCACGTAACAATTAGCGTTTGGTAATCCCAGTAGTGTTGCACTAGTTCAGGATGTGTATGAAAAATGAGAATGGATGCTAGTGTTAGGACTAGTTAAAGCATAGTTAAGTAGTTAAATCAAAATTAGTTACTTAGTTATCTCTCTCCTCCCTTTGTAGCACTAGGACATAAAAACTTAAAAACTATAAAAATCATGTACCTCAAGTTTACTTAACCATACAATCATGCTATACAAGTAAGCTTGGGAAGACAACGATTGACTAACCCATCCTTGTTCCACAAAGGTGCGTAAGCACTTAGTCCTTGGAATTTGACTGAATCATGTGTGTACGCTCGTATTCATATGGTTGAGCATAGGGATATCTCGTCGCTCATTAGATGGGTTGCCACATTTCTCTTCCTTGTTGAAGTTGCTAGAGGGCTTCATTCATTATCACCTTTTCCATATAAATGTATTTTTCATTAACTTCCTTCTATAGGCCAACCTGGTCTTTGTAGTAATCCTTCACTTTCTTAAACTTCAGGGCCTCATTCTTCTAGGTGGCTATCTTGATGGCAAACTTCTGACATAAGACACACACTTACTCCATTGATAGATTTCGATTTTCTATGATCAATATCTTTAATTTTATGTTTACCCTAACAAGCTACTCTTACTATTGATGAATAAATTCTTGCATTTGGCCCTTCTGAGCATCAATATTTCATAGGTGATAATTCTGTGCGATCAGGGTCTCGTTCTCTTTGTGCATCTACATCAAGTCCTTCTAAACTGCATACATTTTTGCTTTTGCCATGGATTGGTCAAATATGGTCATAACTACCTTCTTCTTAGCCTTCTAAAATCATTCCTAAAGCTATCTAAAATTTTCATCTCTTACTATTGCTGGGTAGAGGTTCATAGGATCTACAAATTAGGCATGTAGTTTGGCAACCTCTGCAACCAAGCATTGATTTCATTCCTGGGCCATTTTGAGTTGTCCCTCCAAAGTAATGCATTTTCCCCTTACATTCAATAGCTCTAACTGGGTTGTAATGATGTCTTTCAGAAAATCAAAGATGTTTGGAATCAGTTGCCCAATTCCCACTAGTCATTCTAGTAACTCTTCATGCTAGGCTGTGTTTAATTTTTTGCTAACTGTTCCTGCAAATGTCTACATGTCTTGAAGTGCAAATACATCTGGTACAGACAATGCAAGTGCATTTAATGCTTTAGCAACATGGTCAACAACCACTTTAGCTGTTGTTTCCTATCCTTAGTGCTACATCACCAAGACAATTTCCTCTTCACCTTCCTCCAAATGCACTAAGAAAGTGGCGGCATTCCCAGAGATTTCTAGGAATAAATGATGTTGAGATAAAGACATCATTACCTCTTGAGCATTGGGATCTGACCTTGTAGGAAACTACATTCATTGGGAAGAGAAAATTGGACCACCCCACTCCATCTAACCAACTATTTAGGCCACCTCATTAAGGTGACTCATCGTTGGTCGGTATATAGATGGATCTACCCCACTCATTTTTACACATTGCTCTTGTTCACTTAAGAGCTATTCTTGAATTTTATGTAAACACTCAATGGTTGTGTGGGCCTTCGGTGTTATTTCTTGAGTGAATGGTGGTGGCAACTGCTCCTCTTCTTGAGTTGTTGTTGGCATATTTTCTTTCATGATCTTGAACCATGAGGCTAAAGGACCATGTTTGATGGTATCGTTGGAGTAGTGAACGATGCCTACCCTTTTGCAAAGTTTTTAAACAAGGCATAGAAAAAGTAGGGTTTTTCTTCCACACTCATTTTCCTTGAAGCACTTTTTGATCTCTAAGCAGATTAGTTGTGGAAGGTTGATGGAAAATTTCCCACTTAGAGCAACGCATGCTTAGGTGGAGGTCGTGGTTACCTTGCTTAACCTCATTGTTGGATTAAAGTGATAGGCTGCAATTTTAAAATCAATTCACTCCACCAGTGTGAGTGTGCCATACTCCTTATGGTCAACCTCATAGCATTGCTGGGTCCACTCCCTCTTGGCCTCAGGATCACCTTTCATGGATAATTCTACCAGTTTTGTTTCAGTGTTAGGAAACCCAAGTGCCAATGCAATAGCTTCTATCAAATAGAACACTTGAATGTCCTTGATTTTGACAATGGACCCTGGCCTTCTATTACTTCAAAAGAGATATGTCTCTCCTATGTACCATTCCCCACTGGATGTCAGTACTAGCCACATGGGAGAGGTTTGCAGTTGAGTCTCGACATCTCCTAGATCTTTTTCAAGGAATGGCCCAAAGTTGATCTCTTGAAGAATTGATTGTTGGATCTATCAGGACCTAATGATGTCTAGGCAAGCTTTAGTCAAAGTGACCTCAAGACTTGGCGTAGGTCCAGGCACTTCTCCTCGCTATGATTGTTCAGTTGGCACTTCTTCTTCTAGAATCTATTAAATAGATTCCACTTCGAGCTCCTCACGCAAAGGTCCCTTTGCATGGGTTGCTTCTGGAAATTCTTGGACTTATTCTTGTTGGCCCCTTCTAGCTCTAGGTCCCTTCTCCCATGGTTGAGAGGGTTTCCCTTCCTACAAGCATTTCTATTTTGGTGTCATTTATAATCACAATGAGACCATGGGTTAGCAATCATTATGTAGCTTAAAGCAATTAGAATACCTTTATCTCTTAAGGATAGTTATACTTGGCTAAGTTGTGATTATGTGTTATCATTAATAAATCATCCTAGAGGTTGTTGGAAGGGTTAACTATTGAAAAATTTTGTGTTTATATGTTATTAAGGATATTAACCGTTTGGGGGAGTTAGAAAAATTTTTAGAAATTTTCAGTGGAAACCTTAAGGTTTGTGGCCCCCACGATAAAGATCCTACATTTGGTAAGTGTAGGATCAAAAAATGGAGTGATTTGGACAAATGTTTTGGAAGTTATGGGCTATGGAAGGTTTTGGGCTCTAAAAAATTGCAAAAACTCCCCATGTGTTATGAGCAAATGACAAAAAATTGCAAAGTGTTTAATGGTATATATAGGGTTTTTTGGTTGCGTCAATGAGGTCTTGTCGACAGGGCCTCATCGATGTGGTCGGCTGCATCAATGAGGCCTTATCAACATAGTTGTTGACCATCCTAAACAACCATTCACTTTGGTCAAACTTGTCAAATATGAAGAGTTTTTGAGTGAAATTGGTGTCAAATGAAAGCTCAAAAGGATAAGAACAATATGAAAACATGAGAAGAGGGTGTCGAAGCTTATAAATTTGGAAAAATGGAGAAAAATTGACTTGGAAGATGAATGAGGTAAAAGGTTGATAAGCACTTAGCGGAATACTCAATGGAATATGCAAACAATAGGATTATGGTAATGTCAAAGGTAAGGAACCTTAACTAACCACACCAAGAGCTATGCAAGTGGGTCCTTCCCATAGCAGGCTCATGTCCTTTTTGCCCTTGCATAACCTCAACTAAGGAGTCTATGGGCCCCATAGTTGATTTAATGGTCATGAAAAGTTAAGGACCAACCAGGAAGAATACTCAACAATCCCAACACATTAGACCAAGACATAGAGCATAACATAGAACATGGCAGCGAGGTGAGTTATGGCAACATGGATGGATGATAGAGAAGGTGGAATGGAGTTCTGAATTGAGGTCATAAGAAGTCCCTTGTAAAATTTATGTTTAAAATGACCTAAGAAGATCCATCCTCAATTCAGATCAAAACCATCTACTTTCAGTGACCTTGCATCATCACCCTAAGACTAATTCACCCATAGGAGACACGAGAGTGCTTCCACAAGATAACCACCATTTCACAAAGAGAAGAAAGAGAAGTAGGAAGTGTGAGAGAGAGGGCCTTAGTTAGATGGGACCTTCAGGCATAGGTGCATGTTGATCGAGTCCCATAACCAATGCTTGTAGCCCATTCATTTGTCCAAGGGGTGTGCTTTGAATTCCCATGGTTTTTTTTTATTTTTTTTATTTTTTATTTTTTATAATGGAAACTACACCATGCAAGGACTTATTCATGTCTAAGGGATGTGCTTTGAATTCCCATCGTTTTTTTTTTTTTTTTTTGGATTTTTGGATGGGAACCACACCATGCAAAGACTTTATTTAACTTCCTATTAGTGATGGAATGGAATGATAAGAAGTCTATGAAAAACACTCAAGCACTCAAGCAAGTAGAAGAGTACAAAGAGTATTGAGTCCCCTTAAAGTCACATCATTTGCAAACCTTTGAATCCTTCCTAATTCTGGAACCACCTAGGTCATTGATCGATCAAAAATTTCTTTAATGAAAGGAATCTCAAATTCCCAGAATAAGAAAAACCATAGAGTTCATTGGATGGGCAGATGACATGGACTCACTGCATGTTCCATGCAAAATAAACCATGTCAAAGTTATCAGACATTAGAATTCAGAAATAGAAACCAGACATCGACAATCACAACATTAAGCACAAACCATCATTAGTAAACAACAATAGTGACACTGTGTCCTGTGACAATAAAGTAGTTTTATTAGCAAAAATAAGAAAATATCACATTTGAATCAAAACAAAACAAAGTAAAATATATAAGAAAGTGTAAAATAATCAAGAAAGGATCAAAGTTACTAACAATGGTGTAAAATTAGAAACAATTTTCAAAATCCAAAAATTTGTAAATTAAAAAATGTGGAAAAAATGTAGAAAAACTGAGAGGCCATTTGGATAGTTAGCATGGATGGCCATCTCCCCCATGACTAAGTTGAAAGGAGGAGATGTAAAAAATGGAATGTGGTTGTCCATTTGTCGAGGTAGTAGTTGCACTAGCCTGTCTTGATTCTAGGAAAGGCTTTACTTGTTGGATGTTGATCAACTACTTTTTATTTGGGCTTTCAGGTTTGTGGATCATCATGGCCCCAGAGGAAAAGGTTTGATCAATTATATAAGGTCCCTCCCACAATGTTTGTAATTTTTCCTTTTGAGGTACATGTGTGAGGTTCCAATAGAGAACCTTATCTTCTAGTTGAAGTTTTACTTTCCTAATTCTAAGGTCATGACATTGCTTGCTAAATGCCTTATTCGTCTCATTCAAGGATAGGGCTACTAATCGATTTTTATCTAGCACATTTAGGTTGATCAATCTTTCTTTCTATGGTAGACTTAGGTCAAGATTTAGATCACATGCTGTTGAGAGTGTACAAAGCTCAAATTGAATCGAGAGCATTGGAATTTTTCCATACACCAACTTGTAGGGAAAATAGCCAATAGGAAGTTTCCATGTTGAATGATAAGCGCAAAGGGCATCGTTAAGTTTTGTACTCCAATCCTTCCTATATTTGCTAATGGTCCACGTTAGTATTTTTGTGATCTCGGGGTTGGTTACCTCTACTTGACCATTGGCTTAGGGGATAATAGGGTGTTATTAATTTATGTTCAACCCCCAAACATTGCATCAACTTTCTAAAAGTGGCACCTATGAAATGAGTTCCATTGTCGGAAATTAGTGAACATGGCACCCCTACCCTATCTTCCATTTCCCTGATCTTCATAATAGTCATGGGGGTGTCCATTTACAACTATAGGTACCTTATTGATTTTTCTATTTTCTTTGTTTTACAATTCCTTTCATTTTTCACATTCTTTTACATTTTTCTCATTTTTTATACTTTCTCATTTCTTCAATTTTTCACATTTTTTAAATATTTTTCACTTCTTTAACATTTTTCATTCCTTATACTTTTTTATGATTTTTTACCATCTTTCCCATTTCTTTTATACTTCGTTTTAAACCCATTGTAAATAATTTGTTAATCATTAATAAAACACATTTAAATAAAGGCAATATGTAGCCCAATAAGGTGAAGATTTCTCTATGTTATCAAGTCATAAAAGACCAATTATTTGCATAGTAAGCCTACACCATCCATCCATCCATTCCATTAATAAGAGGTTCTTACCATGGCCATAATGATATTCTTTCCATTATCAAACTAAAAATAAACTTGTGATCATTATGCCTAGACAAAAAAGAGAAGAACCAAGTGAAATAAAAAGGATTTGACATCAAGGGGACTTGTGGATTCTTTTTGGATTATTATTGTAATTTCTATCATTTTACTAAGGTTTTATTATATCCTTGTAGATCTAATGAAAAATGAGAGTAAGAGTAAAATAAGTGCCACCTTAAAAGGGTTGACACAAATAACAAATAAAAGAGCACAAAATAAGTTTCTAGGGGTTCCACTGGAAAGACATGTTATCCATGCCTAAAGGTAGGTAGCTTCTCAGAGATGTAAAAATAAAAATAAAGTACCATGAATAAACTACTCCCTTGGATAATATACCGAGTGACAATACTCTTTGTAACATTGATAGTCTTACAATTGTGATTCTAAGAGATGAAATGATGCAATGTCACTGGAATGTGGTTTGAACTTGGTTTGAATCTTACACAAAAATTTATTATGCCTATGGTAAGACACCTCACATCCCGATTTCTACAATCCCTTCTAAAACCATTTCATCTCACTGTTTAAATAATCATAACTTATGATTTTGTGATAGAGTTATTTTTCCAATTTGGTGGTACTAATATGTGTGTTTTGCTAAACAAGTATGCATTACATTTAACTCCTTAAGTGCCTAAGGACACTTCTAGGCATGGTTATACAAAGGGCATTAAGGGTTGGAGCCTACTTTGGGGAGGACCCACTTGTATAACTATTGTATCTTATACCTACCAAGCAATTCCACATCATCCTAAGCCTCCCATTTCCAATAAATAACAATAAATACTTCCCATATCATTCACACTATCTATTATAATAGCACAACAATGTTGTCTTTACATCCATTCCATCATTACCTCATATACTTTCATTGCCCAAAATTCCTTAATCATAGACTTTCAACACTCATTTTTCACAACTAAAGCATCATCTCCATATCAAGACCCTTTCAACATTATGCATATCTTTCAACTATCCTATGGGACTTAAATTTTTCCAAGAAAAACATTCAAAAAATTTTCTATGGTAACATTGTATCTATGATATCACAAGCACCTACGATATTGCATCTATGATGTTGTATTTACAATATCGCATGCATAAAACCTATATATAGCACTAGAGAGTTAGGAAAAATTTTCATCTTTGAATTTCATAAGAAGGGAGTTGTTGCCAATTTTTCTTTGTAGCTAATAGCTCTAACACTCCAACTTCCAGTGCCCATAACTTGCTCATTATTACCCCAATTTGCATGATTTTCAAATCTATGTGATCCCAAACTGATCACCCTAGTCGGGGGGTGCTAGTAAGGAAAATTTGAGTTAATTTTTTCAAAATTGCTAACAACCGGAAGGTACTATAGGAATAATTTTAAGAAAACATGTTAAAAATTTTAAAAATAAACCACTTGTGTTAAGGCCAAAACAACTTTAAGAAGACTTCTAATTGAACATACCACTCATTTAAAGTACTAATGGGGTTGTTATTGAAAAATATTTTAACTCTACAATCATAATGAACTAAGAACTTGACATAACTAAGGGAATGAGTAAGGTATCAAATTGTTTCTCAT
Organism: Gnetum montanum; assembly: GCA_015680685.1. Taxonomy (NCBI): domain Eukaryota; kingdom Viridiplantae; phylum Streptophyta; class Gnetopsida; order Gnetales; family Gnetaceae; genus Gnetum; species Gnetum montanum. Next base: position 622,723 of record MNCI01031498.1, read on the forward strand.
TTATGAGAATATTCTAGTAATTCCAAACCCTTGATTGACTGTGGATGGTCACAAAAAGAGCAACACAAGGAGAACTCCCACAATTGGTAAGTAACAAACCACAAGGCCATGGAAGAGGACAAGCAAGCAAGCAAAATCCATAAGCAGAATAAAAAGAGTAGGAAGAAAAATCCGTCAACATTCATTAACCAACTCCTATCATAGAGCAATCTGCTCAAGCATAAGCACATGTTCCACTAGTACCTGTCTAGGGACCACAACTTACATTGTCACCTAAATGCCTTCAGGCTATTCAAGAAAAATCCATCATGTCAACAATAATTATGGAACTTAACTTTGGTCCATTTTTAGAATTTGCTCCAAAAGTTATTAAGGCCCAACTTCAGTCATCTCCTTTGTGACCTACTCTAACAAATAATGGAGAATGGTATCTAGGAAAAACACTCTAGTTTTGGAAAAATTAAGTTGATGCTATAGTCAAAATGGAAAGAATCTTAGTATTTTACTCAGTTAAGGTAATTGTAGAGGTATTGAATGTGCCTAATCAAGGAGCAAAGGTGGCATAGATATCAACCAGATTTGACACAGACACCAGAAAGTTGTGGTTACAGTAAGTGTATAGTAAGAAAGATAAAGAATACAATGAATTAATTGTAGAAGAAAAAGATCTATTTCAAAATTAGCACTTATGATATGTTTCCTACCAAAAGATTGAATAAAATCTCTACATATGGGGCCAAAGGGAGTGCAGTATTAATGGAAAAATTCAATGCAAACATCGCTCACCTCTACTTCACAAAGATTGAAAGGTAGTTGAAAGAAAAAAAAGGCAAGGAAGTTAACATTTCCATACCCTTGCGTTATCCAAAAGTTATGTAAATGAGCTGGTATCTAAGGGTATACAAATGATGCATTAATAAAGGCACAGAATGCTTCCTATGCCAAAATGCTCAAGCCAATGCCTCCCAAAAAGGACCAATTAGAAGAACTAGGCAATGAGGAGACTATCCAACCCACAAGACAACAGTAGCAACAACCACAAGTTTCACCACTACCTCCGCAAGATTATAGACCTTCAATGAGTCATCTGCAGCAAATTGCATAAACTATTAGTTGGGGAACCAAAGAAGAGGCTAATCTATTTAAAATTATTGATAATGCAGTCAATCCAACCATTTCAACCAATCCTATTAGTGGATAGATATCATTACAGTCAAGATGAGAGGCCCAGTGGTCACAACAATTTTTTGATAACGTTGCATCATTCCAAGTGGTGCTTGAATCTAGAGAAGGAGCGATCATGCAACACCATGATACAGTGGGAGCCATAGAAGTAATCACAAATCACATCAAAGAATCATTTAATGTACTTGTTGTGCCACCAGTTTATATTTCTGAAGCCAAAAATGCTCAAATGATAGCTAATACCTCTATGACTCCTGTAGAACATAAAGATGTGTTGGATAGACTGTTGCAAAGAGGACAAGTTATGACACATCTATTTGATACTCCTAGGGATATCACTACAACACAATCTGAATTAATTGCCATCAAAAGAAAACTAATCATGGCCGAAGCTAAGGCAAATCATGCTAAGAATGAGCTTCACAGATTACAAGAAGAGCTTGTAGCCCTAAAAGCAGAAAGGAGAGATCCAACTCAATTTATAGCACTAGAACAGATAGCACAATTTAGAACTGAGCAGATTGATTTCCTTCTTAAGAACAATAAAGATATAGTAGATGAGAAAGAAAAGGTAGTACGAAATGCTTCAATAGCTGAAGCCCAATCATATGCCCATGCTAAAGCACTTGCTACCTTATAGAAAGAAAACAAATAACTCGCTGCAGACAATATGAAGTTGACCATAGTAAAAAAGCAAAAAAAAAAAACACTCTAAAAGAAAGCATCCATTACTTGAGAGCAACTGATGAGAGTCAACCAAGATATGAGCCACCTTGCAAAAGAAAATAGAACCCTCTATAGAGAAGGTACATGTCATCTGACAAAAATTAGCTATCGAAATTAGTGTGTTGTAAAATAAGGCTAAGAAACATAAAAGGCTCAAAGAACACTTCCAAGACCAAGTGGGCATGTACAAGCAAATAAATGAGAAAGAGATCTAGATGGCAAAGACCAAAATTAATTCAATTGCAACACAAAATCCTAATTGGCAACCCATTTTGGACAGCATGGCCTAGACTTATCAAGCGGAAGTAAAAAGTAAAGACTCGTAGATAGAAGACTTAAAAGAATCCATGGCGTTAGCAAACCTCTGTTATGCTAACCTTACCATGTTAATGGCATGCAGACCTAGAAATGAACTAGAACAACAAGTAGCAGCCACTTATGCTTTATATGAGAAGGAGTTTGCAAATAGAAAAAATGCTCTATAGAAACTTCAAGTAGTAAACTCAGAACTAGAAGCAGTTAAGGCTGGCTACCAAGGGCAAAAAGATGTAGCAGCGAATCTGGCCAGAAGATTAATAAACTATCATGAACTCAAAGAAGATGCCAAAGCTTTTGAAGAAGAGTGACAACAGTTTGCGGTGCAGTACGTTAAAGTCAATTAGATATTTCCACAAATGCCATGTTCATAAAATGTGCCGAATCTATCCAGCATTGGCTCATCAACGATGGTCCATGATTCAAGAATGAAAGAAGAGAAGTTGCAAGTGCTCCTAAACAAATGCCAATTTAAAAACCTAACAACAAGGAAAAGAAACCTATGGAAGAGCCACCTCCACCTCGAACAACAAGAGGATACACTCAACTTTGCAAGATTTTGTTTTTTGTTTTTTGTCAAAATTATCATGTCATGTGTTCATTTTTGTAAACTCTACTGTAGCACTAGAGAGTCAAGTATATAGAAGTTAGTGTCATGTAAATCTACCTCCCAATTTTATAAAGAACTCTATCCTCATTTTGTTTTAACTCAAAGATGAGTTTTTAGTTAATCATGAGGGTATGATAAATCCAAAAATTTTGAATCAACAATATCATACGATGTCGTAGATACATTATTGTATAAACGATATCGCGAGGTGCATGCTAGCCTATATAAGTAGCACTTAGGTGCACAGATCTATCAAAAATTTAATAACCTAGTAATAGAACTCTTTCAGTTTATTTTCTTGAATTCAGTACTTAGCAATGTGTGCACGAATAAAATCTTTATTCCAATGTGATATACTTGGATGCATTACATGACCAACAATAAAGATCAAGATTACTCTACATTATTGCAACAACACTTAGTTTGATTTATGTTTTCAATTAGTTTACTGTTCACTATTGTCATGGTTAAATGTTTACAATTACTTGCAATTTACTTTTAATATCATTAAGCTAAATGAGTACACCTGATTTCGAGCACGTAAATGTAAGTACTTGGTAACTTAGTAGTACTATCACTTGGTACACCCAATAGTGGTGTACATGAACACTTGTATCTCGTATGGTTGGGTGTTGGGTACTCCACCGCTCATTAACTTATATCACAATTTAAAATCTCCATCTCAATGTTCAATGTTCCATTTTTTGTGCTAAATCATTCCTTCATGGAACCACCTTTTCTATTGAGTAACTAAAATTTCAAAAGTTTAGTTGTACTACAAGAAAGATCATGAATATATGCTGCAAATTGACAAAGAACTTCTATCTTTAAAAGCATCAAATCATATTGGAGCTGCCTTTTAACCTGAAATACTTCTACCAAATAATAACGCTTTTAACATTTTCAGAAAAGAGGATGGCCATATGAAATCCTTTTATCCTTTAAGAAACGAATAAAGGAGAACCGCGCTCATAAACGAATAAAAGAGAGTATTGTTAGATTTTGAAAATTTTCAGTTTATCTTAACATTCTGTAACCATGTCTGCATCATGCATCTCCATCATAATGAAATTTTTTACAAATGAATAATGTCCAACCTTGTAAATTTGATTTCTTAATTTTTAAATTTCTTGGTTCCCTGCGAGGCTCTGCCGAATGACGCCTGAATCGTTCTCCTTGTAATAATTAATTCCCATGAGTAAATAAACTTCAACATTGCCAACTGCATTTTGATTTTGCCTTTAATCTAACGGCATCCGGTTCCAATGTTTCAATGAAATTACAGTATTTGCAAACGCACATGCAGATAAAACTTAAGAGAAAAAATATTATTAAATTGATACAAGATGGAGAACCATGCACTTATGTCGAGGTAGATGCATCTCATTGATCTACAGTTTTTTTAAATACCCATACTGCTGGATAACTTAATGGTTCGGTAGCTTTAGTATGTTTCAAACAAGGCAATGGCGTCACACCTCAATATACATCAAAGTACTTAAAAATCATGTCAGACACCAAAAAATGTCATCTTAAGTCCACTTTAAAAAACGGGTAAAAACGTAAAATATTTCAATTAATAATATTACATCAAGCGGTTTCCAGAACACCCATTATCAGCTTCAATTTCGTACAAGATCTCTTTGAAACTGTAATATTTTGAATATCTATGTTGAAACAACTAGGTTAGCCTTAGATTGGGATTCTTTGAATGGGTTTTAAGATAACCTCTTCTTTCAAAGTAGCTGCATTAGGTCATCATCTAAAAGCTTATTGCTAGTTCCACTAAGCAGGTAGTTGTATCGGAGGGCTAGTCGATAAGCCAAAGCATCAAGTCTTTTCAGGTGACTCTGCTCAGGCTTGAACTCAGGCCTTATGACCTGAGAAATGTGTACCTCTTACCATCTTAAAGATGCCATCTTATTTCAAAAGTAGCCGCATTACACAATGAAAATGGCTCAAGTAATCCATGCATCAAAAGATGGCAGCAGAGTAAACTGCAAACAGAATAATCAACCATTTGTTAGATAAATTGAAGTATGTTTGCCTCAGTCAGAACAAGGTAAATTTTTAGTATAGCCTCTACCAAGGGAACATTTACGCACAGTACAATCAAATCTCTCTGATGACCGCATAGAGTTATCAGTAGTTTCCCGAGTGATCAAAGATCATCACCTAGAAGTTTGATAGTCATCCTGCAAAGCAGGGTCTTGAGAGGGCTGGTAGACAAGCAAAAGCTGTGCCCAAACTCCAGCCCAAGCATTACATCTTGAAAAATAAGAACCTTACCATCATTCTAACTGATGCCCCTACTGGTTTAGGGTTTACATTGAATTAGTTTGTTGATGCTTTGTTGAACCACATGGCTTTTGCTATCTGTTTTTGATGCTTCTTATTCAAACTTTGTACTTTAAAATTTTTAAACCTGTGGGTTTCAGGGAATACTTTTGTGCTACCCTATTTTTTTACATTATTATTCATAATACAACCATCAGCTGCTAGTGTTTTCAGATATGAATGGGCTAGCCTTCCAAGGAAATATAATCATCAGTTCCATTACAATAGATGACTAACAAGTACAGAAATAGCTGTGGACACTAGCTAATGCACCATTGCAAGGCCAAGCCAATCATTATCATCGTCCTAGCCCTATCCTTACAGCATTGGGTTTGCTTGTTCTTTTCTGCTATTGACCTCTATTAAAAACCAAATAAATGAATATTTCTCTTCATTATTGTATGCGATGCGTGCTTCTAAGAATTAGATCATATTGTACGTAAGATGAGAAACTTGCCCTTCATATTACCTACGTGTATTCCTTGTAATCCTCCTACTTTACATGTACATCCACTTGAGTTCCAAAATAGCAGCAACCTGAAAGTGGTAGTATGCATGATAATCCAGGTTAATAAATCACATCCGAAGTTTGTTCTATATAAGCAAAACACCGCTTATAACCATAAATGTCATATAAAGTGCCATATCAACCTTAAATGCGTACCCATTGAATGAGTTCTGCGATACATGAAATCCACAATGGAAACACTCCATCCAAGGTGCATTTCATTAACAACTTACAGAATATCAGGCCATCCTCGAGATTTGCAGATCTAACTCAGCATTTTGGACATGTAGCAGATTAGGCAAATAGAATCACTGAAACTTTCAACATTTACTTTCATCGAATGCACGATAGCCAGCTTGCTTCCCAAACCCTGTATCAAAGGCAAAACCATAATCAACACTCATTGACAGTTACTGACTCTGCCGAATTCACATTATCGGATTTCCTACCTATTGTTGTAGTTTCATAAACCCCCCAAAAAAAGTACCCTTCTAAAAATGATTTTTAAATTGGGAAACTTTTGGCAACAAAAATTAATAGATAATAAAAAATTCATTCCCTTCCAAGAAAGATGGCATACCTGGAAGAAGCCAGCAGCAATTTAATGAATGTGGGCCTGAATTGTTGCGTGATCAATTCTGCACGCAAACGAAGCCACCTCCGAAGTTTCTTTGTTCTTTGCAAGTTATGCAACATAGCTAAGAAAGGTTACCTTTTGACTCTTGATAATGCTACTTTGGGAAAACCTACAAAAGACCTTCTTTCACCATACGGGAAGGGTAAGTGCAATAATCTGAGTTCAACATCTCTTTGATGAGTTGTTTTCCTTCTTCTACCCTATCCTGATCAAGAAGGCTGTACAGAAGCTTAGATACAGAATGATACTTTAAACTAAATCCTCTTCTGACGGAATCCTTAAAAACATGGAATCCTATCATTGGCCTTTCATCGTCGCAAAAGCTATGAATAAGTAGCGGATACAGACTTTTCATAAGAATGACACCATTTAGTTCAACTAGAGCCAAGAGTTTCAGTACAGTGTGAAATTTCTTCTTTTTACAAAAACCCTTGATTATAATAGAATATGTGGTGGCATCAGCATGATTTAACTCCACGTGTATCTTCAACAAAATTTCAAAAGCTTTCTCAAAATTTTCATCCTTTATTAATGTAAGAACCTGATTCATCTTATCAGAATCAAAATTGGCAGTATGGGAAATGTAAGAAGTCCAGAATCGAAAAGCACGTTCCATATCACCTTTATCGCATAAGGAAGTCATGAGCGTTACAAGCAGCTTATAAGCTACAGTGCTGGAACAGCTTTCTTTCCTGGATATCTGTTCGAAGAGGACATAGGCATCCTCATCACGGTTAGCTCTCCAAAGACCATGAATCAGCGTACTGTATATAGCCGTGTCTGCTGCATGACCTCTCAGAAGCATCAATTTCAACAGCTTCAATGCTTGATCTATTTTATTCACCTTGCAAAGACCTCTCATGAGGATATTGAAAGTAGAAACATCTGGAACCACACCACTGTCTATTAATCTCCTAACCAGTTTGTAGGCCTTAAGTATTTTCCCAGAATCCACAAGGCGTCTAGACAAAGCTTGGAAGCCAGCACCATCAGTAATAGGCTCAGCACCCCTCACCATACCAAGAAAGAAAGACGGATGCTCTCCAATCTCCATTTGATAAAACAAAACCAGAGCCTTGTCCACTTGTCCAACCTCACAGAGCCCATACAACAGTGAATTGTATGTCAAAATATTAGGCCGCACCTTTTGCACTTTCATCTCCTGAAAAAGCCTGTTAGCATCATCCACAAGCCCATACTTGCACATTCCGTGAATTAGAATATTGTAAGTGTCAACATCCGGAAGGCAACCCTTGTGCTGCATTTTGAATTTATAACTGTGAGCCTCATCCAAAAACCCTTGCTGACAAAGGCCCCTTATCAAAGTATTGTAAAAGAATGTATCAGGAAGAATGCAATCCTCCAGCATGTTGATCAATGAGATAGCATCATTGAATCTACCTGAATTAAAAAGGGCATTCGTAATTAATGTTAGAGAGACCAGACCTGGAGGGATCCCAGAATCCATCCAGCAGGCTCGCCAGTGATCAAGGGCTTTGTTAATTCTTCCTGCCCGAATTAGTCCATTCAGAAGTGCAGTGAAAGTAACCTCATTCGGGGTAATATCCGAAGTGGAACCAGAAGTTAAATCCTCATTCTGCAATGCCTCAAGGAGTTCCAGAGCCCTGTCCAACTTTCCTGCAATGCAAAATCCATTAACCATAACATTCAACGCAACTCTGTCATAGCCGCAACGACTTTGCCTCATCGCCAGAAACAATTTTCGAGCTTCTTCCAACATGCCAGACTTGCAGAGCCCGTCGAGCAAAATGGTGTAACTCATGACATCGGGGTGAATTTCCTTGGCAGACATTTCGTCGAACAACTGCAGAGCATCGGTCAATTTCCCTCGCTTGCAGCAACCTTCAAGCAGTATTTTGAAAGTTCCCATGCTCGGCCTGCATTTATCTTTCATCATGCGACCTCTGTACACAAGCATTGCAAGATCAAGCGCACCAGTCCGCACCAAGACATTTAAAATAGCATTGTAAATGGCGGAATCTGGCTTGATCTTGAACTCGTTCTCCATTCTCTCAAACGCCTCGATCGCCTTTTCCGCCATTAACGATCTCGAGTAGGCCTTGATCAGCACGCGGAAAATTTCGATCCTAAGCTTCGCATAAAGCCTTTCATGTTCCGCATTTTCACCTGCGATTTCGCTCAGAATCTCCCACGCCACATCAAATCGTCCGCCTTTTCGCAGAATCGCGACGATTTCATCCTGCAGCGGCCACTTGATATCCAAGCCCTTGACTGCAACGATCCACAGGAAAAACCTAAACGCCTTGGCAGCATCATTCTCCATGGCTTTCACTGCCTCCGCAGCCACATTCTTCGAGATCGCCCGGGCGCTGCTGCGATTCAAATAAGTCTCGAACCGCGGCCTGTTCATGATTTCGTTTGCGATTTTCGTAGCCAGAATAGCGACATCCTCTTCCCTTTGTTCCTCATTCTGGTTTGCAAGGGTTTGAACTTGAGCTTCGTTTCTCGATTTTTCCTTTTCTTCGTTCTCGTTTGCTTGGAGGCATTGAGCAGAGGATAATTCGCTAAATCTGCAAACCATGACTCTGCAGCTTTCTGCATTGGAGCATTCCGCATTTTTACCGCTGGATGATGCTCTTAGAAAGTCAAAATCGCAAGCGGCTGTTTTGCCGGATTGAAAAAAATGCATTGCGCCTGAAAGTGATCGAGAAGCTACGGATCTATGAAACATCGCTGGAAAATTGTTGTCAAGACTGCATTACCTGTACCGAATCGCAGTCAAACAGGTAAACTTGCATTGGCGCAAATCTCCACTTTCCCGATTCTGAGAAAGGTTTCTGTTTGTCATTTGCAACAACGATTCTGATAGTGTGAGTGTGTATATATATGTTGGCAGGTTTCTGAGACGACGTGAACAGAATTTGATCTCTTACATTTTGTCGTGAAAGATCGAAAAATAATGTAGGGCATTGTTACATTTGATTTCAGATTCGTTTTTTAACTACTTTATTCTTCTGATTCTCTGAAATTAGTCCCTAAGAATGATACGTGAACCGGCTTTCGAGTTTAATCTATATCCAAGTGATAAGTCATTCTTGCTTCCATCCAACGTATGTTGGTAGTGGGCTTGAGTTGGAATTCGGTTTTTCACTCCATGTTCTTTTTGCCATCATGTGGTTTATACATAACAAGAAAAAAAAAGATTCCTTGATCTATCTATTACACCAATGAGGTGTTTTTAATTTAGAAGTTTTGAATTAAGAGTTCAATTTATAAAATTTTAATTTAACTATCAAACAAAAAACTTTTGCTACTAAACTACATATGAAAGAAGAAAAAAACCTACCAGAAATTTACCAAGCACCACATGTAAGTGGTAGTTTTGGAAGATGTTAGCTATTGATGAGCGGCTAGGTACCCCTATACCCAACCATACGAATCATGGGCGTTCACACGTGACTCGGTCGAATTCCGTAGACTGTAAGCACTTTGCATACACCAGACCCTAACCAGTAAAACCTTGTGTTAGAATGGTCGTTGTCTTCCCAACCTCACTTGTGATGTTCTAATTGCGATGGTTAAGTGAGATTAAGGTACATGATTTTTATAGCTTTTTACTTTATCTTTTGGCGTCTAATTAAGGTTGGAATATTATGTAGTCTATAATTATCCTACTCTATATCTTAACTATTTCTAGCATAAGTATTCGATCCCATTTTCTGGGCACGTCCTAAGCATCCCTTAACCACTATTAGGTTATCAGACGTTAAGCATCACTGGGTTGCCAAGCGTTGGGTTCACGTTCAAGATGGTCGTACTTATGGTTTTACGAACTATAAAAGAGCAATAGCGATGGAAATAACAACAGAAACTTAAGTAATTATCAAAGCATAAAAATATTAAACTATTAGATGCATTAAATGACTAAGTCCGAATGCTGCAAGGAATGCTTGAAAAGCTCGTCTTTATTGCTATTCACACCAATGGGCTCAGATACATCAGCTCTCAAATAAAGAGCTGGACACCTTTCTTACACCTATTGCGGGCACTTGGAAAATATTCTAACTCTCACGAAAACAAACTGCAAGAGCTTCGCTACAACTGACAAAAAGGTACCTAAGTGTGGCGGGAGCCCACTTATTTATAGGCCAAAACAAGCACCGCGTAAACAGGGCCATGTCGACGCATGGAATGATGTGTCAACGAGGCCGCGTCGATGCATGGAAGGATGCATCAACTAGGCCGCATCAACGTGGCCGCGTGTACAAGACCCCATATATGCAGCCTAGTAAACGCATCGACCATCTAGCACTTCATCATACCCCCATAACTAAGTAAAAACTCGTCCTCGAGTTCCTCTTACAATTTGGATGGTATGGAATTTTATTTACAACACACATGACTTGACATACACATGACACATGCACATGACACAACACCCACTTTAGTGATGTGCCAAGTGCCTAAGTATACAGAGAAGGACAAATTACAAAAATGGTGGTGTTCAGAGACAAAATTGAACACCTTGCTGGTCCTGGATTCTCTGCTGTGTAAAAAGATGCAAAAATTGGTGAAGAAGATCACACCGTCCCTGGTGGTGGTGGTTCTGACAGACCTTCACTAGCCTCTAGCCCATGTGGTGGCGGTGGCACCAATGATGGCTACTCCGCAACAGGTGTAACTTCTGGAGGCAACCAGAAAGCCTCTAAGAGGGCCCTCATCTTTTCCTCCTTACTTCTAAGATTGTTCACTATCCAGGTGGCTTCACCAATGTGTGTTGGGACAAGAACCTCCCAAGGGCACAGCAACGCAGGGAAAAGTTCTTTCAAGTTGACAAACCAGGCTACGAACTATTTCCGTTCGATGTCGAATGCTCAAATTGATGTTTGCAGCTATTGGTAGTCATTCATTCGATGGGCCAAGTTCTCCGCAACCATACATTGTCCTTCAAATCATGTGCAGAGAACCTCGAGTTTCGCATTTGCTGTTTCCAATTTTTGTTTCGTCGCTTTGTGCGCTTGGAACTCACCCTCGTACAAAGAATATGAGATGGCCACTTGCTTTTCCAATTCAGACCGTGGTCTCTCGGCTATGAGCATAGATAGGTTTGCATAGCGAAGGTTGGCAAACTCCATATACTCTGTCATTTCCTCAATCTGCAGTTCCTTGAGGTGGATTTCAACTTGGTTGTAGGCATTCAACCCATCAAAGATAGGTTGTCATACCTCGCCTCCTTCTCGAAGCTGCTAGAGTGCTTGGTTCATCTTAGCCTTTGCGACTTGAATTTGTTTCTCATTCACTTCCTTTTGCAATCCCACTTGGTCCTTGTAATGATTCTTGACTTTTTCAAATTTCAAGGCCTCGTTCTTCCAAGCAGCGATTTTGATGACAGATTTTTGTCGCAAGATTCGAACCTCCTCCATGGACAAATTTCAATTCTCAATTGCCAACCTTTTCACATCAGCATTCACCCTGGCTAGCTCTTCCTGCTGTTGGTGAATAAAATTTTTCATGTGCTCGTTTTCAACACCAACATTATGCAGGCGATGGACCTCCACAGTCAACCTGACATTCTCCTGACGAACCTCTATCAAGTCCTTGTTTACATGATATGTCTGAGCATCTACCAAGGACTTATCAAGGATCATCGACTCTCGTTCATCCTCAATGATCTAAAGTTTGACCTGAAGCTATTGAAAAGCTTCATCTCTAGTGAGCTCACGGTTGAGAAGAGTTGGATCGAAAAGTTGGGTCCTTAGTTGGGTGACCTTAGTTGCCAAGCGTTGATAAGTGGCTTGAGCAACTTCAAGTTTCCTTTCTAAAATAAGGCTCTTACCCCTTGCCGAGAGCAGCTCTAACTAGGTTACAGTGCTGTTATCCAGAAGGTTAAAGACATCCGGAAGTGGTTACCCGGTTCCCACTAGTCAATCCAATAGTTCTTCATGTTGTGCTACATCAATCTTGCTAGGTGAAGTTTTGGCAGATGCCTGTACATCTGGTACAGGTGCTGCAGGTGCATTGAGAGTTGTAGCAATTGTATCAGCAACCACTTTGGCCGCAATCTCCTGTCCTTGGTGCTGCATCACCAGGACTATCGCCCCCTTGCCATCTTCCAAGCGTACCAAGTAGGTAGCGACATTCCCTGAAATTTCAAGGAATAGTTGTTGAGTTGATACTGTTACCTCTCAGATGCTAGGATCTGTTCTTGCTGGCACTTGCATTCGAGCTGCGGAAAACATTGACCCTACTCTTTCTAGCAAATTGATTGATCGAGCCACTTACTCTAGGTGGCTCATTGTAGGGCGATAGACTGAAGGGTCTTCTCCTCCACTGGTCCTTCTAGATTTCTCTTGCTAGCTCAAGAGCAACTGTCAAATTTCATGTATGTGTTCCATGATAGTTTGCGAACCCGACCTTGTTGTTTGTGTAGGTGGTGGAGATGGTTGCTACTCTTCCTCGATGTGTGTAGTGGCCGAAGTCCTATCCTTCATCATTTTCCCTCCATGAGGCAATCAAGACGTGTCGGAGTATATCGTTGGCATATCGTGCTATCCCTACCTGTTTGCATAACTTTCTGATTAGGCAGGGGAAGGGGAGAGCTCACCTTCCACGTTTGCTTTTAGCAAACCTCTTTTCGATTTCCAAGAATAACAGCTGTGGAAGGCTCATTGGGAATTTCCCACTTAAGGCGACACATGCATGAGTGGAGAAGGCTATGATTTTGGTAGGTCTCATCATTGGGTGTAGGTGGTAAGACGTGATCTTTGAATACACCCTCTCCGTGGTGGTTAGAGTGTTGAACTTCTTGGAATCTACCCCATAGCACCACCTGATCCACTTCCCTTTTACCTTAAGGTCTGCTTGTTTCGGGATCTTCACCACATCTACTCCAATCTCTAGCAACCCTAGAGCTTGCATGATTGCTTCTGCAAAGTAAGAGACATAGATGTCTTTAATTCTTACTTTGGACCTCGGTTGCTGATTTTTCTAGAAGAGATAGGTCTCTCCTAGGTACCATTCACCACTGGTTGTGATAACTGGCCACATAGGAGAGTTTTGTAGTTGAAGTCTCACATCTTCTAGTGCATTCTCAAGAAATGATCCAAAGTTTAAATCTTGTAGGACCATTCACTTCTCGTGGCTTGATAACATCAAGACATGCTTGGGTTAGGGTGACCTCAAGTCATGGTGCTATCCCTAGAGTTTCATCCCCTTGCGATTGCTCACTGGGAATCTCCTCTTCGGGAATCTGATGGACAGATTCCACATTAGGTCGTTTGTAGAGGGGGCCAGTTGCATGAGAGCCCTCCACATTCTCTGGCTACTGCACATCTCGTCTCCTTCCCATTCGTGGATGCTTGTCCCTAGGTTGTGATGGTCCTTCATCCCTTGGATGCCTTGGTTTTGGTGCTATCTGCAATCAAACATAACCACCAATTAGAATATGCACAAGATGCTCAAAAATGGCCCTCATACACCTTCTCAGTTCAACTAAGCTATGATGCTAGCACGAGCATTCCATTAGATTCCCCGGGGGTGTTAATTGATGGTTTAGAGCCAAAAACAACAAGAGATACGTTGGAGTTTATACTATTGTTTTTGTTTCTTCCCTTAAAGGTGCGTAGTCTTAATTAATTACAAATAGGCTTCACCCCCCCACGACTGAGAGCATACCTCTGGGTGCTTAAGAGGGTAAGAATCGGTTGATGTGGACGCGCGATAGAATGTAGGTGCTTGGGAAGAAGTTAGGAAAAATATGGCAAAATCTCGATGGGGCCACGTATACGCAGGGGGTCACACCCATTGATCAGAGTTGACCATCCCAGAAAAAATCAAAAAGATGAATTTAAAATTCATAATTGGGGTGGTTGAAGAGCATGAGAGACCCGGAACATGGCTGAGGAAAAGAGGAAGGAGAGTTGAGCTAGAAAAAGAGTCAAAGGTAGGAAAACATGGTGAGAAAGAACTCTGTGAAGAGAAAATCGAGTGATGGGACCATGAAAATAATCAACCATGAAATTAAAAGGATGGGAGACTAACAAGCGAGACTAGGAATATGTAAGTGGGTCCTCTCCATAGCAGGCGGTAGCCTTAGTAGCCCTTGCATATCCTTAACACCGGAGTCTGTCGGCCCTGGGGTCAAGAAATGGTGCTCGCAAGTTAATACCCCCACCCAGGAGATCCTGCCAAGGCATTAGTAGTACATGGAAATCATGACAAACATTCAAAAGATAAGATGGGCAATGAGGTGAGTTATGGAGAGAAACAGGTTAGAGAGAGACGAGAGGAGTGGAATTCCAATCATTGGTCACATGAAACCCTGTGTGAAGTTGTGGTTAAGTGACTCGGTAGGACCGTTCCTGAGTTCAGACCCAAAACCAAGCACATACAGTGACCTTGCAGCAATAAGCGAAGCCTCATCCATCCACCAAGTATCACAGTGCACCCACAGGAAACCACCACTCTAATAGGCATGAGAAGAAGGAAGTGAAATGGGGCTAAGTTAGAGGGGACAGAGTGAGTCCCATAACTCATTTTGATGGCCCGTGAGAGACAGTCTAAGGAGTGTGCTTTGAATTCCCACATAGTGATGATTTTATTTTTCATGTTCTTGTTATTTTGTGAGAACCACACCATACAAAGGCCCATGCTTGTTTGCATGCATTCGACCAAGGGGTGTGCTTTGAATCCTCATGTTTATTTATTTATTTTTTTGAATTTTTGTAGTGAGGACCACACCATGTGAGGTCGAATTACCTAGGAGCTTCCTTGTAGAGAAAAACGTGGAGTGGGAAGAAATCTGTAAGGACACACCAGCGACTGGGGGGATAGAAGAGGATGATGAATGTTGCATTCCCCTTGAAGTCACACCCGATTCAAACTATTGGGTCATCCCTGAGTCTAGGAACTACACAGGTCACACATTAATTACAATGTTTTTAAGTGAAGGGGTTGCATGTTTCCAAAGGAAGGAAAACCATGGAGTGGGTGAATGGGTGGATGACGTGGGCTCACTGCTGATTTTATGAGATGAAAATAGATGTGACGTCCAAAGACAACAATGTGAGGGCAAGAGCAAGATAACTAGGTGGACTATTTCACATGACCTATCACAACGAAAACCATCTGTGCTAGACACCTGATGGTAATAAGATGACTTATTAGCAACCAGTTGAAAATTAAACATGAACATGCATACATAATCGACAAAGAAATGAAAAAAGTAATTAAAAAAAGAAAAAGTTAGTAAGAATCAGCAAACGTACGAACGATGTTGAAAAATAAAAAAGTGTAAAAAAAAATTTCAAAAACAATGAGAAGTGTATTGGAATGGGTTAGCATGGAGGATGGTCTCCCCCACGATTCAGTGGAAAGGAGGAGATGCGAAAGATGGAATGAGGCTGTCTCGGTGATGATGAGGCGGTAGCGCTGGTTAGGTGGAGTTCATGGAAAGGTTTTAGTTGTTGTCGGTTGACAAACTGCATTCTTGTGGGGTCCTTAGGTTTGTGGATAAGCAAGGCCCTAGATGGGAAGGTTTCGAAGACAATGTAAGGTCCTTCCCATAGTGTTTGAAACTTGGTCGATTATGGTACATGTGTGGGATTCCAATATAACACCTTATCTCCACATCTGAATGTGACCTTCCGAATCCTAAGATCATGATGTTTTTTATTGTATGCCTTGTGGATCTCATTTAAAGACAGGGCCACTAATCCATTCTCATCTAGCACACTTATGTTAAGTCATTCACGTTGTGCTAGAGGTAGGTTGAGACTTAATTCACTGGCTGTGGATAGTGTTCGGAGTTCTTCCTAGATCAGAAGTTTCAGTAGTTTACTGTACACTAACTCATAGGGAGAGTAACCTATAGGAAATTTCCAAGTGGAGCGATAGGCCCATAGGGCATCGTTAAGTTTGGTGCTCCAATCTCTCCTACATTTGCTAATGGTTCGAGTGAGGATCTTGGTGATCTCCCTATTGGTGACTTCTGCCTGCCCGTTGGCTTGGGGGTGATAGGGTGTTGTAAATTTATAGGTGACCCCCAAGTGTTGCATGAGTTTATGAAAAGTGACACCCATGAAATGGATCCCATTATCTGAGATGAGTGCACGTGGCACTCCAAACCTATCAATGATTTGCTGTTGGAAAAATCATGCAGCTGTGTCTGAGGAACAATCGACGATAGCTGCCACTCTGCCCACTTTGTGCAATAGTCCACAGCTACAATGATATACGCCTTTCTGTTGGACAAAGGTGTGATGGGTCCCATAAAATCGATGCCCCAAATGTCAAAGGGCTCCAGTGGTTGGATCCACTATTGAGGTCCCTCCAATCGTGCAATCATCCCACTGTCTCTCTGGCATCGTTCACAGGAGCGAGCGAACCATTGTGCATC
Source organism: Gnetum montanum (assembly GCA_015680685.1). Classification (NCBI taxonomy): domain Eukaryota; kingdom Viridiplantae; phylum Streptophyta; class Gnetopsida; order Gnetales; family Gnetaceae; genus Gnetum; species Gnetum montanum. Next base: position 639,419 of record MNCI01031498.1, read on the forward strand.
CCTAAAAATTGTGGGCTAGTAATATCCTGCAAGCAGGATCTTAATGGTTGTGCATTGTCTAGCATAGTGGCCCCCACAAGGGCCCTCTTAAGCATCTTGGAGGACACGTAATGTATCTTCATCAGGGACACACTAGTGAACCAGGCCATCTGCACACACTTTCTAAAGGTGGCCATTAATTTCCATGAAGCACTTGGCCTTATGGAGAAACTGTTGTTTCTGTCAATGGTTCCACTCCTTTGGAAATTCCTGAGTTGTGAGGTAGGTGAGTATGTGGCTAAACCAAGGGAATTCCTTGGGCACCTACAGATTGACCACTCCCATGAAGATAAGCTCATCGGGGAATTGGTCGGAGAGGGGCTCCTCCATGTCTATCATCCCATCGCAACCGAGACAAGTGGTCAGTGACCACATTCTCGGTTCCCTTCTGATCTACCATGGTGAGATCAAATTATTGGAGAATCACCACCCACCGTATGATGCAGGGGCTCACCATTGGTTTTTTGATCAGGAAACAGATGGCACTATGGTTAGTATGCATGAACACCTTGTACCCAAGCACATAGTGTCAAAATTTCTCCAAGGCGAACACCATCATCATCAACTCCTTTTCGATGGTGGTGTAATTAAGCTAGGCACCCACAATGCTCCAGCTTGCATAGTGAATATAGTATGGACGTTTTTGATCATCACACTGTGTAAGCATAGCTCCCAATGCATAGTTGGATGCATCTATCATGATGTGGTAAGGCCAAGATCAATCAAGTGCTCATAGAACTAGAGTCTCTACAAGTTTTTGTTTAAGTGTTTGGAATGCGGATTCACATTCCCTAGTCCAGACGAATGGAGCATCTTTCTTCGTGAGTTCCACCAATGGCTTGACAATCTTTGAGAAATTTTCGATGAAGCATTGGTAGTAACCAGTCTGGCCAAGGAATGACCAAACATCTCTTATAGTACTTGGTTGTCGAGTGATTCCTTGGATGACCTTGATTTTTCAAGATCCATGGAAATCCTTGTCTGTGAGATACGATGCCCTAGCGCAATGTCCTCTTGGACCATTAAGTGTCTTTTCTGCTAATTGAGCCATAGATTTGTATCCACACATCTTTTTAGAACTTTCTCAAGGCGGTCCAAGGCTTGATCGAACATGGCCCCATAGGTAGAGAAGTCATCCATGAAGACTTCTACCCCATTGCCAATTTGCTGCTGGAAGATGTTGAGGATAAGGTGTTGGAAAGTGGTAGACACATTACATAGGCCAAAAGGCATATTCTTGTATGCGAAAGTCCCCTAGGGCCTTGTGAAAGTTGTCTTAGCTTGGTCCTTTGGTGCAATTTGGATTTGGTTATAGCCACTATAACCATCCAAAAAGCTATAATAATGATGTCCTGCAATGGTGTCCAACACATGGTCCAAAAATGGGAGTGGGAAGTGATCTTTGAATGTAGCCATGTTGAGTAATTGAAAATCTATATAGACCCTCCATTTGCCATGCTTCTTGGGCACAATAATGAGTGGGCTAACCCATTCGCTATCGGCAATGGAATAGCCGACTTGCTATTCGATTTCATCTTTGACGACTTGCTTCAATTTGGGGTTCAACCACCTTTGTGCTTGACATTGTGGCTTCATGGAGGGGTCAATATAAATCCAATGTTGGTAGACCCTAGGATCAACTTTGATTAGCTCAAGATATGACCATGCAAAAGCAACATCCCATTTGTTCACCACCTTCAGCAACTTTTTCTTTTGTTCAGGAGTAAGGGTGGCATTGATAATTACTAGTTTCCCATTATGCAAAAATGCATATTCTAAGTGGGCCGATAAGGATTTGAGCTCCAAGGGCTTTTTTTTGAAGCTTTCATGGATTTGCAGCTTTCTCCAATCATCATGGTCATCAACAGTGGATACTTGTTGATGAACTTCTTCCAAGTTATCCATGCTTTCTATGTAAGCTTGTACAAGCCCCTCAGATGGTTCCATGCACAAGGTGCTACTAGTAGGATCAGTGGTCAACCATTGGGTGCCTTCTTGATTTGTGGCTGCTGTGCACAGGCATTGTCGAACTAGCAATTCTTCGGTACACCGACTGCATGCTTGAATGGATGTTCGCTTTGCGGACCATAACTGCTGCACACAATTGCACCCAGAGTCACTATATGCAATGCATGGAATGCGCTTCTTCTCGATCTTTCCAAAAGGATTTTCCTTTGAAATTTCAAGGGAAAGATCTAAGAGTCCTAGTCTTGCATCCACCGTGCTCAACCAGGCTCTTCCCATTATGATAGGAAAGTTTCCCTTGCAATTCTCCACATAGATGATAAAGAAATTAGCAGGATAGGACCACCCACAAATGGTGGTCACAATGTCCTCCACCAATCCCAAGGGAAAAATGATGGATTGGTTTACCAGCTCGAGCTGAATGTTTTTCTTCTTTAATGGGGGAAGTTTCCAGTTCTTGTACATGTCATGTGAAATCAAATTGACACCTAACCCCGAATGCAGAAGAGCTTTACATGGCTCATTCCCTACCACCTGAAGATAGATGAGGGGGCTTCCTAGATCAATCAATTTTTGGGAAAGATGCCCTGCCTTTATCCAGTCAGTCATGGCATATGTGAGCATGACCATTTGTACGTTGGCGAATGTTTGGTTTGAAGGTTGCTCAAGTGGTGGAATAGTGGAGGTGCTTTGAGGTTCAGAGGCACTAGCCATAGGTGTATGTGAGGGTATGCTCAGATTATTGGGCCAGAAAAGGGGACATTTTTGTGGTTTGGATTCCGGTCCAGTCAGCTGAGGTGTCGGTTGTAGGTTGATAGCCCTCGTAGCATTTTGTTGCTGTGGTTATGGTGGTATGTCCCCCTGCATAGGTGGAGCAAGTGGTAGTTGAGTGGGATGTTGTGGAGAAGTAATGGTAGGAGAAGGTGATGGAGGATAGTAGAGATGTGGGCTTTCTCCCCTGGGTGATGGAGGAGAAGGTTCTTAAAAAGCTCATCTTTATTGTTGTTCACGCCAATGGGCTCAGATACATCAGTGCTCGAATAAAGAGCTAGATACCTTTCTTACACCTACTGTGGGCACTTGGAAAATATTCTAACTCTCACGGAAACAAACTACAAGAGCTTTGCTACAACGAACAAAAAGGTACCTAAGTGTGGTGGAAGCCCACTTATTTATAGGCCGAAATAGGTGCCATGTAAATGGGGCCATGTCGATGCATGGAAGGATGCATCGGCAGGGCTGCGTATACAGGGCCGCATCTACGCTGCCACGTATACAAGGTCCCGTATATGTGGCATAGTAAACGCATCGATCGTCTAGCCCTTCATCAGCTACGATAAGGATTTTATTGGTGCCATATCAAGTTGATGTAATGTTTAGGCATTGAACATAAAATCACAAATCTTTATTACCCCTAAGCTAATGGTCAAGCTAAAGTCACCAATAGGGAGATCATAAGAATTTTAACAAAAACCATTAGTAGGTGATGAGAGACGAGGTACCCCTGTGCTCAACCATACGAATCACAAGCATTCACACACAATCCAGTCAAACTCTATGAATGGGACTAGTTGTGGCATCTAGCACATTATGCTTTAATCGCAATTTGTCGTCTTCTCACTTGGACTTGTGGTAGCTTTGTCACGTATGGTTTAGTCCAAAGTGAGGTGTATGATGTTGTCTCTAATTCTATACTACTCTTGATAACGATAAAAAGGTAAATTAATTAAGCTAATGGATGAGGGAAAACAAGATCTAAACTAGCCTATGTGCGATGAGTATTCACTCTTAATCATCCATATACATCTTGGACTTCATGATGCTACTTCCAAGATTTCCAAGCATATGTCATTAATTATGTTAGATAATACACTTCTAGATTACCAAGCATCTACACTTAAACACTCATGATCAAGGCGTATGCATTCTGCTTAATAACAGGAATAGTAAATAGCAATAAATGGAAATATTTAACTAAATAAATTAGTAAATAATTAATAATTGAAAGAAATAATAATCTAAGTGGATGTTGCAATGATGAAAGTAATCTCCATCTTTATTGCCAGTCATGTAACATGTCCAAGTATGTCACACTCAAACAAAGGTGTTATACAATTACAAACATCACACTACAGGCATGCACTAGGAATAACAAACTCTAAGGAAAAGAAACTAAAAACTAAAACTTTCTCCCTACTTCATACATTCTACATCCTATCCCATCCAAGCACCCAAGTGTTGTATTTATAGGCAAACCTAGATGAGGCAATATTAAATATCTAATATCACTTCTTGGCTCTGATGTCGCATATATGATGTCAAGGCCTAACAAGATGACAACTCATCATACCCCTACAACTAAATGAAAACTCATCCTTGAGTTAAACAAAATGAGGAACAAGTTTGTTACAAAATATTGGGTAGGTATGGGATTATTGACTAACTTATAAAATAAACAAAACAATTGCCTCTTGCATGCCATAGTGGCATAGTACAAAAATGAAACACATTATACAAAAGAAAACAAAAACAAAACTAGGAAGCTCATGTGGTGCTCAAAGGTGGTGGCTTTTCCATCGGTTGCTTCCCTTTGTTGCCAAGCTGTTGAAATTTGTAGTGATTGAGAAATGCCTGCAACTTTTCCTCCTTCGTCCTTAGGTCATGTACTATCCAAGCTACCGTGCCAATGTGTGTTGGTGCTAATATGTCCCAAGGACATGGCAGTTGTAGGAACATCTAATTTTCCTTTACATACCAAGCAACAAACTACCATTGTTCTTCCTCAAAGGCCTTAGCTTTGTCCTTGAGTTCATGATAATCTATCAATCTTTAAGCTAGGCTCGAGGCTATGTCCTTTTGTTCCTGATAGCTAGCTTTAATGACCTCTAATTCTAAGTTTTTCACATGAAATTTCTACAAAGCATCCTTTCAATATGCAAACTCTTTCTCATATAACACATAGGTGGTTGCCACTTGTTTTTCTAGCTTGTTTTGGGGGTGACATGTTGTTAACATGGAAAGGTTAGCATATTTAAGGTTAGCCAATGCCATGTATTCTTTTAGATTCCTATCTGTAGGTCTTTGTTCTTGCCTTCTACTTGATGAACCAAGGCATAGCTATCCAAGATGGGCTACCACTCAGGATTTTGTGTTGATAAGGAGCTGATGTGGGCTTTGGATGTTTGGATTTCTTTTTCATTGATTTGCTTATACATGCCAACTTGGTCACAAAAGTGCTACTTTAGTTTCTCATGCTTTTTGGCCTCATTTTTCCATGTGCTAATTTCAATTGCTAACTTCTAGCGAATAGCATAGACTTCCTCCATTGAGAGGGTTCTATTTTTTCTGGCCAATCTATTCATATCTTGGTTGACCCTCACTAGTTGTGCTCTTAACTAGTGGATTCTTTCCTCTAAAATGTTCTTTTTCTTCTCCACAGTGGTCAACCTAGAATTTTCTACAGTGAGCTACTTATTCTCTTCTTTTATGGTAGTCAATGCCTTTTTGTATGCATGAGATTGCACATCAGTAGCCGAGGCATTCCAAATCACCATCTCTTTCTCTTGCTCAACAGCTTCTCTCTCCTTTGTTAACTTGGTTAGCTACTCTATCTTAAATTGTTTGAGTTGTTTGGGCACAACAAAATGGGTGGAATCCTATCATTCAGCTCTTAGGGTAGCTAGATTTTCTTGTAATCTTTGTATTTATGCTTTCGCATGCTCTACCTTGACTTTTTGCATGACCAACTTTCCTTTTGTAGTGATGAGGTTTGATTGGGCTACAGTGACATCACTAGGGATGTCAAACATGGTGGTCATTACTTGGCCCATCTGTAGTAATCGATCAAGCACATCCTCATGCACCACAGGAGTCATTGAAGTCCTAGCCAACACTTATGCATATTTGGTTCCTGTTATATTTATCAAGGGAATAATAGGCACGTTGAATGATTCTTTGATATGATCTGTGATCACCTCTACTGCACCTGCCACATCCTCATGTTGTAGTACCACGACTATGACACCTCCTTCAATTTCCAACATTACTTAGAAAGATTCAACATTCCTAGAGATCTATCATGACCATTGGAATCCTTCTCCTCCTGATTGCAATGAGATCTCCCCCCATGTTGGGTCAGCTGACATTGTGGATCATACGACATCATCCATGACTAAAAATAGGTTGGACTCATCCCTACTTTCCCAACTAACTACTTTAGTGATCTTCTATAGATGGCTCATTGAGGGCTTGTAGTCTTGCGACGGTGGCCATGGAGCTTGTGCCTGTGGGCACTGCTTAGGCTCACATTGTGTTTCAGTTTGTGGTTCTACCTCCTTCTCCATTTCTTATTCCTCACTAAGATCCTTTCTTGGTGCTGCGAGTTTTAGGAGTTTAGTGAAGGAGGCATTCTAAGCCTTCCTAGGAATATCATTAGTATATCCTAGGATCCCAATGTGCTGACATAGCTTTCTAGTTAAGTAGGAAAATAGAAGTGTTGATCTCCTTGACTTCATTTCTTCAAAATACCATTGGATTTCAATGAAATAAAATTTGGGATGATTGGCCACAAATTTACCCATTAAAATGGCACTTCCCCTAGCCACACAAGTTGAAATTCTATTAAGCCCTTTTGTGGGAAATAGGTGGTAAGTCTCGATTTTGAAATATGTTTTCTCCTTCAGAGTCATTTCATTGTACATTTTATCCTCCTTGTTGTACACCCATCTTAGCCACAATTTCTTGGTTTTAGGGTCAAATTTGGTTGACAGATGAGCAACCTTAGCCCCTTCAATTGGTAGGTTGAGAGCCATAGAAATTGCTTTGACTAAATAAGGGATGATCATCCCATAGATGTTAACGGTGGTGCCCTCATCTTTATTGTGCTAGAACTAATAAGTTTCACCATGTACCATTCAGCACTATTTGATAGAATGGGCCACAATGGAGATGCATTGAGTTGTGTTTGTACAGCTTTTGAAGCAAACTCTATGAATGGGCCAAAGTTCATCTCCATGATGACCGAAGCCAACGTGAACTTTTCTAAAGTGGTAGCAAGGCAATTAAGAGGCAACATGAGAAGTTGTCCCTACTAAGGAGCTTGTGGTTCTATAGCCCTCCTTGGACTAATTGCCCAATAGCAAGAGCCTTTTGGTGAATGCTGAAGGACTGGGCCTCCTACTTCTCATGTTCTGCATATTCACTTTGTTGACTATGGCCACCTTGTCGATGCTTAGTAGCTCTTTGCAAGGGTTTAGCTTGAGCACCTCTTTTTGGGGCCATTTGCAATCAAGCAAAGGTCAAGTGTTACTAAGGTTATATGCATTATCATAAATCAGTTTATACCTTACTTGTAACCTTAGTTCATTAAGTTCATAATGCATATGATTGCAAAGTTAGAAATATTTTCAATAAAAATCCTCAAAAGTGTCTATCTCCTTTTACAACCCTTCGCAATTGGCTCCTTTTTTCTTATATGTGACTTATAGTGATGGTTATGGGCCCATGGGTTGAAAAAATTGGATTTCTAGCATTAACATGAGTGATTTTTCATTATAACTCCTAAATTTTTTAATGTTCTTACCTTTATGATACCTTCCAGGTGATAGCAGATTTCAGCAATTCGGCGCAAGTTTCACACGTAAGCATTCCCCCATGAGTAATTTGAACACTCTAGGTTCAAATGGGTTCAAATGGCACAGAAATTAGAGTGGTAGAGAACGAAATATTGCAAGTGGAAGATGAGTGCATAGAGCTCTAAGTCATGAGAGAAAATTTGAACAACTCCCCTAGTAGAAATGATGAAAATGAATCTTAGGTACCATGGGGATCATATATATAGGCTTGCTATGACCCAATGTTGGGTATTTGATGTTGGGTATGCAATGTTGCGTCAGACTTGATGTCAAGTATGCGACGTTGAGGTCCAAAAAATTTCACTATATGGGGCAATTGAACATGGAAACTGAAGCTATGTGTTTGGTTGGAAGGTTTGTGAAACACCACTAATTTCAGCTTAAAACTTTGAATAGGAATTTATTTCTCTGCAATTCAAGAATGGATGCAGCAGTTAGCAGAAACAGGAAGAGAGAGGGATCGTGAACGTAACAGCAGAAGTAGAGAAAGAAATCGTGATAGAAACTCAGACTATTACAACAGAAGTTATGATTCATGTAGTCACAGAAGGTCTCGATCACGTTCCAGAGAAGGAGAAAGAGCGAGCAAGGGTTTTTGTCCGATCTCTATTTTATTATCAGCAGAGCGCCTCCCTTTTCTATGATTCGCAATGGCCGACAGCAAGTCCCAGCTCTCTGAAAACAACAATCTCCATCTCAAGACCAAAGATTTGCATGGGTTTGATAACTCGATTCCTCTTTCCCTGCAATGGCTGTATCCCAAAGGTGGCGATGGAAGATCACAAGAAGATGTTGCAGCGAGTGGTGTTGCTATTTCTGTTCCCGTTTCTGTTTTGCTGCTACTGCACCGTTGACTCCCGCACCCCCTGCCGCATCACCAATCCCACGCTGCCATGCCTGACGCCTCCTGCACAGAATGCAGCTGCTCCCGCCGCCGTGCATGCCACCCCGCTGCTGCATTTCTGTGCCATCTCTGTTCCTGCACGCGTCCTCTGCGCTCCCGCCACCTTGCTTCACGTCTGTCTGCTGCATCGTTTCTCTCTCTCACGTGGCCTACCGTGCTGTTTCCTCTACACCGCGCTGCTATTTCTGCTACGGCTGCATCACTATTTTGTCGTCGCTGCACTGCTGCGCTCTCGCTCTCTGCTGCGGCCACCTCACTTTTCTGCCGCGTCGTCACTCCTCCACGTTGCTGATTCCAGCCTGCCACGTTGTTGTTCTGTGTTGCCGCGTTCTTGTGCCGTGCCTGCCGTCGCTGCTCTTGCCGCGTTGCCTGGCCGCTGCTGTCTTTTCCCGCTGCCGCTATTGTCTTCTGCCGCGTCCCTGGCGCCGCATCGCTGCCATCTCCTCTGCCATATCCTGCCCTACTTTGCTATCTTTTCCTTGGGCGCATCCTCGCCTCGTCTCTGCTTGCTTGCGTCTATGTCTGCAACTGCATCTGCTTATGGCGCAGGGGTTTCATTTTCACCTTGCATTACTATTATTGTGCTAAGCTTTTGCATGGCTTGTTATTTCTGTTTTTAGATCGGCCAAGGATTTTGAATCTACCGAAGACCTTGTGTTTGACCCCCTTAGAGCATCTTTTCGGCAGCCTGGTTCGACGTTTCTGCAAGAGTTTGTACCAGTGATGGAGGCTGTTTCCGTTCGATTTTGATAAAGGCAAAGATTCTCGTAGTACTAGGGCTTGGAAGCGTCGTGCTTCTGTGCACGCATTTGCCGTGCCAGTTCCTTCGTCGCCCACCGTGTCGCTGTTCCGCCATCCACCGTGCTGACGTCTCCTGAGCTTGTCGCGTCGTCACTCCTCCTGAGCTTGCCTGCCTGCGCTGCCACTGCTGCATCACTGGGCATCCCCGATGATTAAAAATTTTTCACCAGAAACATTAGAGAATTCAAATTTTCAGCCGACCAACCAAAAAATAATAATTTTTAATTAAAGGGGCCGACGCTGCTGGACATCTCTTTCTAAATTTTCTAAAAGTTTTATAACTAAAGGGCTTGTATTTTTAATTTTTTGTATCTTTTATGGGCTCAAATGACCCATAAGTTGTAAAATACATTGAACCTGGCCAAGAAAAGCAAAAGTGCCAACACATATCCAACTCATGTACAACTTTCAAGCATAGATACATTGAACCTGGTCAAGGCAAACCCTAGCCAAAACCCTAGCCCAAACCTATAAATACCCTATCAATTCACACAAATTGAAGGGAGAGGAGACAAGAAGAACAACAAGCAACAAAACAAAAGGAAGAACAACAAGAAGCAAGAATAAGGAGGCAAAGAGAAGCAAAGGCAAAAGCGACAAGAGAGAGAAGAAGATTGAAAGAGGCAAAGATTGGAGAAATTGATGATGCACATCTGATTTTTGGCTTCCGATTTCTTCTCACATTTCATCGTCACATCATTGTGTCACATCATTCCGGGGCTAGGCGTTTGACTTGCCGTCCACACTTGTGCAACTACGCTTTGACTGGTGCATATTCTTATTTAAAAACAATACAATACAGTTTCATTTTTTGCCTCTCATTTACATTATTTACTTCAGTTTATCTTCTGTTTACAATATAACTTTGTTTACGCTTTATTCATAATTCAGTACACTTTATTTACATTTCATATCGTTGCTTATATTCTGTTTACACCGTTTACGATAACCCAAGCGCTAGCCATAGCTTACGCTTGGGGAAGTCCTTGGTTGATTTGCGTGCGAACCATCCAAGGCACTCTGCCTTCGTTCCTTTTTCCAGCTTGCCCTCAAGCAAAGGTAGGGTTGGCTGTGGCTGCCCAACGATCTCTTGGTGTCTGTTTCCCTTCTAGCCTTACATCGACGATTTAGGTCAGTACAGTTTTTGGCGCTAGGAGGGCCACTTTCTTGTTATTAATCAAAGCCTCACTACCTATCAAAACTCCATTCATCTATCCCAGTCCACTCACGTTTATCATGGAATCTTCCCAAGTCAACCCAGTAACACTATCAATTACTTCAAACCCTATGACTGCTATGGAATCCATAACCATTATTGAACACATAAGTCCTCAAGGCCCTACACGCCAATCCCTCAGGCTACAAGGCAAACGCCCTATTCATGCAACTCTTACACCTGAACAGTATAATTTTATCTGTGTCAAAATCCAAGCCAACCTACCCATTGATTGTATGGAGAGGGAAGCTAAGAGAGAATATGAATTCATCCACAAAGGAGGACATGAGTTTATCCCTTCAGCTTTTGACATAATCCCACTATCTGAAAACCATCATAAACTCATATCCCAACTTCTCATGGTTAAAAATCAAGCCTTACAACTACCTCTCATAGAGCCTCAACACGAAGAAGATGACTTCGTAGCCCAATCTGAACATGGAGAATCATACCATACTGTTAGCCCCCATGCCTACACAAACCTATTATCCCATCCTTTCCTAGAAGAAAATATGTTTCCTTCTTCATCCACAAACATTCAAGCACATGTTCCCCATTCCATCCCTATCTTCTCCGTGCTCAATAACATTCACTCTAATGCATCCACTTCCATAATTCCTCCACCAGCACAGTCTCAACAATTCCCCCAAACCAACGTAGGGTCAATCCCCCAACCTCAAGTAGTTGGAATACCATCAATCATACCAGCTTCCACATCTACCCATTACATACCCCAGATGCAAATTCATAGGACACCATTGATTACTCCTACCCAACATATTCAAGGTGTTGCCTCACAACATGTGGCTGGGCAATGGGTTCCACCAATAGTCTCAGTCTCGAATACCATCCCACCACAACAAATGTTAGCCCAACAACCTGCTTTTCCAAAAACAATGCAACAATTAAACCATCATCATCCACAATCAACTCAATCCATTGGTTTGCCTACCGCCCAGGAATGGGCAGACACACAAAAAATGATGCACTCATTGGTAGAAGAATTAAAACGCCTTAAAACTTTCAACAATGAGGAAGTCAAGGTACTAGATTTCTATCAAGATGACCCAATTGACCCCTCAGTTCCACCCTTGACCTTGCCAAAAGGAGTCTCATTACCTCAACTGACCAAGTACAATGGAGAAGGGGACCCAAATTCCCACCTAGTGATATTTAGAACCGAAAGCCTTTTACTTCAAGCATGGCCCCATGTAATCTTGTGAGTGTTTACGATGTCCTTAACCGGAAAATCCTTAGACTGGTACCGATCTCTACCCCGTAGCTCCATATCTTCTTTAGAGAATTTGTTGCATCAATTTGTCACCTGTTTCAAATACAATCTAAAACCTGAAGCCACATTAGATAGCTTGATTCAAATTAAACAAGCGCCACTAGAGCCAACGCAGAAATTTATCCAAAGGTGGAGTGCAGCCTTAAACGAACTTCATGAACCTATCCCCGAAACATATTTACTCACTATCCTTAAATCAGCTGTGAATGACTTTATTAAATCAAAACTTTACTACCTAAAAGCCTGCACATTGAACCAAGCATTTGTACAAATCAAAGACATAGAAGAAGCAGCACAAACAAGTAATGACCCAGCCTACTCAGCCTTTAGAAGCCAACACATAAGGAAAGATAAACCCAAAACAATGGTAGCAGCAGTAGCTGAGGGAAAACGACCCACTATCCTAAACAACTGGGAAAGAACAGCACCCACGCACACACCTGAAAGCGCCTCAAATAGAAATAACAACATAGGTCATGCACGTACCTTCGAAAGAAAAGACCCTACTCAGTACACACCATTGCCCATGAAGCCTTCACAAATGCTTGATCAACTTCTAAAGGCTGGGCTAATTCAACACAAACAGATGTCTCCTTCGGCCTCACAAAGACATGCTCGCTTTTGCGAATTGGCCAAAAATCCAGCCTTAGCAACACCCAACGAACCCCCTATCCCAAAAGGCTTTAGGTTGGATAGGTTTTGTGAGTATCAGCAACGGTGTGGTCATGGGACTGATTACTGCTATGCATTGAAGCAAGACATACAACGCATGATAGATGGGGGTGAAGTAGCATTTGACGAGACAAACCCAGTAAGGCCCCAAAATCAATCCATGGGGGTCTATAAAGATCCTCTCAATACCAAAATCAATGATGCCCCATATGTGATTAATACTATCCATATGGAAAACAAACAAGACGTCCTGCAAAAACCTTTTGTGATTCGTGTGCCTCCCAGTAAGTCAAGGATTCCCCTAGCCTCCACAAACAAGAGGCCTCCCTTTGTTATCAAGGTACCACCCCAGGCACCCACAACACCCTTTGTGGTCAAGGCTCCACAGACATCGTCCGCTAAGACGTTAAACTGGCATGATGCAGCAACAAAAACTGCTAAGCAACCTTTCGTCATAAGAGTGCCACAACGAGATGACCCCTCACCTACCCAAAGCCCAATAGTGGACAACATCTCAATCCCTCCACCTCCAAGGGTTGATCCCACTAGGCCCACCAAATGGGAACGTAAGCACCTCACAACTCCCATGACCGAAGCAAAGGCCACAACTAGCAAACAACAACTGAACACTGGGGCCCCTACCCCCAAGCAAACCAAGCCTAAGTCCCCCTCCCGAGAGGTCTATCTCTCAAGCTTCACGGAGGAAGTTAAAACCAACACAATAGCTAATGACAAGGACTTCGTAGCTGCACTAACCCAAGTAAAACAAGCACTAAAACAGAAGAACACAACGATGAGTTTGTACGATCTGGTCATGACTTCAGCCACTCACCGCGAAGCCTTGGCTCAAACATTAGCATCCATTCCTATTACAGAGGACATCCCCGCAAACGAAGAATCCATCTGTGCAACGATTTCGCAACACACACCACAAGGATTGGGTTCAAATACCTTAGCCTTTCATGATGATGCAGTTAAAGTTAACCCCGAACGAGGGGAAGTCACAACAGCTCCACTATCCATTAGCATTCGTGTTGGGCAGTGCACCATCCGCAGAGTGCATGTTGATGATGGTGCAGCAACGAACGTAGCCCTGTACTCCGTCATCGACAAGCTAGGCCTCGCAGATGAAATCAGGCCAAACAAAACCACATGTCTAAAATCCTTCAATGGATCACATGTCAGGGTTAAGGGTACAATCAACTTAGCCTTTGTAGCTGGAGATCAATTCCTTACATCAGCTTCATAGTGGTTGATGAAATGCCAGAGTTTAATCTGATCCTAGGACGTCCTTGGCTAGCTCAACTTAAAGCCGTATCTTCACCAATCCATCAGGAGATACATCTACCTTACGAGGGTGGTGAGATCATCATACATGGGGATACAACATCATCAATCATTTCCTCATGCCTTCAAGTGGATCAAGGTTCAGAAATTGAGTTCATTAAACCTAAACAAGAAACCATGGACATACGTCAAAATGCAAACCCAACATTGATTCACAACACAACTAGCACTGAAGAAACCCAAGAAGACACAAACATAGGAGCCATTCCTACTGATATCTCTTGGTCGGAACTACCCTTTGACATCATCGATGAAGGGGAAGGTGAGTATAAGATCATACCCATACACCCAGCCCCACACATTAAGCTACAAAAGATCAAGAGACAACTCAACAACTAGAACAAATGACACAAATTTTCTGAAATGACGTTAAACTACGAACTGTCCGAAATGACGTTAAACTACAAACTGTCCGAAATAATGTTAAACTACAACACGTCCGCAATGACATAAAACTAGCCACGGTCAGAAATGGCCGGTTCCATTTAAAACTTCTTGAAAACGTTACTACCTTTGGCCCACCATGGCATAACAATGGTAATCCTTTCTTTAACAACAGATGCAACAGTCCATCAAGACTTTAAACTGATGTACCAAGCCTGAAATGGCTTTAAACTAGAGCCAACAAATTACATATTTACAAACTCTCATCATCTTACACTGAATTTCCGTTTACAAGTTACAAGTTACAATTTAGATTCATGCACGGTTGTTGCCTTCTTTTTCAAACTTACATCTAGTTGCACACATATACTCTAGAAAACAAAGAAAAATAATAAAAAACATAAAACTACAAAAATACATGGCCCGAAAAGGCCTTAAACTAGCTTACAGTCTGGAACAACATAAAACTACCACTTTTTGCATTGCCTTTCTTTCATTCATACATTCTAACTCTATGTACGGCAGGTGTTGCTTGATGTTGTTTTCTTCCTAGTTGATTTTTTTTGCAGGATCTCGTAGGCACATAGCATGACCATGCATGTAGCATCACACTTTACACAAGTAAGTTAAGCATTAGTCCGCTATGACTATAAACTAGCACAGACAGTCCTAGATCATGACTTAAAACTGATACCATAGAACAATCCTGGATCATGACTTAAAACTAATACCACAGAACAGTCCTGGATCATGACTTAAAACTGATACCACAGAATAGTCTTGGATCATGACTTAAAACTGATACCACAGAGTTCTATCCGGTATGACACTAAACTGCTACATTCGTCCGCGATGACATGAAACTAGCATCCAGAGTCCACTAAGACTATAAACTAGTTTGTCTCTTCATAGTCCACCATGACTATAAACTAGCAATGCACCGTTCGCTATGACGCTAAACTGGCATCGTCCGAGGGGTTATGACGTGAAACTAATCCACGACAGTCCGCTAAGACTATAAACTAGCGACATCATTGATGACCAGGCAAAATTTGAAAAGATCTATTGCTGCAGTTGGCTGTTCCTGTTCCACAGAGGCTTGTTACATGATTCATCCCATGGGGCCTAATGAAACTAATGCTGTTCATGATTCTGTTTGCTTTGAAAGCTACACGTGGTGACTCCATCTCCTTGTTTAAAGTGTTTAGCTGATTGTTTCATTTGTGGTTTTTCTTGTCTTCTTGGAGTTGTGTTTGCAGGATGACACTTCTGAGGCGTTCGTGCATAGATGCACTTCATCATGACAACAAGGTATCACATTTTTCCTAACACACGCAACTGGGTTAATCAATCCGTTCATAAGTACATTCCTGATTCCCGATGCATCCCCTATTTCCCAATCATGCTCCCTTATCCTATTTTCATTACACCCCCCTTGATACGTTCCACTCATCTCAAAACTCTTGGTACACTGTTGCACACCGTAGCTCTCTAAGTAGTTGTGATGCAAAACACAATACACCATGTATGATGCAAAATACAAGTGCTCAAACACGAGCACAGCACAAAAAAGGTAAGCTCTTTCAAAAATACCAAAACGAAAAAACAAAAAAAAGAAAAAAAATGGTCAAAGAGAAAAATGCACAGAAAAGGTCTTCAAGATCCCGTTGACATCATAAGCAAAAGACTATTGGGCATTCTCATATAAGCCCCAGGTGAGAAGGCAATTGTCTTGAAAAACAGTTACACTTGTGTCTCAAAGAGACCATGTTGCACATCACTGCGTGGCTTTGGCTGTTTACAACGGGCCCCGCAAATACTCTATAAGAGTCTCGTTTCTCCAAAGAACGCAACTCCTACCTCTTGGTTTTGAGTCTGCCGAAAAAACTGGCTGTTGACAAGGACCAAATGACATAACTTGTGCATAAGAGAGCATTCCCCTCCCACAAAATCCCAGCAGTAACCATAGCCTTTAACCTCTAGCTTCCTAGGTTACAACCAATTCCCTTGCATCTTGAACCACATCCCCTCAATCCCATATACTTTTGAAAATGGTGCGATAACATCCAGCCAAGGGCAAATGGTTAATGTTTGATGCTTTGTTTGTTCATGGTGTTTGCACTTCTTTGTCGACGCCTCTCGGGTGGATTCCTCCAGACGTCAACAAAGAGGGGCCAATGAAACACCACCAATTTTAGCTTAAAACTTTGAATAGGAATTTATTTCTCCACAATTCAAGAATGGATGCAGCAGTTAGCAGAAACAGGAAGAGAGAGGGATCGTGAACGTAACAGCAGAAGTAGAGAAAGAAATCATGATAGAAACTCAGACTATTTCAGCAGAAGTTATGATTCATGTAGTCACAGAAGGTTTCGATCACGTTCCAGAGAAGGAGAAAGAGCGAGCAAGGGTTTTTGTCCGATCTCTATTTTATTATCAGCAGGGCGCCTCCCTTTTCTGCGATTCGCCATGGCCGACAGCAAGTCCCAGCTCTCTGGAAACAGCAATCTCCATCTCAAGACCAAAGATTTGCATGGGTTTGATAACTCGATTCCTCTTTCCCCGCAATGGCTGTATCCTAAAGGTGGCGATGGAAGATCACAAGAAGATGTTGCAGCGAGTGGTGCTGCTGTTTCTGTTCCTATTTCTGTTTTGCTGCTACCGCACCGCTGACTCCCGCACCCCCTGCCGCGTCACCAATCCCACGCTGCCATGCCTGACGCCTCCTGCACAGAATGCAGCTGCTCCCGCCGCCGTGCATGCCACCCCGCTGCTGCATTTCTGTGCCATCTCTGTTCCTGCACGCGTCCTCTGCGCTCCCGCCACCTCGCTTCACGTCTATCTGCTGCATCGCTGCTCTCTCTCACGTGGCCTGCCGTGCTGTTTCCTCTGCACCGCGCTGCTATTTCTGCTACGGCCGCGTCACTGTTTTGTCATCGCCGCACTGCTGCGCTCTCGCTCTCCGCTGCGGCCACCTCGCTTTTCTGCCGCATCGTCACTCCTCCACGTTGCTGATTCCAGCCTGCCACGTTGTTGTTCTGTGTTGCCGCGTTCCTGTGCCGTGCCTGCCGTCGCTGCTCCTGCTGCGTTGCCTGGTCGCTGCTATCTTTTCCAGCTGCCGCGTCCCTGGTGCTGCATCGCTGCCATCTCCTCTGCCTTGTCCTACCCTACTCTGCTATCTTTTCCTTGGGCGCATCCTCGCCTCGTCTCTGCTTGCTTGCGTCGATGTCTGCAACTGCATCTGCTTATGGCGCAGGGGTTTCATTTTCGCCTTGCATTGCTATTATTGTGTTCAGCTTTTGCATGGCTTGTTATTTCTGTTTTTAGATCGGCCAAGGATTTTGAATCTGCCGACGACCTTGTGTTTGACCCCCTTAGAGCATCTTTTCGGCAGCCTGGTTCGGCATTTCTGCAAGAGTTTGTACCAGTGATGGAGGCTGTTTCCGTTCGATTTTGATAAAGGCAAAGATTCTCGTAGTACTAGGGCTTGGAAGCGCCGCGCTTCTGTGCATGCATTTGTCGCGCCAGTTCCTTCGTCGCCCACCGCGTCGCTGTTCCACCATCCACCATGCTGACGTCTCCTGAGCTTGTCGCGTCGTCACTCCTCCTGAGCTTGCCTGCCTGCGCTGCCGCTGCTGCATCACTGGGCATCCCCGATGATTAAAAATTTTTCACCAAAAACATTAGAGAATTCCAATTTTTAGCCGACCAACCAAAAAATAATAATTTTTAATTAAAGGGACCGCCGCCGCTGGACATCTCTTTCTAAATTTTCTAAAAGTTTTATAACTAAAAAGCTTGTATTTTTAATTTTTTGTATCTTTTATGGGCTCAAATGACCCATAAGTTGTAAAATACATTGAACCTGGCCAAGAAAAGCAAAAGTGCCAACACATATCCAACTCATGTACAACTTTCAAGCATAGATACATTGAACCTGGTCAAGGCAAACCCTAGCCAAAACCCTAGCCCAAACCTATAAATACCCTATCAATTCACACAAATTGAAGGGAGAGGAGACAAGAAGAACAACAAGCAACAAAACAAAAGGAAGAACAACAAGAAGCAAGAATAAGAAGGCAAAGAGAAGCAAAGGCAAAAGCGACAAGAGAGAGAAGAAGATTGAAAGAGGCAAAGATTGGAGAAATTGGTGATGCACATCTGATTTTTGGCTTCCGATTTCTTCTCACATTTCATCGTCACATCATTGTGTCACATCATTCCGGGGCTAGGCGTTTGACTTGCCGTCCACACTTGTGCAACTACGCTTTGACTGGTGCATATTCTTATTTAAAAACAATACAATACAGTTTCATTTTTTACCTCTCATTTACATTATTTACTTCAGTTTATCTTCTGTTTACAATATAACTTTTTTTACGCTTTATTCATAATTCAGTACACTTTATTTACATTTCGTATCGTTGCTTATATTCCGTTTACACCGTTTACGATAACCCAAGCGCTAGCCATAGCTTACGCTTGGGGAAGTCCTTGGTTGATTTGCGTGCGAACCATCCAAGGCACTCTGCCTTCGTTCCTTTTTTCAGCTTCCCCTCAAGCAAAGGCAGGGTTGGCTGTGGCTGCCCAACGATCTCTTGGTGTCTATTTCCCTTCCAGCCTTACACCGACGATTTAGGTCAGTACAGTTTGAAGTTAAGTCCATAATTCTAGGGTAAGTGAGAAATTAATTCAAGGCATTGAAAGTATGAGAAGGTGAAGTCATTGACCTGAAAAGTACCACAATGAGCAAGAAAAAGGCGTTGTACTTGAGGTTGTGGGATAGATCAAGGACATGATAAGGAAAATAATAAAATGTAACCATTGAGTTCTTAGAAGGTGAAAAATGATGTGGTTTTTTTAAACAAGTATAAGTCATAAAAGTCACACAAGTGGATCCTCCCCAAAGTAGGCTCTAACCTATGATGCCCTTGTATAACCACATTAATAATGTCTGTAGGCACTAAAGGGGTTGAATGCAACACATACTTGTGAAACAAAACATACATGTTAAAACCACCAAATTGAGATAATCACTCCAAGTTACACAAAACCACAAGTTATGATCACATGAACAACGATATGGGATAGACTATAGAAGGGATTGCAGAAATTGGAACATGAGGTGGCTTACCATGGTCATAATGAAATCTTATGTGTTATTAATGGTCAAATAATCATGAGTCCTTCTTTCTAAGATTCAAACCAAGTCCACATCACTTTGCAGTGACATTGCATCATTTCATCCTATGGGTGGACAACCATGAAACTATCAAAGTCACAAGGAGTAACATCACTTGGCATTTTGTCCAAGGGAGGAGCTTTATTAGGGCACACTTATTAGCCTTTTTTTTTGAATTCTGAGAAGCTACCAACTTTCAGGCATGGGTACATGTCTTTCTAGTGGAACTTGCATAAGTTTATTCAGTGTCATTTGAAGTTACTCTTACTTCCATTTTTTGCTAGATCTACAAGGATATGGTTACAACCTCAGCAACATGATAGAACATACAAAAGTGGCCAAAGTAAATTAAAAAAATCCCCTTGATGTCACACCCTTTACATTCTACCTTGCTTCTACACTCATCTATCTAGGCACAATGATTGTGAAGTTATTTTTAGTTTGGATGATGAAAAAGATTACCATTATGACTAGACCAGAGACCTCTTATTAATGGAATGGTTAGATGGATGTCATGGTCTCAATGTCTAAATAATTAGTCCCTTCTGACTTGACAACATAGAGAAAACCTCACCTCATTGGGTAACATGATCATCTTATTCAAAAATGAGATTACATAACAAAGAAAATGAAAACAACAACAAGAAAAAATTTGATTAAGAAATAGGAAAATGACAAAAAATTGAAAAATAAAAAGATGAAAAGCACTTAAGAATCTTGAAGATTAGAATGGGGAGTGACCTCCACAACTAAACATTTGGCCATGGCAAGGATTAATAAGTGGACTAATAGGATCTATGCATGTATGAAATGTTGGGAACTATCCATACCCTAGCCAATGGGTGCTCATGTGTGGTGTGATGGCTGGGTAGAAAAATTTTTGGTCACACACTTGATGGTTAAATGTATGGTAGTTTAGGGTATGAGGTGTGGTAATATTTTAGATGGTTGACCCACGATTGCACCCTTGATCATAATATGGTATGCATGGATTTATTTTTCTCCCCATGCTTGTAGATTCATTGGTTGGATTTGGGATTGGAGTACTGAGGGATGGTGGCCCATGTGTATGGTTGGAAAACATTGGTTGAGATAAGGAAGGTGGTGCACCAGATTGGCCTTGTACTAGCTCAGTTGATGTGGTGAGTCTATGCATGGTTTGCTTTGGCTTATGGCCTTTTCTCTAGAAGGGACATTTCCTATGTTGTGGTTGGGACCCATTGGTGTCAGCATGTCTATGCATATTTGTAGCACAAGTGGCACTTGTTTGTTGATATTGGGGTGCTAAACCTTCATGTGTTGCTAGCAGTGGCATATAATGAGGTGGATCATGAGAATATAGAGGATAGGATGGATGTTAAGAGGTGTGAGGTGGTGATCCTTTAGGGGATGTCATGGGTTGATGGTGCTCAGGAGAGTGGTAGTGGAAACTAGAAGTAGAGGATGTAGAACTAGTTGGAGAAATAGTGTGTTGAACATAATATCCATACTGTTGCGAAAAATGGGAAGGATAGGGCTAATTTGGTGGTGGAATTCCTCATGACTGTGGCTATTGCCACTACGGCTGATGACTATGTTGAGGCTAGTAATAAGTTCCCCTAGGATGGTACAATTAGTTGTGGGGAAATCTATAATTACCTTGTGGAAGAGGAAATCTCCTAGGCATGTGCTTTTGCACAAAATTTAGGGTTAAGGCACCTGTCCAATACTCTTGTAAATGCAACAATACTGGGCAATGGCCCTTTGAATGGTCATATATGTAGATGTTGCATCCATTATCTTCATCTATGGTTGAGTCTATAGCCTCACTTTCCTTAGTCATTTTTCCCATTTGCCAAAAAGTGTTCTTGGCTATTTCTTGGTTTTGTATCCTTTGTTGATTGTGATTGCTTAGCTTATTTTTCATGATTCTCTCCTTGATCATCTCAATGAGAGTTTTGACATTTTCACATATTCATTTGAACATCCTATTAAAATTTGCTTTAAGTTCATCAATAGATTTCTGTATCAGTAAGGTTTGTTGTGGGACCACCATATTGAAAGCGATTTCATTCTTCTTACCATAAATCTAGACCTCCTTCTATTGAAGACTTGGGTCCCATTAATACTTCTAGACATTCTACCATATGCATATCTCTCCTTCTTCTTTTGCCACATGCATGATTAGCTCTTTGATCTGATGGGCTTGGAGCTTGCATAATTGCCTTTGGGCATACATCCCAAGGGTATCTCGTGTTTCATTATGAAGCCCATCTATGGTGTGGAAAAGTTACCTTTCCTAGAAGAAACCATGGCCTAGGCATCTATTCAATAAGGCATAATATCTATCTAAGGCCATGTTCGAGGGTTCATGTTGTTCTTGCTTCCACTCTTGGATTTGTCTCCTCAAATTGGACACTCTTGCATAAGTTTGGTATTTCTTGTTAAAAACCTCCAACATTGTGAACCATTGTCAAATTGAATTTAGTCTCAATGATCTATACCACACTTTAGCTCTCTCAATTAGTGTCCTAGGAAAGAGCTTAAGCTTTTGCCATCCACTTTCAATGTTGTAGAAAGCACAGGCATCATGGAAGGCTTGTAAATGATGTTGCAGATCTGAATCATAGCCTCCTACAAATTTAGGAATATTATTCATGTTAAGCTTAGGTAGAAAACTCTTTTTGTGATGCCTATGAGATATCTTTACTACCTTTGTGATCTACATTAGGCTCTTAGTGGCCAACAAGGGTTCATCATTATCAAACAAATTGTGAAGAAAATGCCTATCTCTATTCATTTGATTATGATGATGTTGTCTATGACCTTTTCCATGGGTTTGATTTCAGTTTTTAGCCCAACCCATTTGTGGAACTTTATCTCCATACCTACATTCATCTTTGTCAAAACTAGATGTTGAGGGAAAGAGGAAGATGAGGAAATAGAATAATTTCCATGGCTTTTACGGTGTTCTTTAGGGTCCTTTAATCTATCATTTTTGGTTTTTGAGGAGGTCTTAGGCCTTGAGGCCTTCCCTAGTCTAGGACTTACTTCATCTTCTTTAAGACTGTCTGCCTTACATGAATGTAGTCTTTGAGTGTCATTAGGGTGGTCATGATCATCAAAAACCTGTGCATAAGGTTGATCACTCCAATTGTCTTCATCGTATATTGTGTTATTTATCCAATGAATGTGTTCACTATATAGTGCATTGTCATTCCCATGTGGGAGAGACATTGTTGTTGGTTTATAGTGTATGTGATTTAATATTTTCTAAAAGATATATCATTAATACCATTTACAGCAATCGTGTATGATATAACTAATCTAAATAACTAGCACCATCCTTGACAACAATGCCAAGGATGAGTAGTAAGGTACCCCTATGCTCAACCATATGAATTGCAAGCATTCATACATGATCCGATCAAATTCTATGGATGGGACTAGTTGTGGCATCTAGATCATTATGCTCTAATCACAGTTTGCTATCTTCCCACTTGGACTAGTGGTAGCTTTGTCACGTATGGTTTAGTCCAAAGTGAGACATATGATGTTGTCTCTAAACCTATGCTACTCTTGATAATGATAAAAAGGTAAATTAATTAAGCTAATGGATGAGGGAAAACAAGATCTAAATTAGCCTATGTGTGATGAGTATCTACTCTTAATTGTCTATATACATCTTGGACTTCATGAGACTACTTTTGGGATTGCCAAGCATATGTCACTAATTATGCCAAACAATACACTTCTAGATTACCAAGCATCTACACTTAAACACTCATGATTAAGGCATACACATTTTGCTTAATAACAAAAATAGTGAATAGCAATAAATGAAAACATTTAACTAAAGAAAGTAGTAAATAATTAATAATTGAAAGTAATAATAATCTAAGTGGATGTTGCAATGATGGAAGTAATCTTGATCTTTATTGCTAGTCATGTAACATGTCCAAGTACATCACACTCAAACAAAGGTGTCGTACAATTACAAACATCACATTGCGGGCATGCATTGGAAATAACAATCTCTAAGGAAAAGAAACTATAAACTAAAGCTTTCTTCCTACTTCATACATTCTACATCCTATGCCATCCAAGTGCCCAAGTGCTTTATTTATAAGCAAACCCAGATGAGGCAATGTCAAATATTTGACATCACTTCTTGGCTTCAACATCAGGGCTCCAACATTGTGTATCTGACATCAGGGCCTAACAAGATGATGACTCATCAATAGGTATAGGAATAATTGGAGCACCAAACTTAATGATGCCCTATGGGCCTATTGCTCAATATTGAAACTTCTATAGGTTACTCTCCCTATGAGCTAGTGCATGGAAAGTTCTCCAAACTTTCAATTTAAATTGAACTTCATACACTCATAACTACATATGACCTTGAACTAAACATTAACTTGATGCAAAAGGAAAGATTAATGGTGCTCAACATACTAGATGAGAATTGAAAGATTGCTATGATGATGAGTGAAGTACAAATGGCAAACCACCACCACCAACATAACACCTACATTAGGAAGGTTACATTTCAACCAGGAGACAAGGTTTTCTATTAAAACCCCAGGCACATGCCTTAATGAAATAAGTTCCACACACTGTGGGAAGGATCATACATTGTACACTCAACTTTTTCTTCTAGGGTTATGATGATTTACCATCCAACAAGTCCTCAAAAGCACATATTTGTCAACATCCAAAAGTTGAAACCTTTTAAAGACTTCTAAGGAATTAACAATACCCACAACACCTTAACACAAGGTCAAGCTCACTCCATTTTTAGAATCTCCTCATGCCAACTTAGCCATGAGGAAGAAGATCATCTACATTAATACCTTGAAGAGGGTTGGAAGTTTTTATCTTTTTTTTTTACATTGTTTTTTATATGTTTTATTTTCTTTACCTTTTAATTTTCTTATATATTTTACTTTTATTTTACTTTACTTTATTACCATTCATGTCTTTTTCTTTCCCTTTCTTATAATGTTTGATTTTATTCTATTGTTGTTGTGAATTTCAATAATTACTAAATGTAGTTGTTAAGATTTTTATTTATATATACAATCCAACTTTGGTTTTAGATTATGCTCTATACTAACAAGTTGTTAGTTCTTCAATAGTACCAAGGAGTGAGTTCATGACATCCACCTATTCCATTTGTCTCAAAATGAGATTTGTATCATGGAAATACTATGGTTCTTTCATACCCAAACTAAAAACAACCTATGATCTCATCAGCCAATGAATGGGAAAAGAACTAAGTGGGAATGGAAAAGGATTTGATCTCAAGGGGATTTGTTGAGTTTTTTCTTGACTCCCTCCATGAGTCTTATGACTTATCAATAAATATATTATCACTCCTCTTATAATCTAAAAAAAAGAAGTATATTTTTGTAAAGTGTGATTCCCAAATTCCCAAAAAAAAGGAATAAAAACACACACCTCTTTGAAGATCTCTTAAATATAAGCACTAGTTATGGGTCTGGAAAGACATATTACCCATGCTTGAAGCCACCCCTCTAACTAAAGCCAAAATTTAGTAAAATCTCTAACTAATTTCTTCTTTCTTAATTTTTTCTACTTTTCTTAAAGTGGTGATCCTTCCTTGTGGTTGTTGTAGTTTCGTGATGGTAGGAAAGGAGAAACATGGAAATGTGAGATCACTACTAATGGTATGGACTTGGTTTGGAACCTAAATGGACTAGTATCTAGGATTACCTTAATCTTGCATTCCACAAGGATCTTCTACTATTATGATCTAGTTTCTCATATCCCATTTTCTCTTCAAACCCTTTCTAACACTTCACCTTCTTACCTTACTACTATGTGTCGTGGTTGTTTAATAATTTTTAGTTTTATAGATTGCACAATCTTCAAACACTCAAATATGGGTATGATGTTTAACTTGAATTATCGTTAAATATCCAATATGCCTATAGACTCCTTGTGATGTGATTAAGGGCATTTTAGGCATTAGCATACTTTGGGAAGGATCCACTTACACAACTCTTGGGCCATCCAATTTAAATCCCATGGCCACATGCCTCAATTCAATTGCCTACAATCTTGGTAACTTGCATAATCCAATATTATGCTTTCTCTTGCTTCCCTTGTTTTATTGAGAAAACATGTCCCATTTCACAATCCACAACATTTGATTCACTTCAATTCTTAATCAAGGACCCAATGAATTTTCGATTGCCTACTTTTCCCATTTTTCTAGCTTCCATTTGGCTCTTTTTTGCACTCAAATTCTCCAAAAATTCCTTAGTTTCTTACTTGAAACATAGTGTGAATATTTGCACCAATGCATCCTGATCGATGCCATCAAATATGTCAACATATTCCAATCGACACATCCCTATTAATGCAGCATAAAAATGCTATATATAAATATAACATAGCCAAAAATTCACATTTTTCTTCAAACACAAAGGAAGTTTTTGTGATTTTTTAGAGCCCAAAACCTCTTTAAAGCCATAACTTCCTCTTTGCATACCTGATTTAACTTGTTTTCAACCTATGAACTTGTAGAGGTACGCTTTATGTTGTGGGGGCATCAATGCTTGAATTTGCCAATAATTTCTTCTAACACCTCACATCTCAAGTATTAAAATAATAATAAGAGAGTGAAATATCAACAACTAACAATCTTCAAAGCCAACATTTTAAAATAATAATAAAATATTCTTATGCACTTGTAATTACTAGAAAGCATAATAGCCAAATCTTCCACCAAAACTAACACAAAAAGTGATAGACATGTATATAGACTTAAGAGATTAAATCAAAACAATTGATCCAAGGTTACATGATTGCAGATGACATCAAAAAGGGGATTGTAAGTAGGTGGACTATTACTACCTAGGGAAAAATGACCTCGATGAGGAAGTGGGCAACAAGAGCAAAAATCATAACAATAAGAACAAGTAGCTAAGGCAACACATGCCACTAGGCCATTATGAGAAGAGCCTGAGGTAGAATGTGTTTACCAAATTTCCATTATATAAATAGGGTAATCCAAGTAGGATGAGATTCTAAGACCTAGACCCAATTTGAAGGTCACTCTCATAGAGGACTACCTAGAGAAGGTCTAAAGAAAGGAGGTTCAAGGTATAATTCTCTAGGAATTGAACTCAAATCCTTCATAGACTTGGCACCAGAAGACATTTGAACATAGTTGCAAGGGTCTCTGCTATGGCCTACCATTTCCACAAGTGGAAAATGGTACATTGGGGATAATTATCTCTTCTGGAATGATTGCCAAGGAGATGCAATGGTTAAAATCATGGACATCACTATCTTCTACTTAGTTGAAGCCATCATGGAAGCCCTTGAAGTACCTAACACTAGGGAAAATTTAGTAGAGATATCCTCTTAGATAGATCCATAAGAAAATAAAGAATGAACATGATAGTACTATGAATTGAACCATAAGAAGTATGGTGCCCTTACCAAGGCAAAGCATGCTTATTTTAAGATTGTGGTCAGTCATCTCAATTCAATGTTGAGGCCAAGTGAGGTGAGAGCCTTCTCTACAAGGCATGCATGACTCTAAGTGAGAATTTCAAGTCAACCTTCCCTAGCTCATCTTCTTGGAAATCAAGAAGAGATTCAAGGATAATAAAAAGGATCAGAATACATTCCCATTTTCATGCCTCATTAGAAAACTTTCTAAAAGGGGAGGAATAGTCTGCTACTCAAATTATGTTCTTTGTAGGGTTTCTACTACATCATGGTAGAAAATGATGAAAGATAGAGCTCTTGCCAAGCTTCTTGAAGAAGAAGTGCCACCTTCACTACCATTAGTAATGTTAAAGATGATCCTACAAGTGGTAACTATTACCAAACTCCTAAGGAAACTTAAGAACCTATAGTTATAACAATAAGCTTTCAGAGGTGGTGGCAAATCCTCTATATACCATCTAACCATGAGCCATGTCAATGAGATCTATAGGCCCATCAACTAGTCAATAGGAAATCTAGCCTAGATATTCTCTACATGAAGGAACCAAGCTTCTATTTGTGCTAATTCCAATGCTAGAGAGATAACTCTATTCATCTTGGCACAAACATTTTCTGAAATCTTTGGCAGCACAACAACTTTCTTTATCATTCTAGAAGAAGGAAAAGATGTAAAAGTCCTGGTCGTACCACATAAGGATTAGGAGATTATAGTAAAGATAGTTGTGGATTAAATTAGAAAAGCTTTAAGTGCTCCTGCAATGTTTTTTTCTAATATTGTCGCAATGGCAGACATTCAAATGTCTACAAGAGCCAAAAGCAAAGGTATAAGCACAATACAACATAAGAAAGTGCTAGAGTGATTGATTAGAACTAAGAAGCCACTTTTGGAAATCTTTAATATTCTAAAAGACATTTTAGCTACCCTATTTTAGCTAATAGAGACAAGGGATAAACTCCTAATCACTCAAGTACAACTCGAGGAGGCCATCGCTAATAATCAATGGTTGATGGTAGAGGTTGTGGAACTAAGAGCCCACTTGTCAAATCCATCCATTCTCAAGCCTGAGCTTATCAGATATAATCTTTTTTAATAGCTTTAACACAAAATATGAGAGGTTGAGAATGGTAAAGAAATGATTTTTTTGATGTGTCATTATCTAAAGAAATGATGAACTCTACCAATTGTGACCCTCAAGACATGCACAAGGAGAATCTCACCTTGACTCGAAAAAATCAATGCATGTAAAAGGCTAAGGAAAAAAGGAGCAATTTCTCAAATACATCCATCAACAATAAGAATAGCTTGTTAAGATGAACCAGGATGTTATGATATTTTCTACATAAAATAGAAATCTCTTAGTTGAGGAGGTTTGTGCACTTTGCCAAAAGACTATCATCAAGATTACTACCTAGAAGAATGAGGTTTTCAAGTATGAAAAAGTAAAGAATCATTACAAGGACCAAGTCAAGATGCTCAAGAATGAGAAAGAAATCAAACTGGCAAAGGTGAAGGTGAACAAGGCTCTCCAACAACTCTAGCAAAGAGACAATGCATGGCAGCCCATCATTGATGGACTCAATGCATATAACCATGTAGAAATATACTTAAAGAAGTTACAAATTAAGGAGATGGTAGAGTATATGAAGTTAGCCAACCTTTGTTATGCAAACTTGGTAATGCTAATAGCTAGGAGAATAAGGTTAGAGTTGGAAAAATAAGTGACCAACTCCAACCTCTTCTATGATGCAAAATTCAAGCTCAATAAAAGAAATTAGAAGTAACTAATACAGAGCTAATGTTCTTAAGAGAAATTTCAAAGACTAGTGATTAGTTGCTAAGAACCTAGTAAGGAGAATAAATAACTACCATAAATTGTAACCTTGTTTGTATGTTTGATACCAAATGTAAAAATTTCATAGCCTAGTTTGTTAATGTGAAAGAGATGTTTCTGAAAATGTCCTACCCATGGGATGTGCTAACACTAGCCAATCTAAGTGATGCTACCTAAACCATTAACAACTCATAGAGTAAGGAAGAAAAGATGAAAGCATTATTGGATGATTTCAAGTTTTTGGAAGCAAAAATAGTGATAACAAAGCAATCTAAACCACAAGTAAGACCATAACATGATGAAGGATCATCTAAGCCACAAGAGTCTCCACCTCTAGGCATGGTGTGAAGACTTTATTATGATCTATCTCATCTGGCTAGAAACTACCAAACTTTTATTAAGTATCCAAATTTTGTTTAATGTTTAATTTTGTAACCACTCAAATTGTTTGTAATATGGCACTCAAAGTTTGTCTATTATTGTTTTTAGTCAGTCTATTCTTGGTCTCATAATCCCCAAATTTTGTAAACAATGCTATCCCATTTTTTGTTTACTAAAGAACAAGTTTTTAATCAGTCATAGGGGTATGATGAAGTATCTATTAGTCGACTGCATCAACACATCTTTAACGATGCATCCTTTAACGATGCATCCTTTAAGGCGTTGATGTTGATACATCCAAATTTTATAGAAATGCATGCACCATCTACATTTATGGCATCTTTGGTTATTTATGTAGCAAAGCTCTTGCAATTTACTTTCATAGGACTTAGCTAAATTTTCCTATGAGTACCTGTAGCATGGAATGAGTTGATCGAATAAAGTTTTATTTGAGTGACATTATACCTAGATACAATTCATGAATGGAAATAAAACCAATATTTGTTCCTTCCATTGAAGCACTTGGCTTAGCACTTAGTTTATTTCCAAGACCTTTACTTTAAATGCAGTTTACTTTCTTACACTTAGGAAATTAATATTTTATTTAATAACAATGTATGTACAACCACTTCAAACATGATGTATTAATGTTTGGTAATCCCAGTAATGAATACTTGGTACATGAAACACCTTAAAGAAAATTTATGTAAAAACCTTTGTAGCTAAAATTAATAGTGTAATTTGATGGGAATTTAATGTTAGAAATAACTACCTTGTTTCCCATGAAAAATCCTACTTTATAACCTTGTTCTAGCAATATTTTAGTAGTTTGTGATATGTAAAAGTGTAATTTATAGTCCATATGTTGTAAATTTTACCTATGCTAGTGTGTGGAAGTCAAAATATTGTATATGTTGTCAAATTTGGCAACAAAGGCCAAAAACATTGGTGGTTTACAAGATGCAAATTTGGGCCATGAAAATAGCTCAAAATGCCACCAAATTTGGTAGCAAAAGTCTCACACATTGATAGCCCATATGTAGAAAATTTAGGTCCTTAAATTGGTCGAAATATGTTGCCAAATGTGACAAGAAAGGCTTCACATGTTGGTGACCCATACATTGTAGTTTTGGATGATGACAAGTGCTTTACATGTTGGTATTTTAAGCCCAACAAGTCAAAAACACTAGCACCTCATGCACTACAAATTTTGACCACCAAAAAATTCCAAAATGTGGAAAAATTTGTGAGAAATTTGGCAACAATCATGGTAGAATCAACCAACAAGAAATCAAGGCATCCATAGTCTATTTAAGCCCAAGTTTGGATCTTTTTAAGGATGTTTAGATCATCGTTGCATTTCACTGAACTTGAAACTTTTGAAGTAGTGCAAGAATCCAAGAGTTAGGAGCCATTTTCATCCATCGTAGACATCTAGAGTAGAGAGAACTAGTAGCCAATGAAATTTGGAAGTAGATCCAATGGAGAAAGATAAGCGTAGATCTAGTGGCATAACACATCTTGTCATCTGCATTGAATCTCAAAAATATTTCTATATCTTTCAGCTTGCATAGCCCACGATCTCTGTTCTCTTAACTTTTCTTTCACAGAATTTAATACAAAGTTGCAATTTCTTGTTTTATCAAATTATTTTATGCATTTCTCTATTCTTGGATTTAAAATTTTTGTACATTTTTGTCTTCATTTCACACCTGGTAAAAGACCCTCCAAATCCTCAAGCAATTGACAAGACCATTTGAGGCACTCGCGAATCCTTTTCAAAGCCTATGGATCTACAAGTCAAACTATTTTACCAAGAATCTTTAGTTCTTCCAGCACCAAATTTATCTATTGCTACAATACACCTAGCAAAAAAAACTTAGTAACCCAAGTGTTAATATGGGTTTAGGATGGGTATGAAAAGTGGAAATGGATGCTATACACTTTGGATAGATTAGTCAACTCTTAATCCCATAGTTAGATTAGGAATTAATATTTTTCTCTCTTTGTAATTTTACTATTCTAATAATAAAAATAATAAAAAATGGAAACATGTTATGCCACTATCACACTTAACCATACCATTTGATCTAACACAAGTGATGATTAATAAAACAATGACTAGCATGTAATGCTTAGTTATCTAT
The DNA here is from genome assembly GCA_015680685.1 of Gnetum montanum. Lineage (NCBI taxonomy): Eukaryota > Viridiplantae > Streptophyta > Gnetopsida > Gnetales > Gnetaceae > Gnetum > Gnetum montanum. Next base: position 670,680 of record MNCI01031498.1, read on the forward strand.
TATACCATTAGTCCTAAGGTCCATGGAATTTGATCAAATTGTGTGTACACACTTGTGATTCATATGGTTAGGTGTAGGGAACATCCACCACTCATCAGTGATCAACCTACTTTGTCTACTTATTTTCTTAACATTTGGAAGTGTCTTTTGGTCACTTGTGCTCTATTATATTTGGAAGCTTTATTATGTAGTTATTTTTTAGTAGTAAAAGAACAATAATAATCTATCTTCAAGAGTTAAATATCATATTATTAAAGATGTTGCCTTTTAGTTACAACTTCAAGTAAAAAAGCATTCAGTGCAAGTTGAATAATTAATTTATGTCATGTAGTGTTAATTTCTTTTTGTTTTAGAGCCTCTAATTAGAAAATCTTTTAGTTTCTATTGTTACTTATTCATTATTTCTAATTGATGTTTTCTTTTATCTTTAAAGAGAGTTTTTTTATTCTCTTTACAAGAAACCCTTTAGTAAGAAGTGAAAATCCTTGAGGCAACTTTTGAACAAGGATAGGATTTGATCCTTTTGCTACCCCATGGGGGATGCTTTTTAGGATTAGTTACAAGGATAGGAATCTAAAATGGTATTCAAAAAACTATTGGGCTTTTTCTTTAGATGCTCTCTTCTACGTTGTTTGATGAGTTGTAATGTATGTAGGCTATGTTGATGGGCATGCATTGATGCATGATGATACATGTCAATGTAGATACATCAACATTGATGCATGTAAATCTTATATAAATGTGCACACAAATCACATTTTGGGCACCTTAGGTTCATAGCATAGTGAAGCTCTTGCAATTTGATTTCTCTAGAGTTAGAAAGTTTTCTCTTTAAGTGCCTACAATGTGAATTAAAGAGATTTTATGGATCCTTACTTAAATGCCATGTACCTAAACACATTAGCATGAATGGCAATAAATACAAGATTTCTTATATTCATTGCAACATTGGGAAATGTTTAATCTTTCTTACTTGCACTTTACTTTTATTATCCTAATTAATTAATACACTTAATCATAAAAACATAAGTATGTCCACTTTGAACATAACATATTATGTTTGATAATCACAGTAATATCCATTTGGTACACCATGTAATCACCACTTGATAACCCAGTAGTGTGGATATTAGTTTGAGATGTGTATGGTAGGTAAAAGGGCTACTTATTTAGGATTAGCCACTAAAGTAGTTAAGTAGTTAGATAATTAATATTTAAACCTTAATTCATGCACCTAGCCCTTAGGACAAGAAAATATATACATAAAATGCTTACAAACATAGACATCATAAGCCTTAACTCACATTTAACCATATGCACTAGAAACACAAGTGTAAGTTAGGAAGACAATGATCATACATTTTCTTGAGTCACTAATGAGGAATATGACCAAAATTTGATTATATTTCTAGTACATTCTTGTGATTTATATGGTTGGGTGTAGGGGATACCTTCTACTCATCATTGGCATCATTGTGAGGGACTTAGTTTAGCTAAGTGCACTAAGTAGAAAAATGTTGTGAAGTTAGACAAAGATGTTGTAAAGATCACATAACAACCCACTATCATCCATTAAGGAAATAATTAAAGAAATAATAAAATATCAAAAATCACACTATTTTAATCTATAGCTAATATGACTTCTTTTCATAGGGATGAATCTCCACCACATTTCAATGAATCTAATCAACAAAAGGAAGCATCAAAGAAGCTCTAACAACTAAGAGTGGTCTATTCTCATCTAGATCTCTATAATCTAGGTTTCACCTTCATCTTGAATTAAGACGAACAAATGTGCTAGGAGAATAAGAAATACAACATAGTGTTGACTCTAGATCGATTTGTTCTTGCCATGTTACTAAACAATCTCATTAGGTTGGGCATTGCTGCACTTAACTTAGAATATGAAGTCCAAGACTACACCTACCAGGACTATTATCCCACTAATGCCTAGCAAAAGAAAGATTGAAACATGGAAGCATGATATGAGGCTTCTAAGGGAAAAGATCCTTGACACATTTATTCTTGCAATAGCACAAAGAGGGTGAGGACTTTTTTTCTAGCCACTCCCAATACATAGATTCTCCTATTTTCTGTGATGAGGAGGCCCTTAACCAAAGGTTATAGTCAACTTTGGAGAACCTTGATGAAGAAAAATTGGATCTCATGACCATGGCAGCTTAAAAGAAAAGAATCCTAGCTAATAATCTAAGGGCAAGAATAATGATCAAAAGAAAGACAAAGAAAAGCATAAGGATTGAGGTAGGGACCAAAGAAGAGGAACTAGTAGGCATTGTTCCCCTATTTTTCCTTCTTCACCCTCATCATCCTCTTCATCTTCATCATCAAAATCTAATAAGAATAAGAGCCAAGACAAAAGGAGAAGTGGTCAAGATTGAGATGGGGATGATCAACAGGATGGAAATGAACACCAATCCTACTAGAATGATCAAGTTGAGCTATAAAGATAACCATAAGGGAAAGAGGAGTGTCATATAGAATGAAAGCATAGCATAACTCATCATAGATATCATGGCCATGAAAGGGGCACCATGATAATCACCACTATGATGAGCCTCTACTGGCTACTTGAAACATGCTTAATATTTCAAAGAAAGTAAGAATCCTTACAAGGCACTTGAAAGATAGTAGGATAAAGAGGTTGGATATGAATAATATCTGCATGTTTGAAGGGGGATATGATGTAGATCCTCAAAATCATCTCTAGGCCTTTCATGGTGCTTGTGCCTTGTAGAACATAAAGAATGAATGGCAGAAGTTGAAATTATTCCCAAGGACACTCACTAAGGAAGCAAAAAGCTGGTACCGATCCTTATAACCAAAATCTATTCATCAATGGAGTACTATGTTAGAGCTCTTCAATGATAACTACCAAATGTACTTCAAAGTCTCTAACTTCAACAGGTAAATCCAAGAATAAAAACAAGGAAATCATGAATTCTTGGATGCAACCCTAGGTAGGGACTACTCTTTTTTTACACAAATGCCTAGGCCATGAGTACTACCAATGGAAATAGCTTCATCATATTATAAATGGGCTTAGAAATTACACAATGAAAACCCTTGGGGTCTATGCTTAGGGAAGACTTTCTAAGATGCAAGTCCATTAGACTCAAAGGCTGATAGATTAGGTGTTTAAAGAAGAAGGAGAGCTGAAAAAGGGTGAAAATGTAGAAGAATATAACAAGGATCCCTCCATTCACAAAAGGGAAGTGTGTTTCTATGACACAAAGGAGAAGGCATCAATTGATGAAGTGGTATAAAGGAAGACCTTGCTAATACAAAAATTTGTCACTAAAATATCAGCTAAGGTGGATAAAATGTGGAACTCCTTTAACGAGAAATTTCAAACAGCTCTAAAAACCATAGAGGAAAGAAAAGGCCGAGGGAGTAATAGTTAAGAAAGAAGGAAGAACAAGGATACAAAATAGGGTTATTATTAGAAAAATGGTAAAGCTACAGTAGTTGAAGAGGTTGTAGATTCTGAAATAGATGATGATGGTTGTGAAATTTTCCAATATGAATATCCTAAGGATGTTGCCTAGTATTGTCACATGTATAGGAGTCTTGAATGTATGTGTTAAATCCCAAATTTGCAAAATAGCGAGCACCCAGGTGGTCGCCTTATCCAAAGAAAACTATAGACAACAGTCACATCAACAAATGTATTATCCAAGTGGAGTACCTCCTCAACCTTAGGAGTAGTATCAATACTAGAAACATCCATAGTTTTGGAGAATGCCACCACCATGGCAGCACTATCCTTATAAGTAACTAGACCCTTACGAATATTATGTTCAATAGCATGTATCCCCTCATGATTCATTGAATCATGCTTCATTCTCTCATCACTACTACCCTTCAAAATATTATAGAGCACCTTTTCCAAGGAGGAATCTTCTCTTTTCTTTCATCCTCCATAACATCCATTAAATCTATCACCAAAAGCAACTACATCCTTACCAATTTATCCATCCATGAAAGGTGAAATTCCATCATAACCATGGTAGAAAAATTCGATGAGGGTAGTGAACTTATAACTGGATCTTCATCTGAGTGGTTTTAAGAAAAAACCTTATAAGAGACCATTCTTTAGAATCAATAGCTCCATGAAACCCTTGCAAGCACTTGTGGCTATTAATGCTACCACTTCTACCTATGAAAGTACCCTCAAGCCACCTTCAAATCAAATGGCCTCCAATGTTCATAGTGTTATGTTGACCCATGCAATCATAGATTGGATAAAGACTAGCCATCTTTCTAGGAAATGATTTGATCCTAGGATTCCTCTTATTTATTTACAAATTGTAGGAAATGAACCATGTAAGGCTTTGTTGGATTTAAGTTCTAGGATGAACTTAATTTTTGAAGAAATATATAGGATCTAGAACCTACCTCCATAAAAGAGAGCAATATCATACATAAGCTGGTAGATCAGTCCATCATTGTTCCTTTGGGGCTAGTGAAGGACATTGTGACCATTAACTGTGGGTGGTCCTATCTTGTATATTTCCTTGTAATCCATGTGGAAAATTGTAAGGGAGACTTCCCTATCATTATGCAAATGACACAACTTAGTACCATAGATGAAAAAATGGGGATTCAGAACCTTTCCTTGGAAATTTCCAAGGAAAATGAATTTAGCAATGTTAAGAAGAAGAGGGTTCTATGCATTGCATACAGTGACACATGGTGCCATTGCATGCAGAAACTATGGATGACTAAAGATACATCAATATAAGCATGTAATAAATATGCTAAAATAGCAATTATTCAAAAGTATTTGAACATAGTAGCCACAAATTAAGAAGGTTCCCAGTAGCTGATAATAGATCACCAAGCTAAGTCCACCACGTGCATGGAACCATCAAAGAGCTTCAAAAGCACCTATATAGAGAACATGAATGAAATGGAGCAAATTCATCATCAACTCTTCCATAAAAAAAGTGAAATGAATTGGGAAAAGTTGGAGATAATTAATCATTAATGTCAAACTTGCTTCAAAATAGAAATAGAAGTTGTTAAAGGTTGTGAACAAGTGACACATAGTCTTTACTTGGTCATATCATGAACTTACATGAATAGATCTATGGATATGCTAATACCATGATGAGTGGTGAGGTAGCCCTACACTCAACCATACGAATATGATCATTCACGCATGATCCGGTCAAACTCTGTAGATGGACTAGTTGTGGTATCTAGATAGTTACACATTGATTGTAGTTTGCTGTCTTCCCACCTAGACTAGTATTTACTTGGTCATGTATGGTTTAGTCCAAAGTGAGGCAAATGATGTGATCCTAAACTAGTGCTACTCCTAGGGATAATGGAGGATAAGCTTGATTAAACTAATAAGTAGTAGGAAATGAAGTCTAAGCTAGCCTAAGTGCGATGAGCATCCATCCTTAATTATTCGTACACATCTTGGACCTCATGTACTACTTCTAGAATTACCAAGCATATATTACTTGAGCACTCCTAGATACACTATTGTGTTACCAAGTAGTTCCACGTAAATGTTCATAATTAAGTTATACTTATTCCAAAATTAACAACAAGGATAGTAAGTGATGATAAATAAGTATTAATTATGAAAAAAATAAATAATAATAATGATTAAACAATTAAGAACTAAGTGAATGCTACAATGATGGAGTAATCTCGATCTTTATTTCTAGCCATGTGTGTGTCCAAGTACATCACACTCAAACAAAGGTTCCATACAATTACAATCATCACACTGTGGGCATGCACTAGGGAAAGAATTGAAATGAATTAAAACTGACAAAAAGACTCTACTCTAACACTATCTAACTCTCCCCTTCTTGTGTGCTTAAATGTGGTATTTATAGGCTTACACAAGAACCACAATATCGTGTACTCAATATTATTATCCAAGCTATAATATCACATACTTGATATCGAGGGTCCGATATCGAGGATCTGATATCAAGGGTCTAATATCAGCACCTAACAAACCACGATTCATCATACCGCATCTATATAGACTCCTCCAACAAGCCAAAGAGGTAGTTGCAGAGAAGATTAAATCCCAAACTAAAGTAGGTTATCAAGGAGGAGGTTAAATAACTCCTTAAGGTTAGGTTCATTTATCCAATTATGAATAGCAAATGGATTATCTACTCATTATTGTACCCAAGAAAGTAGAAAAATGGAAGGTTTGCATAGATTTTTGGCTATTGAACATGGAAACATTTAAGGATAATTTTCTATTTCCATTTGTTGATTAAGTATTGAACATTATTGATGAGTGGTGAGGTACCCCTACACTCAACCATACAAATACGAGCATTCATGCATGATCAGTTTGAACTCTGCAGATGGGCTAGTTGTGGTATCTAGATAGTTACATCTTGATCGTAGTTCGTTGTCTTCCTACCTAGACTAGTATTTGATTTGTCATGTATGGTTTAGTCCAAAGTGAGTTGTATGATATGACTTCTAAACTAGTGCTACTCCTAGAGGCAATGGAAAATAACTTTATTTTAAGCTAAGAGGTAGTGGGAGAAGAGAATCTAAGCTAGCCTAAGTGCGATGAGCATCTATCCTTAATCATCAATACACATCTTGGACATCATGTACTACTTCTAGGATTACCAAGCATATATTACTTGAGTGCTCCTAGATACACTACTGGGTTACTAAGTAGTCACACTTAAATGTTTGTGATTAAGTCGTACTCATTCCACATTTAATAACAAGAATAGTAAAGGAAGGTAAAGAAACATTAATTAAGAAAGTAATAAATAACAATAACAATTAAGCAATTAAAACTAAGTAAATTCTGCAATGATGAAGTGATCTCGATCTTTATTGCTAGTCATGTGCATGTTCAAGTATGTCACACTCGAATAAAGGTTTCATACATTTACAATCATTACACTATGTGCATGTACTAGGGAAAGGATTGAGAAGAACTAAAAATGAACAAAAAGGACTCTACTCTAACACTAACTTACTCCCCTTCCTATGTGCCTAAATGTGGTATTATAGGCTTACACAGGAACCATGATATCATGTATCTGATATCATTATCTAGGCCACAATATCACATACCTAATATTAAGGGTCTAATACTGGGGGTCAGATATCAAGGGTCCAATATCAAGGGTCTGATATCAAGGGTCTGACATCAAGGGTCTGATATTAGCACCTAACAAACCATGATTCATCATACCCCCATGATTGAATAACAACTTGTCCTCGAGTCAAAGAAAGTGAGGAACAAGTTCATTCAATTACAAACAAGGGATAGGTATGAGATTATTGAATGACCATGGACTGCTTCATGCCGTAGTATGGGATTACAAAAAATTTGGACACAAACACAAAATAAAAAACTTATGAAACTCATGGGGTTCCTAGTGGTGATGGCTCCTCCATGGGTGCCTCTCCTTTGTCATGTGCTCCAAGCTTCTAAGATTGATACCATTAAAGAAGCATGTAATGTTTCTCATCTTCTATCCAAGGATTATGAGCCATCCATGCTGATGTTCCAATGTTTGATGGAGTCGACACTTCCCATGGACATAGCAGCTATAGGAACACTTGATTGGCCTTGACATGCCATGCCACAAATAGCCGTCATTCCTTTTCATAGGCTTGGGCCCTAACCTCTCCACCGTTTGCTTGGCTAGATTGTGTAGTGATAGAAGTTCCCTAATGGATGCTGAATGATTATGCCTCCTTCTCTACATGTTCTGCATGAGGTCCTTGGCCTCAACCTCCCCCTGGGCATTCAGTTGCACCTTGAGAAGGTTCTCCTTGTTGTCCTCTTTCAAGGGCCATCTACAATCACACAAATATCAATTGTTAGTAAGGTTATTAAAAGAAGTTCAATTCTTTGCTTAGTGTGATTTTAGAGTTAAAAATGTTTTTCAAGGAATTTTCCCTAAAATTTTAATGTCAAACCTAATTTGTTTAGTTGACACATAAAAGGACCTGTAATGGTTTTGAGAAACTTTTGATAAAATGATGATAAAGGAAAGAATAGATTTGGCAATGAAGTACTCAGAGGGTATAAAATGATGTGGTGGTATGCAACAAGTACAAATTACAAAAGTCACACAAGTGAGTCCTCCCCAAAGCAAGTTCCAACCTATAATGCCCTTGCGTAACCACATCTTAAAATGTCCGTAGGCACTAGAAGACATAAATGTAATCCACACCAATTCCACAAAACACACACATGTAGATACCACCGTGATGAGGTATGAATTCAATGCTACACAAGACACGAGTCACCAATACATGAACAACAAGATGAGGCAAATTTTAAAAGGGATTGCAGAGATTGGGACATGAGGTAACTAACCCAAGGCACAATGAATCCTGAGTGTAGGATGTGATTAATGTGTCATTAGCCTATCGCTCCAAAATCAAGACTAAGTCCATCCTCCAATCATTGACATCGCATTGCTTCATCTAATGATGGATGACCATAAGAGTATCATGATAGCAAGGCATACGATCACTTGGCGTTTCGTTCAAGGGAGGAGTGATTTGAAATTTCTTTGTAGCACATTTGTCTTGAGCTTTTTGTTTCCTTTTTTCTAGCCACTTTGGCATACACTCTCTTGTTTTCTTGTTTTCTTTTTTATTTTTTATGTGTAATCCAAAGAAGCCACCTACCTTCAGGCATGGATGGATGTCTTTCCAGTGGAACCCCCTAGAATAACATTAGGTTTCTTTTATTGAGTGCCTTTATTACTCTTACTCCCATTTTTTGTTAGATCTACAAGGATCTTAGTACAACTAGGTTGCATGGTAACTCCTACAGATGTCACCAAAGAGAATCCACAAGTCTTCTTAATGTCACACCCTGACCATTCCCTCTTAGTCCATCATTTTTTTCTCTGGACATAATGAGCACAAAATAACTTTCAAGTCTTCATGATGACAAGAATATCATCATACCTAGAGTAGAACCTCTTATTAATAGGATGGTTGGTGGATGTGGTGGGATCACTGTCCAAATAATTAGCCATCGAGACTTGATAGCATAGAACAACACCTCAACCGATGAGTCACATGAGTGTTTTATTCATAGATGAGATTACTCATAAAAAGATAAAAAATAAAACGACAAAACAATAAATAAAAAGATAAAATAACAAATTGAAAGATGAAAAACTAGAAAACAAAAAATTGTAAAATTAAAGAAAAGGAAAAACATTTATTAATTTTGTTTATTAGAATGGGGGATATCACTCATAAATAAACTTTTGATCATAACGAGAATTAATAAATGGAATGGTTGGATCCATGCATTTTGGAAATATTGGAGTATAGTCATATCCAAACCATTGGGTGTCCTTTTGATGTAGTGGTTTGAATGTACCCAATTTGTGGTTCACACACTTGATTAAAGTAGCCATAATGGGGCAAATTATGAGATGTAGTTATGCGATAAGGAGTTGACCCACTACGGCACCCGTGACCATAAGTTGGTATGCAAGGATCGATATTTCTTCCTACATGGTTATATTCATTGAACCACATGGTTGTTGGAGTGTTGATTGGTGGCCTTAATAAGGTAACAGGAGGCATTATGTTCGAGGAGATAGATGCATCACAACGTTGAACTTGTGCTTGGTTGGGGGCTGCAATGGTTTCGAAACCATGCTATCTCTTTCTTTGGTCATGCCTAAAGAATGGACACTTTTGATGTTGTGGAGGACCTGCATAGCTATTGACCATAGTAGCACAAGTAACATTTGTGGGTTGGTGCTATGGTGCAAAACCTTCTAGTACAATTGGTGGTGATGTAGAAGGAGGTGAAGGATAAGAATATTGAGGGTGAGGAGAAGTGTAAGACACATGAGGTGGTGATTGTGTTGGATAGGATATGGGTTGATAGTATTTAGGAGAATTATAACAATGTGGTGAGATAGAGGATGTTGACTCAGTTGGGGAAATAGGATGCTGAACCTGATAAGTGCTTGGGTTTGGATGATATGAAGGATGTGACCAGTTTGGGGGTGGCCTCCCCCATGATTGGGATTTTTTCCACTATAATTGAACATAGTATTTTTGTATGAACTCTAGATGTAACATTCTTCCCCAATCCTCATGTAAATGTGATAGGATTGGGCATTGACCTTTGGGGTGATCGTATAGGCAAATGTTACATTGATACGTATGATTAGTAGTTGAGTTCTTATTCTCTTCAACCCTTCTTTCCTACTTTCTAAGGATGTTCTATCCTACTTCTTGGTTCTTCATGGTTCTATCTCTAATAGTGTTGGCATATTCTCCACATTTTTAATGTATCCATTCCATCATCTTATTGACCTTTGCCTCAATTTTTTCTAGTGATTGCAGTACTGGCAAAGGTGGTTCTACCTCCTTGAGTTGAGTTGATTTCTCCTCTTCATGATTATAGACCTTTGCTAATCCAAGATTTTGGTCCCATTGAGAGCTTTCAACATTCTCCCATTTAGCCATTTCTCCTTCTTCTTTTACTACCGGCTGAATAAGCTCCTGGAAGTGATGGGTTCATAGCTCATACATTTGACTTGGGGCATACATCCCTAGAGTCTCCCTTGTTTCATTACGGAGCCCATCCATGATGTGGTACATTAGCCTTTTCTCGAAGAATCCATGGCCTAGGAAATTGTTTAAAAATGCACAATATCTTTCTAAGGCCATGTCCAAGGGTTCATGTTGCACTTGTTTCCACTCTTGGATTTTTTTTCAAGGTTGACACTCTTGCATAGGTTTGATATCTTTCGTTGAATAGTTCTACCATTGTCAGCCAATGTTGAATTTATTTTGATCTTAAGGACCTATACCATACTTTTTCTTGGCCAACAAGTGTTGTAGGAGAGAGCTTAAGTTTTTTCCATCCATTATCAATATTGTTCCATACACAAGCATCATGGAAGGCTTGTAAATGATGTTGTGGATCTAAATCATAGCCTCCTAAAAATTTTGGAAAGTTGTTTAAATCAAGCCTAGGTAGATGGCTTTCCTTACAATGCCTACAGGATATTTGAACAACCTCTTGTATATGCATTAGGCTCTTAGTGGCTAGTAGGGGTTCATCATCACTAGGTAGGTTATGAGTTTATAATTTGGGATGATGTTGTCTTTGTTTATGTACATAGGAGACCCCTACATTAGGTTGAGTACTCCAAACTTTGTCTTCATCATCATATAATTTTTTTGTTCTCCAATGAATTGCCTTACTAGTTGTTGCATTATCATAGTCTTCTGAGAGAGACATTGTTGTGAAATTGTGTGTGACTTATTTGAAATTATTTCCTTCTAAAAGATATATTGTTAATACTTTGTTACAACGATCTTGTATGATGTAACTAATCTAAATAACTAGAACTATCCTTGGAAATAGTGCAATGATGAGTGACGAGGTACCCCTACACTCAACTATATGAATACGAGCATTCACGCACAATCCGATCGAACTCTGTAGATGGGCTAGTTGTTATATCTAGATAGCTACATGTTAATCATAGTTTGCTATCTTCCCACCTAGACTAGTATTTTATTTGTCATGTATGGTTTAGTCCAAAGTGAGGTGTATGATATGACTTCTAAACTAGTACTACTCCTAGAGGCAATGGAAAATAAATTTTTTTTAAGCTAAGAGGGAGTGGGAGAAGAGAATTTAAGCTAGCCTAAGTGTGATGCACATTCTTCCTTAATCATTTGTACACATCTTGGACCTTGTGTACTACTTTTGGGATTACCAAGCATATATTACTTGAGTGCTCCTAGATACGCTATTGGGTTACCAAGTAGTCACACTTAAATGATCATGATTAAGTCATACTCATTTCGTGTTTAATAACAAGGATAGCAAAGGAAGGTAAAGAAACATTAATTAAGAAAGTAATAAATAAAAATAAAAATTAAGCAATTAAAACTAAGTGAATGTTGCAATGAAGAAGTAATCTCGATCTTTATTACCTGTCATGTGTGTGTCCAAGTACGTCACACTCGAATAAAGGTTCCATACAATTATAATCACCACACTACGGGCATGCATTGGGGAAAGGATTGAGAGGAACTAAAAATGAACAAAAAGGACTCTACTCTAACACTAACTTACTCCCCTTCCTATGCACCTAAATGTGGTATTTATAGGCTTAGACAGGAACCATGATATCGTGTATCCGATATCATTATCCAGGCCATGATATCGCTTACCTAATATTGAGGGTCCAATATCAGGGATCTGATATCAAGGGTCTGATATCAAGGGTTCGATATTAAGGGTCCAATATTAGCACTTGACAAACCATTATTCATCAATCATTGTGGGGCATTACTATTATAATTTTCAATATGGTTATAATGGATAGAACCAAATCCAGATTGCAATTGAGGACTAGGCCAAAACTACATTCACAAGTTCATGGGGAACTTTTACATATAGAAAGATACCATTTGGCATATGCAATGCCTTTTCTACCTTCCAATGCTTGGTTTTCAACATCTTTCAACAACAAATTGGTAGTATGGTAGAAGGCTTTATGAATGACTTCTCTACCTATGGTACCACATTTGAGCAAGCCTTGGACCATCTCAAGCAAGTGCCTCAATGATGTGTGAAAACTAACTTGAAGCTTAATTGGTAGAAAAGCCATTTAATGGTCCAAAAGGGCATTGTATTGAAGCATATAATTTTGAAAAAAGGGATTGAGGTGAACCCAAAAAAGATACGAGTCATCTAAGAAATAATTGGATAGCCTAGAATAAAGAAAGATGTAAGGTCATTCCTTAGATAGATTGGTTATTATTGACACTTCATCAAGAACTTCTCAAACATTGCTAAGCCATTGGTTGAACTCATAAAGAAGGATGCATCATTCAATTGGACTAAGAAATGTGAAATCGCATTCCAGTAGTTAAAATAAAAACTCATATAAACTCCAATTCTACATGCTCTTGGTTGATCTAGACTATTTCACATCATGACATATGCATCCAATTATGCTTTGGGGGTCGTGCATACATAATTGGATAATCAAAAACATTCTTACTATATTCATTGTGCAAGTTGAAGCATTGTGGATACATAATTGAACTACACCATCACAGAAAAGGAGCTCATGGAGGTGGTGTATGCCATAGAAAAATTCAAGTACTATGTGCTTGGATAACAAGTTTTTATGAACACAAACAACAATGCCATCAAGTTCCTCATGAATAAGCTAATGGTAAGCTATTGTGTCATATGGTGGCTAGTAATTCTATAGGAGTTCAATCTCACAATGGTGGATAGAAATGGAATTGAGAACATGATCACTAACCACTTATCTCAGTTACAATGGGACAATGAAGAGAATAAAGGATCTTTATTTGATCAATTTCCAAATGAATTCCTCTTTGAAAAAGCCATTGAAGTGCAAAGTCTCAAAAGTTCTAATTGGTACAACAAATTTTTCTTCTATCTACTCACTAAGGAAATGCTACAAAAATGGAATAACAAGAAGAAATAATAGTTTTTCATCAAGCCAAACACTACATGAAAATTAGAGGCAACCTTTACAAGGTCTATGCTAATGGCTTGGTACAATGTTGTGTAGCTAATGTTGATTAATTATAAATCCTCTAGGATACTCATGAAGGCCCTTGTGGGGGGTCATTACGAAGGAAGAGGAATGACCATAAAAATCCTTATGGTGGAATATTACTAGCCAACAATGTTTAGGGATGTCCATCAGTTTTTCCATTTATGCAAATGTTGCCAACGAGAAGGAGGGATGGCTCTACAGATGAAAGGGTCCCAATAGTGGATCTAACCACTAAATCCTTTCGATCTTTGGGGCATTGACTTCATGAGGCCCATCAACTGCATGCCCAATGGAAAGGCATACATCATTATAGCAGTTGACTATTATACTAAATGGGTTGAGGCTACCATTTTCATCAACTATTCATCCTCTATGGTGGCATAGTTTGTACAAAAAAATGTGGTAAACAAGTTTGGTATGTCAAGGACACTTATTTTTAACAATAGAACTCATTTCATAGCTGCTATCATTCAAAAATTAATGCAACACTTAGGGGTAGAGTATAAACCAATAACTTTATATCATCCTTAAGCTAACAGTCAAGCCAAACTTACCAATAAGGAAATAACTAGAATACTAACATGCACAATTAGTAAATATAAGAAAGACTAGAGCACAAAACTCAATGATGCTTTATGGGCCTATCTATTCACTTGGAAACTTTCTATTGGCTATTCCCCTTATGAACTAGTGTACAAAAAACTACCAACTATTCCAAGTTAAATGGAGCTCCATACACTTTCAGTGGCTTGTGAACTTGACCTTAATTTAAGTCTAACACAAAAGAAACATTTAATAACATTAAATGTGTTAGATGAAAATCAACATATAGCCCTATCTATGAATGAGATGCACAAGGCACATGTCAAACAACACCATGACTCATGCATAAGGAAAGTTAAATTTCAACTAGGTGGTAAGGTTCTCTACTAGAACCCCATGCACATACCATAAAGAACAAAATTTTAGACCCTATGAGAAGGATCTTATATTATTCATATAATTTTTTCTTCTAGGGCCATGATGATTTACCGCCATTCTAGCCTAGACATATGATTGCTAGTCAACATCCAACAAGTAAAGCCTTTCCTAAAATTAAGGATGACCAGTAACATGAACACCTCAACTGATGGAAAAGCACATTCTATATTTTAGATCTCCTCCTTCCAACTTAGTCATGGGGGAGATGGCCACCCATGATAAGATTATATGTAGGCTAGCCAATTTTTTAACTTTTTCATTTACACCATTCTTTATACCTTTTTAATTTTCTTGAATATTTTATAACTTCTTTATATTTTACCTTGTTTATATTTTCTTATGTGTTTTTTTCTTGTTTGTTCATTAGGAATCTTAAGCTTTTGCCATAGATGCTACTATAGAAAGTTCATTTAATACTATTAATGTTTAGATTGATCATTCAATGACTAGATTTCATCTTGGGATTATGTTCTTGATTAATGGTTACTTAATTTTCTAATGATATAGGGTAGTGAGTCCAGAACATCCACCCATTCCACTCAACTCTATGAGGCTCTTCATATTAGAAGCATGAGGTATTTTTATAATTAAAATATAAAAAAGAATTAATGATTTTATTACCTAACAACTCAAAACAGTCCAAGTAGGATGGACAAGGGTGTGGCTCTAAGGGAATTTGTCACCTTTAGTACCCAACTTCTTTCTTGAGTTTTATGGGTATCCTTATTAGTCTCTCACCACTCCTACTATCAACCATAATAGGAAGCATGTCTTTACATGATGTGGCTTCCATGAAAAAAAAACATACATGGAAATTCAAAGCACACACCTTAGACATAATAATGAGTTCCAAGCACTGGTTATGGGGCTAGAAAGACATGTTACCCATGCCTAAAGATGCCCCTCTAACTAAAGCCCTTCCTATCTTTCTTCTTCTCTTTTCTTCTACATCTAGAGTGATGGTTGTCCTTTAGGGATGGTCATGAACTCTTATTGGTTGAATGGTCCGAACATGATAATGCGGAGTCATTGAATGTGGCGGACTTGGTTCCAACCAAGGATGGGATAGTATCAAATCATCTTAACCATAGGTTTCACAAGAACTTCATGTGATCGGGATGTGAGATCCTCTTATTAATCTCTCTCTCCCATTGTTCTACTCTTTTCATTGACCACTTCACTACCTTTTATCATGGTCAATTAATATGTATGTTTTGGTATGCCATAATCCTTCAATGATCTCTTACATGAATTCAATTTTTGACTCACTAAGATTATTAATCATCCTTGGTACCTATGAACTCCTTGGAATGAGGGCATGCAAGGGCATTAATGGCATCAACCTACTTTGGGGAGGATCCATTTGCATACTCCTTGGTGTTTTTTCAAGTTAAACTTCATATCTCTTAATCATTGTTTACAATCAATCCCATCATTACATCTTTTGAACATTTAGTTTTGCTTCATTTTGTCATCCACATTTCATCCAAATCAAATTTAATCTCCTTTCCCAAAAAATTTAACTCTCTTCTATGTTTTCCATATGTTATGCTATTCTAGCTTCCTTTGAGCTATTGTTCCATTTCCAAACTCTTCTAAAATTCCTCATTTTCCCTAAGTGAAAAATTAATCTCAACAACTGCGTTGATGCATTCCTGTGGATGCAGATATATGTGTCAATGCATCCCTATTGACGTAGCCCCATTGATGTAGTAGAAAAATAATATATATACACATGACACTTATCCAATTTTTCACCATTTCTTTTAAATGAGAGAGGAGTTTTTTCATTTTTCAAAGCCCAAAGACCTTCTGAGTGCTCTAACTCTCACACTGCTCACTTGATTCACCTCATTCTTTGATCCTTTAGCTACCAAAGGTACACTTTACATCGTGGGGACCATACACTTTGGGTTTCTTCTGGAAACTTTTTTAAAATGTTTCTCACTCCTCAGGATTTACCCATTAAAATAATATTAAAATATTGATCCTAAATGGGTTAAACCTCACAAACAAACTTTGGTAATTGATTATTAAAATAATATTGAAATGATACACCTTCTAAGATTACAAACAAACCTAAGTGTAACCCGATCTAATAAGAAAGGTATGAAAGGAGCTAATGATTATAAACTAAAAATGATAATTTAGGATTACATTTGTGATCATAGATGGTACCAAAGAGAGAAATACTAGCAGGAGAACCTTTCCAGCCTAGGAAGAAGTAACCACAAGGATGGAGGGGCAAGCAACAATAACCATAGCAATTCCAAGAACAAGAAGCTAAGGCAACACATGCAATAAGACCTCTTAAGGAGAAGCCTAACGTGTAATCTATTCAACAAATTTCTCTTGCACATATGAGCCAATCTAAGAAATATGAACCTCTAAGGCCAAGGTCTAACCTTGAATTTACACTAACAAGGCTTGCCTGGAGAAGATCGAAACCAAGGAGATTTAGAGTTTGGTTCTCCAACAATTGAAGTTTGGATCCTTCTTGCAACTATCATTGGAGGAAGTTCACACTTAATTACAGGGGTCTCCCATGTGGTCCATTTTCTCCTCTAGTGGAGAATGGTACATGGTGAAGACCTATTTTTCCTAGAACAACCAGTAGGGAGATGCATATATCAAGATCAAGGACATCATAGTCTTCTACTTGGTTGAGGCCATTGTAGAGGTCCTCAGTTTGCTTGACATTGGGATAACATTGGCAAAAATATCAACCCAAGAAAATCCAAAGGCCAAAAAGGAGTGGGTCCAATGCTACTATGGAGTGAACTGTAAGGAGTACAGTGCATTTGTAAAGGTGAAATGTGCTTATTTCAAAATTTTAGCCTATCACCTAAACCCCACAATGAGGCAACTAAGGTCATAACCTTCTTTTCCTATGCATGCATTACTCTATGCGGAAAGTTATCAATAAACCTTCCATAACTTATGTATTTGGAAATAAAGAAGCACTTTAAAGAGAGTAAAAAAGAAAGGAAGACACTCCCCTTATCATTTTTAATTAGAAAACTTTGTAGAAGAAGAGGCATAGCACGCTATGCTAATGATGTGGTTTTTCTTGCTCGTACCACATCTTGGCAGGAGATGATAAAGGATAAGGTAGTAGTCAAGTTTTAAGAAGAGGAGAGGTTACCACTACCACCACCTATAAAAGAAACCATACTAAAGATTCTTGTAGCAATAGAAAGGCTCCAAAATCTCCATTAGTAGTAGGTACAACAACAATAGGGCTTAATAGGTGGTGGGGAACCATCAGTTTATTGTCCAACCTTAATCCATCTCAATGAGGTTATAAGGATCATTAGTTGGTTAAAGGAAACCATCCCACTATTCTCAACACAAAGAAATCAAGCACCCTCAAGAACAAATCCTAACGCTCAAGAACTTATGGTGTCCATCCCTAGACAAGGATTCCCTAAAATTTTTTGGAATGCGACAACTTTCTTAGTCTGCTTGGAAAAAGGTGAGGATGTGACTATTTTGGGGGTGTAGCACTAAGGATAGGAGATAGTGGTAGAGGTGGTGGTCAATAGGATAGTAGAGGTCCTGAATGTGCCTACGACATCCATGCTAGACACTACTATGATGGAAAATATCCAAACATCTACAATAGTGGGGATTGGTTAGTTAAGAATTTCCCAACAAGAAGAAAAGTTGGAACAACTAGTGGGATCCAAAGAACCATGTCTAGTTACATTTGATCTCTCAAATGAAATTATGGTAATTCAATTATAGCTACTTGAGACAAAGGGTAAACTTCTCATTGCCAATGCTCAACTATAGGAAACCATCATCAAGAACCAATGGTTGGCTTTGGAGGTTGTGGAGTTGCAAGTCCATCTGTCCAAACCTGTAATTCTCAATTTAAAACTCATAAGGGATGAAGCTTTCCAACAACTTCAGCACAAAATAAGGAAGGTTGAGAATGCAAAGGAGGTGGTGGTCTTAGACTTGTTCTTGTCAGAAACCATGGCCTTCAACATTGACAAGGACTTGTCACAAGTTTGCAAGAAAAACTTGGTCCTCATAAAATACATTCATTATTTATGAAATTTCAAACAAAAAAAGGCTAAATGGTTGAATTTTTTCAACAATAGTAGGAACAACTAGCCACTATGAACTTTGATTTCAGAAGGTTGGCAGTAGAAAAAAGGAACCTCTCGATGAGGAAGTTTGAGCACTTTGTCAAAAAATGATCATCGAGGTAGCTACTTGGAAGAATGAGGCCCTAAAATTCAAACGAGTCAAGAAGCATTACAGGGATTAGGTTGGGCTCCTCAAGCAAGTGAATAAAAAAGAAATTCAATTGGTGAAGATAAAGATGAACAAGGTCCTCCAAAAACTCTAGCAAAGAACTGATGTGTGGAAACCCATCTTTGATGGGTTAAATACATATAACAAAGTAAAAATCCATCTCAAGGAATTACAAGATGATGGAGTACATGGAGCTTGCCAATTTCTATTATGCAAACTTAGCTATGCTAATAGCTATGAGGCTAAGAACTAAGTTGGAGAAGAAAGTGGTCAATTCCTACCTTTTGTATGAGGTAAAATTCAAACATCACAAGCAGACCAAGTAGTAGTTGAAGATAGTCAATGCTAAGCTTGAAGTTCTCAACAGCATATTCACTAACCAATGGTCTATTGTTGAAAACCTAGTTAGAAGAATGAGTGACTATCATAAGCTGCAAAACCTCATAAAGATGTTTGACATTGAGTGTAAAAAATTCACAACATGGTTTATCAATGCCAAGGAGTTGTTTTCTATGATGCTATGCCTATGGACTGTCCCTGCACCAACCCACATTGATGAAGCCACATGGACTACATATGACCCATAAGGCAAATAGGAGAAGATGAAAGCACTATTAGATGCTTTTAGGCTTCCTTTAGCAACAATAGTAGTAACACGTCAACCTTAGCCACCTCCACCACCACAAGCATTAGAACCTAGCAAAGGACCTTTAACATCATAGAAGCCTTCACCTCCAAGCATTGTTTGAGAATCTTCCTTATCATCAGCAACTTAAGAGTACCTACTAGAATTTTGTAAAATGTTCAATTTTGTTGTCATGGATACCAATTTTGTAATCCCATACAATATGACCCTTAGAGTTAGTTAGTCGATTTATTTTTAAGTTAATAAATTCCATACTTACCTAAATTTTATAAAAAGCTTGATTCTACATTTGTTCACTCGAGGATGAGTTTTTAGTTAATTGTGGAGGTATGATGAGTCATAATGTATATAGGCTGTGTCAACAAGCATGCGTCAACATAGCCCCATTGATGTATCCTTGTCAACACATGATGACATGCATTAATGCTAATGTAGGCAAAGCCTATATAAATGTGCATACCCACCGTATTTATGGCATCTTAGGTCCATAGCATAGTGAAGCTCTTGTAGTTTGATTTTTCTAGAGTTAGAATATTTTTCGAATATTTTCTCTCTGAGTGTCTACAATGTGAATTAAAGAGATTGTATGGATTCTTCTTCAAATTCCATGTACCTAAACACATTAGCATGAATGTTAATAAAGACAAGATTTTTGATATTCATTGTAGCACTTGGAATAGTTTAATCTTTCTTACTTACACTTTACTTTTAATGCATTTTACTTTCATCATCCTAATTAATTAATACACTTAATCATAAAAACATAAGGACGACCACTTCGAGCATAATGTATTACACTTGGTAATCCTAGTAGTGGCCATTTGGTATGCCTAATATTCACCACTTGGTAACCTAGTAGTGTGAATACTAGTTTAGGATGTGCATAGTAGGTGGGAATGATTACTTATGATAGGATAGTTAGCCACTAGAGTAGTTAAGCAATTAGATAATTAATCCTTAAACCTTCATTTATGTTCTTAGCCCTTAGGATAAGAAAATATATACATAAAACACTTAAAAAAATAGACATCATAAGCCTTAACTAACATTTAACCATATGCACTAGAAACACAAGTGTAAGTTAGGAAGACAATTATCATACATGCTTGTACACACTTGTGATTCATATGGTTAGGAGTAAGGGATACCTGTTACTCATCATTGTTGATGTAATGTACTTTAAATTTTTATTTATTATTTATTTTTAAAGGTTTGACATCCTCTGCCCTCAAATGTACCATGTGGAAAATAATAAAAGTATACATTTGAAGACTATAGAATTGTAATGTGATAGTGTACTCCAAATTTTGATCTCTAGTTTAAAGAAAATTCTAAATTTCCTTATTCTAATTTTTTCAAAATTCATGCTCCAAAAAATAGTAGATTGTTAGTATCTTTACTCAAATCAAGCATGTAGAATTAATTTTCATAATTCCACATAATATGATTTTTGTAAAAATATTTTAATTAAAACTATAGTTTTACTTGTGTCCACTAAGGTTGTTAATCCTATAATGAAACATAAGTCCAATCATAAGTTTCCTAAGAAATATGAAAAATAAGTGAAATAGTTCATAATAACCTTATTTTTAAAATAATGTGATAAATCTTTGGGACACTCCTAACTCTTTATAAAATATAAAGGTGAAGTCCAATATCTAAAAGAGGATAAGACTCTTAATTTGGAAACTCTAAGTTATGAGTTCAATTCTAATGGGCAATGCTGAGTTATAAAATTCTATGTGGACTATATATCTTAGGGTATACATATTTTAATTATTCCATATTCTAGCATCCTCCTAAAAAAGGATAATAACTAAAAGAGAAAGAAAGTGAAGTAATGGAACAAGCATAAACATGAAAGAAATGGAGTCTTGAAACAATAAGTAGACTTCACAATAGGAAGTTCATAATATCATTCGTATGATTATATTCCTTAACATTTTGGAAATTATGAATATTAAAATGAATAATAAGTAGTTAGTTTCATTTATAAAATTAATGAGTAAGTGTTGAAGAAGATAAGCATGATCATTGCAACATGAGATCCATGCTCTTAAAAAAGAAGAGAAATTCCAAGTTGTATCATACTTAGCCTAGTTCCATATTTTAAATAAGAATAGAAGGTCATCTAGAATGTTATAGTTGAATAAAAGTAGAAAGACTTATAGGATGTGATCCATAAGCACAGTCAAGTTAAATCAGTCATGACTTAGTGAAGTACGAGAGAAGTTTAAAAAGTTAAATTCCAAAGGAACATAATAAAGTACAATGTACAATGTGAAGTTAAGTTCATTAAGAACTTAGTGAAGTATGCTAAAGACAAAATCTTATTAAGTGTTGGAACCAAAAATAATTAAAACATAGGTACATCCTAAGGTTTTATAGAAGTTTATAACTCAATGCTACCTAGTAGAATCGAAGATGTGACCTAAGGTTACTAGGCCAAGATCTATATCATTAGGCTAACACCTCATTATTAAAGATGAAAGCTTATGAATGAATACAAAAAGTATGAATGTGATAAGAATATTAAGTTAATGTTCCAAATTTTATAATAATCCTCAGAACATTCATCCTGATAAATTAGAGTTATCTAAGAGTCTAAAAATATACCTATCTCTAACAAATATCCTCTTAGATCTACTAGACTATACAAATTTTAGAATTCCTTAGGCTTTTTTGTTAAGTATTATTCATTGAAATCAAGATTTTTAAATATAAAAAAGAATTGATACAACAAATAAATAGAAATATCTACATTTTTTCAATTACATATTATAATATACTTAATAATCTTGTCAAAACTCTTAGCATGCATCTTTTTATTATCTAAAAGATCCAAAGGGTCTATGGACGTAATAAAATGTCAATTTTATAATCTTCTTAACTCATTTAACTTTTTTCTAACTAAAGATATTTAGGTTTAGTGCTTTTATCAAGCTTAACATTTATAAAATATATATATCTTCTTAACTGTGGTAACTTCATAAACATCATGTATAAAAGCTACGTCATCATAGTCATATTAACATTCATGGTGATATTGTTTATCTATTAGTTATTATGTGAATATAATTATTATCTTTAGAAGTACAAGCTTTATGCTAATTCATTACATATACTCATAAATTGCATATCTCTAGGAAAGACAAATTCTTTAAAGTAGTTCTTAAGGATTCATGAGACCATGGTTGGTATTTTCACAGAATGCAATGGTTGAGAAAATGAAATATTTCTTGGGAGGATGTGCAAAAAAATTTTAACCATATTCACCAACTAGTCAAGTAGAAGTTTTTAACATATATGTAGTCTAATGTAAAAGGAACAAAATAATTTTATTTACATCATATTAGATCTAATAAACTAGATTTAAAATCTCACTATATCTTAGCTATTGTTGTAATCAAATATCATAATGCTATCAATAAACATCACTTAAGTTTTCATCATCTTAGAATTAAAAGTAGAGGATGGTGTCACACCCAATATTTTTAACCCCTGGTCTATGTTTAACTTTTTGTAGTCCTTATTGATTTATGTCTCATTGAGGATTTGATCCTATCACCTTATGAACATTAATATTTTTATTGTTATATTTTTAAATATTTTAATTATCTTGTATTTAGCTTGCCTTATACTTTTATGATCTTCCTTTTTGAAAATATTCCTCTTTTGAATTCTTATTTTGGGCATAAACTAGCATCTTTTACTAATATTATTATATTGAGCTTTTGGATTTGGCTATTATTGATTTCTTGGTGTTTCTTACTAAATAATAGGTTGATGGAAGATGGCACATGCTCGAAACTAGAAAATGGAAGTTTTGGAAAAATGTCATATTTTAATAAACTTTCTTAAGACTTTTCTTTTTCTTTTTAATAATAGCATCTTTGACAAACAAGCTCTCACATGGGAGTAGTTATGTGAGATTGATAACATTTAAGAAAGTCACATGGGAGTGGTTAGGTAAAAGTCATAATACTTAATATAGTCACATAAGGGTGGATAGGTAAGGTTAACAACACTTAAGAGAGTTACGTGGGAGTGGTTAGGTAAGGTTGACAATACTTAAGAAAGTCACATGGAAATGGTTAAGTGAAAGTGATAACACTTAAGATAGTCACATGGAAGTGATTATGTAAGGTTAACAACAATCAAGAGAGTCACATGGAAGTGATTAGGTGAAAGTGATAATACTTTAGATAGTCACATGACAATTGTTAAGTGAGGTTAACAATACTCAAGAGAGTTACATGGGAGTAGTTAGGTAGGGTTGACAACACTTAAGAGAAACACATGGGAGTGGTTAGGTGAAAGTGACAACACTCAAGATAGTTACATGGGAGTGACTATGTGAACTAGGGATTTTCCATTACTTATTGGATTCTTATTTCATTATGAGTTGCCATGTCCCTTTCTTGTATCAATTGCTCTTATTGATTGGTTCTTGCTTCCTCTCTAGTAATGATTAGATTCCTTGACATTTAGCTTTGTGCATAGAAGACCAACTTTATTGCAATTTGATTTATTGAGCTAGAGTAACCAACCCAAGATTCATATCTTTGAATGATTTCTTTGAACTAAGCAATATCTTATCATTCTTATATTTTATAAATTTGAATTCCATTTTAATCTTTTGATTGCTCTTGTGTTATGATAGGAATCATTATAATAACAGAATCTTATACAACCTAACAAAAAAATTGAGCTAGGTAATTCATGATCACCTAATGGTCCAAGAAAATTAAACTTTTGGATAATCTTCCTGAAATCAAAAGGGCACTTGTGGATCATCGAATAAAAATATGATAATATGAGCCAAAAATTTTACCAATGTTAGTGGGTATTAAGCAAGAAGAAAAAGAAAATGTGTGGAATAGCCAAATAGAATAAGAGAAATAAAGATTGTATGCAAATTAATTCAAAACAAAACATAGTGCATGGTAGGCCAATAAAGTGAAAAAGATCTAATTTGTTCAACATGGTAAATTGAAGGCAAACATGTAGAAAAAAAAGGTAGATTTGTAGTAGATCCAAATGATGCTAGAAGCTAAAAAGATAAAAGAACATCTAGATTATAAAGAAAAAGTAAACTTACAAAAAGACATTACAAGGGATGTACCAAGGATTAGAGGCATTCAACAAGGAGCTATGTTACCATGTTCTTTCTTTGATGGATACACCTAATGTAGATCCAGTAGGAACAATAACAATCTTAGTAAATGATGAAGCAAAGGGAGAAATCAGACTAGTGCATTGACCTAATTCAGAGAAACTTCTTCGCATGTTAAGAGGAAAACATGAAGGGGATACAATGTTAGAGTAGGGAAAAGGAAGAAAAATAGAGTAGTCATTCTATAGAGACGTAGTATCTTTGGAAAAGACATTTCAAATCGCCAATTACAAGAATGTTAACTATGCTAAGTGACATAGAGGGTTGCAAATGCTAAGCATATGTCTTAGAGATTGATGAAGTAAAGTGCTAATTGATCGAGAATGGCTAAAAATCCGACCCCTTTACATTTAGGGATACCCTCTTATTTATAGGCAAAAAATGCCTCATAGATCATTGATCTAAAGAATCTTTTGGAAGCTTTTAGAAGGTTATGGATAGGAGAAATTATGTGAAGCAAAAGTTGACAACAGATGTTAAAAGGACACAAGATGACAAAGAGCTATAGTAGACTTAATCCTAGACATCTAAAGTTAATCTAACATTGAACATTAAAAATGTTGGCATGCTATAAGAGAAAAAGCTAACATTGAATGTCAAAAGTGAGACTTGATGCTAAACATTAAAAGCAAATTTGACATAGAATGTCTAAATTTGATTTAACTTAAAACATTAGAAGCTAGAATTAGAATTGAATTTGAAGTTGATGTTGGATGTCGAAAATGAAATAAAATCCAAAATAATGCTATAGTTGATATGAAACATCATTTCTAACAAGCTAGAGAGAGAAATACAAAAACCATGCTACAGATGATGCGAAACTTTGAACTTGAATAGCTGAAGCTAGCTTTAAACATTGAAAAGTCATAGAATGTACCCAAGTCTCTAGCTTATGTAGAAAGCCAAAGTGGGTACAACATCATGCTTTACATAAATTCTTGTTCTTGAGATGTTGATTCTTGTTCTTGCTATTATCTTATCTATTCCATGTTATTCTCATGATCATGAAAGCATATTTCATCTTTGATGTCTCATTTCCAATCTTTTAATGATGTATTTCAATGAGATTGATGGGTAGGCATTGTGGGAAGTCTAGGTTTACCTCTAAAACTTGATCCACATTGCCTATGATCATGCCCTAGGTAGACAAACCTAAGTGTCAATGAGTAGGTATTATAGAGGGTAAGGTTGGCTTTCTTGCCTGACTCACATTGCCTATGGTTACACTTAAATTATGGCATTGGGCAAGCATTGTGAAGAAACTATTTAGCCAATTAGTGTCTACTCATATCACTTTTAAATGTCATGTGGTTGGTTTTCATGATGTAAAACTAAAGGGTGGGTAATCCATATGAGTTGTTTCTAGGTTTAGTCCATCCAAGATTAGGTGAGGTTGGTCAACTAGTCCCTAAGGAGGATCACTAATAGCATACAAGATAGCTTAGACATATGTAGATCAAGTGGATGATTGATTCTACCATATTCTTGATTTTTATATCTCTTAACATTTTGTGAATATCATAGTTTTGGATCTGGCTTTTGGTACTTGATCTCATGGATCTTGACTTGGCTTCTTGTGTAGCATATGCCTTGACCATTAGCTTGTTCCACATGCATCAAGATGGTTAGCTCTACTAGAAGGTTTTTAACCCTTCGTACATGTGGAGATGTAGATCCATGTGGTAGAAGCTAAGAGCTTGATGGTGATGAAGTTGAATCTTTCGAGCTTTTCTTTATGTTTTCAGATTTTGATTATGATGTTATGATGATCATGATGTATATGGGCTTTTGTAATGTTGGATATTATCAACTCTCTTTTGAGGTTATGAACTTGTTATGTTATAAGATTTAGTTATGGTTTATGATTAATGGAATTTCTACTTTAAAAACTCAATTGTGATTTTTTTTACTACGCATTATGGTTAAGATTTATAATGCTTATGATGATTCCTTTACCTTTGGTTATAATCATTATAACTTCGCATGTCCAAGTTATACGATTTGGGTGTTTAAGCTTGGATTATCTAAGTATAAAATTTTGGAATGTGACAAATGGATTCAACTCCACTAAAAAGAGCACATTTATAGGTTATGTAGGTCAAGAGCCCTTGACAATGAGTTACGTGTGTTTCTTTCTTATATTATGACTATCCATTTGAGACAATGTTATAATGTTATAACAAAAAAATTATATGATTTATTTTTGTTGCTTCCATTAGTGCTTGGTCAATTTGTAGAGTCTATATTTATTTTTCATGAAAATGTAATATCTATCCAGTACATCCTATGGATCTTCGAACATAATAAAACTTCAATTTCAATTTAAAGTAATTATTACTAATTAACAAGTAGTAATGCTTTACCAAAAGACACATTGGTTTCAAAATAACTATTGAAGGAACATTATGTGTGTGTGAAAAAAGAAAGAGACATGATAACATCTCATAGCGATATTTTTTTTGAATCATTTAAAACTTCTTCACAATTGAGACAGTTATAGAGTAATTGGTGGTATTTGTTCATCTTTACTTCATTATTCACAATTTTTACAAGTTTCAGTAAATTTCATATTAACATTGCAATTTGATTCTCCTTTAACCTTATGACTTTATTAGCCACAAAAAATTTTAACATGGTTTAAGAGCTAATTTCAATGTTAAATAAGATACCATCACCATGTTACAGTGGATAGTACGATAGTTTCTCATAGTGTCAAAGTTAGGATGGACATTTAATGCACTTATCTTTATAAATCTAATAATATATCAATTCATTTTTCATTTCTATATTCCACCACCATGAGAGAAAACCATAGCTAAACCATGTATTTAATTTCATATTTAAATCTTATCTTGTGGTCAGTAATTTCATTACAAGCATGTATTAAGACTTCTTTGTTTGAGTTTTCTTTAATCTATTGAACTATGCCAAGGTTATTCAATTATTCTTCAAATATTTAATTTTTATTGCATTTTTCAGTTGTATTCTTAATTTAATTGAATAGTTATTATTTCTTTTTATAATTACACATTTGTTTTCTTTCCTATTTCTTGAATTTATTATTTTACCATAAAATCCTCAATGCTATTTGGAAAAACTACTTAGAAAAGTAAGAAGGTTATGTGATTAAAAGCTTAAAGAGAAAACATATTATTAAAGCTACTTCCTCTTTCTCTCCAAAAAAGATGATTTTAGCATCTCCTCCACCATTGTTGGTTCTTACATCATTGTTTATAAGTAGCACCATTTGCAATGATACATCCTTCACCATAACGAATTAGCCCAAATCAAAACAATATCAAGATACATTCAACAATGGTTATTCCTTATTAAATTTAAGTTCTCAAACAATTAGGATGAGACTTATAAAGCTTCCATATGAATAATAATGATTAATCAAATGAAGATTCCTTATTTTGGTATTGTGGAGATTATTTTCTACATAATCTTTGTGAAAGATAAAAATAATTCCATCTCTTATATGTGATAGTGAAAGAGGCAAATATAGTTGATTAGATCTCAATTTTGAAGGAGAACTTGAGAAATGATATGAGCTATTATTAGAGATTCAAGCCTTATTTCACCTATGGATATTTTCTTCTCACTTTTATTAAAGCTTTTAAAAATTTTAGGATTGATGATGTCTCCACCATGGTGATAAATAGAGAAAAGGATGTGAAGCATGGTTTGTTTATCAAAGCCTTTTCAAAGGAAGAGTGTCTTAAAATACAAATTCCATGAATTAAGTAGTTAGGCAAGTTGCAAGTTAAGGGATGGTTACTACCAGTTAGAAATTATCTCTCATTGTAGATGATTAAGATGATATATTATCATTGAAAATTTAAAAATGAAACAACCCACTATGAACCTATTTTTTCTTTTCTCAAGACACTTTGATAATAATCTGATTGTTGAATTTTTATATGAAACTAAAACTAAAGCTTTATTATATTAAAAGACCCATGGAATCTAATGGTTAGATATTACATTTTCATGAAAAATAAAGATATATTATAGAAATTGACCAAGCATCAATGGGAAAACGAAAAAAAAAAGTCATATAAGTTTCTTGCTACAACATTGTAATGCTATCTTAAATGGATAATCACAACACAAAAAGGAAGCACATATAACTCATCCTAAAAAACTTCTAACCCACACACCCTACAAGTGTGTTTTTTGTAGGTGGGTTAAATCCATCTCCCACTTTTAAATCTAAGATGATGCAAACTTAAGTGAAGCTTGCTGATGGAACTTTGATACTTGATTGCAATAACATCTAATGAAAATTTTGATTCCACCATCAAAGCCATGTTTGCAAAGGATATTTCTACATTGGCTAAAGAACATTTTATCATAGTGAGTAGTGTTTTTTTTTTTTTTGAATTAATGATTTCTTATTATGCAATGGTGGGAAATTTTTTTAAGGCTAGGAGCATGGACTTTGAATAAGAAGTAGTGTTCATGTTAACAATTTATACATGATGAAAATTTAATAAAGATCTGCATAAATAAATGCAAGATAAAAATAGAATTTGATGAGTGGTGAGTAGAACCTATGTCCAACCATATAAATCACTAAGCTTTCACATGCGATCCAATCGAATTCCATGGACTTATAACCTTCTAAGTACACTAGCCTCTAGGAAGTGAAATTAACTGTTGCAATCATTACCTTCGCAATTACACTTATGAAAAGCAAAGGTATGGTTAAGTGCAATTACACTTATGTTTTAAGTTGCCTAAGAGTAAAGGATAAACTATAAAATAAAATAATTAGATTTCTAATTTAATCTAACTAGCTACACCTAACTAATTCTAACATAAGCATCCATTCCCACTTGTTGTACACATCTTGAACACATTTAACGCTATTAGGTTACCAAACGTTAAGTGTTATTGAGATCACCAAGTGCCAAGAATATGTTTGAAGTGGTCATACTTATATGCTTAATTAATTGCTATTTAATTTAGCTATTGACTGCATACAAACTAACTCAATTGAAACAACAAACTCTAAGTGCCTAAGTGTATGGAAGTACAATTTTTACAAAATGGCATGTTCATGATATGAGAAGTGAACACCTTGGATACACTAACATCCAACACCTCTTGGAAGCAAAATAATGAGAGAGAGAAAAGAGATCTAATGATTACAAATGGTCCTCATTGTGTGGTATTGTTTCATCCTTGGTGAAGATAGTCTTGCTTCCAATCCATGCTTCCCACTACAATCACAACAAAATCATGAATTAGTATGTAATGTGTAACACATAACCATTAAATGCCTTGTCTCATTGGTGGTTACACTTGGCTAGGTTTTTATTGTGGTTGATTGGTTCCTTAAGTAGTGTTAGCGGAAAGGTTGATAGATAGGATCAATTAAATTAAGTGGTCCATTAAATTAAAAAAATTTCAATGTAAGGAAATATCTGAAGAGGGTATAAGCATTTGCAACAATAAAAAGGAAAGTTTACTAAAAACTATTGTGGAGATGTGCACAATTTGATGTCATTGATGGGGTAAACAAAAAGAATTTGTTTGTAAGAGTGTCTAAGGGTAAAGAACTTAACTAACCTAACCAAAAGATATGCAAGTGGGTCCTCCCCAAAGTAGGCATAGGCCTTTTATGCCCTTGCATAACTTCAAACCAAAGAGTTTGTGGGCTTTGTGGATGATTAATGGTTATAGAAGGTTAAGTACAAAAACCTAGAAGAAACTAACTAAGAATTCTGACACATCAAATCGAATCAAAACATGAAACTGGTAGTGAGGTGAGACATGGAATGCATAGATGGATGAGAGAGAGTGTGGAATGGAGTTCCTAATTATAGTCACATGAAGTCCCTTATGGATTTTGTGGTTAAATGACTTGACAGGATTCATCCTAAGTCCAGACCAAAATCAACCACATTCAGTGACTTTGCATCAACATTCTAAGACTAGTCCATCCCCTCAGACATAAGAGTGCTTCCAAAAAAACAACCATTGTTCCTTATTAGAGATGAAGTAGGAAGTGAGGAAGGGCCTTAGTTAGAGGAGACTAATCCCATAACTAGTACTTGTAGCCCATTTATTCTATCTAAGGGGTGTGCTTTAAATTTCCACCATTTTTTGAAATGGGAATCACACCATGCAAAGACACATACATTTATTTTGTTCAAGGGGTGTGCTTTGAATCCTCATTTTTTCTCTCTCTTTCTTTTCTTCCTTTTCTTTTCTTGATGAGAACCACACCATGTGAGGACGTATACATTTATTTTGTCCAAGGGGTTTGTTTAAATCCTCATCATGTTTTTTTTCTAATAAGAACCACACCATGTAAGGACTTATTCAACTTCCTTTTATTGGTGGACCCGAAATGGTAAGAAATTTATGAAAACACACATGCACCTAGGCAAATAGAAAGGCACAAAGAACAATGAATCCCCTTGAAGCCACACCCTATTGAAACCTTTGAATCCTTCCCAATTCCAAAAACTACCAAAGTCACAAATTTATTAAAGTTTTATTAATGAAAAAGGAACTACACATTTCCAAAACAAGGAAAACCACAAAGTTTGTGGATGGGTGGATGTGGTGGACTCATTGCTTGATGCATGAAAAAGAAACCATGTCCTAATTATCCATAATGAAATTCAAAGCCAAAAACTAGACACCAACAATCAAATAAAAATAATACATACCACCATTAAGTAACGCATTACCATTTTACCTGGCACTTAATAACAAAAAGTTAGAAAATCATACCAAATAAAATATAAAAGAAAGTATGAAATATTCAAGAAATAGAAAATGTACTAACAATGGTGTAAAATAAAAATTAGAAAAGATTAATAACATAAAAACAAAAAGATGTAAAATAGAGAATGTGTAAAACAAAAAGTTAAAAAAAATATGTAAAACAAAAAGATGAAAAACTGAGGAGCTACTTAAATGATTAGCATGAAAGGCCATCTCTCCCACAACTAAGTTGAAAGGAGGAGATTCGAAATATGGAGCATAGTTTTCCATCTGATGAGGTGCTTGTTATGTTAGCTAGCATATGCTCATGGGAAGGTTTGATTTGTTGAATGTTGACTAGCTATTTTTTGTTTGGGCTCTTAGGTTTATAGATTATCATGATCCCAGAAAGAAAAGTCTCATAAATGATATAAGGTCCTTCTCGCAACATTTGGAATTTAGTTCATTGAGATACGTGTGTGGAGTTCCAATAGAGAATCTTATCTCTTAGTTGGAATTTGACTTTTTTGATTTTTAGGGCATGACACTTTTTGTTGTCAGCCTTGTGCAACTCATTAGATGATAAGGCTACTAATCAATTTTTGTCTAGCAAGTTAAGATTCATCAGTCATTCTTTTTTGGATAGACTTAAGTCAAGGTCAAGATCACAAACTGTTGAAAGTGTACAGAGTTCAGATTGACTAGGAAATGTTGGTAGTTAGCTATACACAAGCTCATAGGAAGAGTAACATATAGGAAGTTTCCAAGTTGAGTAGTAGGCCCAAAGGGCATCATTGAGTTTTGTACTCCAATCCTTCCTATAATTGCTAACTATTCTTAGTATCTCTATGATTTTCCTATTGGTAACCTCAGCTTGACCATTAGCTTAGGGATGGTAAGGTGTTATGATTTTATGTTCAACCCTCAAGCATTGCATGAGCTTTTGAAAAGTAGTGCTTGTACAGTGATTTCCATTGTCAAAAATTAATGCACATGGCATAAAAAACCTATTACAACATTTTTTTGTACAAACCAAGCAGCAATAGATGATGTATAGTTGATGATGGCTACTACTTCTACCCACTTCATACAATAGTCAATAGCAACTATGATGTACACCTTTCCATTTGACATGGGTGTGATGGGATCCATGATGTCAATGCCCTAGCTGTTAAAGGGTTTTAGTGGTTGAATTCATTGTTGAGGTCCCTTCATTTGAGTAGTCATTCCACTATCTTGTTGGCATTCTTTACAAGAGTAGACATAATGGTGAGCATCCTTGAAGAGTGTTGGTTAGTAGTACCCTACCATCAGGATTTTAATGGTCATGCATCTCCCAGCATAGTATCCTCCACAAGGACCTTCATGAGCATCTTGAAGAATGTGTAGTTGATTAGCATTAGGGACACACCAATGAACTAGGCCATCGGCACACACCTTATAGAGATGTTCGTTGATTTCCATGAAGTGTTTTATCTAGTGAAGAAACTGCTATTTCTTTTGGTGGTCCAACACTTATGGCATCTCCTAAGTGAGAAGATAGATAAGAATGTCATCATATCATTTTGGCTCATTGGGCATTTGTTCAGTTACAACCCCAACAAAGAGAAGTTTATCAGGAAATGTATCAAATAATGGGCTTTCTTTGTCATCCCATTGTAACTAAGACAAGTGATTAGTAATCACCTTCTTAGTGCCTTTTTGATCTACCATCATAAGATCAAATTCTTG
This sequence comes from Gnetum montanum, assembly GCA_015680685.1. Classification (NCBI taxonomy): domain Eukaryota; kingdom Viridiplantae; phylum Streptophyta; class Gnetopsida; order Gnetales; family Gnetaceae; genus Gnetum; species Gnetum montanum. The sequence goes on from MNCI01031498.1 coordinate 703,789, forward strand.
CAAGATCACCAACCACCATATGACATGAGGGCTCATTGTTGGTTTGTTCATTAGGAAGTGGATGGCACTATGGTCCATGTGAACAAACACCTTGTATCCAAGCACATAATGCCTAAACTTCTCTAGAGAAAACACCACTACCATCAATTCTTTCTCTGTGGTGGTGTAATTTAGTTGTACACCAACAATGCTTTGGCTAGTACTATGAATGTAGTATGGTCATTTCCTATCATCTAACTGCATTAGCACAGCTCCCAAGGCATAATTTGATACATCCGTCATGATATGAAATGGCCTAGACCAATCAAATGCTTATAGGATTGGAGTTTCTACAAGCTTATATTTTAGTTGCTGGAATGCTTTCTCTCATTTTGTGTTCCAAACAAAGGGAGCATCTTTCTTTGTTAGCTAGACCAATGGTTTTGCAATCTTAGAGAAATTCTCTATGAATCATCAATAATAGCCAGTATGTCCAAGGAATGACCAAACATCTTTAACTATTTTTGGCTAGCAGGTTATTCCCTAGATAACCGTTATTTTCTTAGGGTCCACCTCAATTTCTACTTGCAATATTTTATGCCCCAATACAATGCCCTCCTAGACCATGAGGTGACTTTTCTACCAATTGAGATGCAAGTTAGCTTTGACACATCGTTTCAACACTTGCTTAAGGTAGTTCAAGGCTTACTCAAATGTAGCTCCATATGTGGAAAATTCATCCATGAAACATTTCATACCACTACCAATTTTCTATTGAAAAATGCTTAGGACCAAGCATTGGAATGTGGCAGGAGCATTGCATAGATCAAATGGCATCTTACAATATGCAAAAGTTCCCCAAGGACTTGTGAATGTTGTCTTTGCCTAGTCTTCTGGTGCAATTTGAATTTGGTTATAGCCATTGTAACCATCTAGAAAGCTATAGTAGCAATGCCCAGATATGGTGTTAAGCACCTGGTCAACAAATGGCAACAAAAAATTATCCTTAAATGTTGCCATATTCAACAGTCTAAAATCAATGCAAACCCATCACTTACTACCTTTCTTTGATACAATTACAAGTGGGCTAACCCACTTGCTATCTGCAATGGGATAAATGAACCCTACCTCAAGGTTGTTCAATTTCCTCCTTAACAATATGCTTTAGTTTGGGGTTCAATGACCTCTATGGTTTTCATTTTGGCTTCATGGTCAAGTCAGTGTAGATGTGATGCTAGCATATCCTAGGATCAATCCTTGTGAGTTCAAGATATGACCAAGAAAAAGCTATTGACCATTTTTCAACTACCTTCAACAATATCTTCATCTATTCTGAAGCAAGTTTTGCATTAATTATAACTAGCTTCTCATTCTTGAAAAATACATATTTCATTGTAGTTGGTAATGTTTTCATCTTAAGGGACTCTTATTTGAGTGTTTTAGGAATTTTCAACTTTCCCCAATGAGTATCATCAGAGAGTTGGTGATGAACTTGCTTGAGTTCATCCATGCCTATGACATATGCACATGTTAGGCTCTTAGTTGGTTTCATGCATAGTGTGCTACTTTCAGAATTAGAAATTAGCCACTAGGTGCCCTCTTGTTTTGTGGTGCTACATACAGACACCTTTGAATTTCTACTTCTAGCACACACTGTTTACGTGCAGAGATAGATGCTTGCTTTATGGCCCAAATTTTTTGCACATAACTGCACCCTATAACATTGTACACAATGCATGGAACTCTCTTCTTCTCAATCTTTCCAAATGTTTTTTCTTTAGATATCTCTAGGGGAAGATCTTTGATGCCCATTCTTGCATCGATGGTGCTCAACCATACCCTTCCTAAGATGATTGGGAAATTTGCTTTGTAGTTCCTCACTTTGATTACCAAGAAATCAATAGGATAACACCACCCACAAATAGTGGTCACAATGTCTTCTACTAGTCCCAATGGAATAGTGATGGACTAGTCTATTAATTCTAATCTCATGTTGCTCTTCTTATGAGGAGGCAGGTTGTGGGCAATGTACATCTCATGAAAAATTAAATTAACACTAGAGCCTAAATCAAGAAAATCCTTGCATGGTTCATACCCAGTAATCTACAAATAAATTAGAGGACTTTTAGGATTGGTGAATTTCCTAGAAGGTTTCTTGCACAGATCCAATCAGACATAGTATGAGTGAGCATTATAGTATGGATCCTTGGTAGAGTTTGGTTTGAAGGAGGCCCAAAGAAATTTGATATAGAGGAGGGAGAGGAAAGAGCAAGGTTGTCAACTGTGGGTATCTGTGAGGGCTTAGGTGGACTACAGGGTTGACAGAAAGGTCTTTTCTTTGATCGGGCATTTGATGATTTGATTGTAAATTAACAACCTTCATAGCATTGTGTTTTTGTGGTTGAGCTAGTAATTCACCCTTCTTAGGAGCAGGTGGTAGCTATGTAGGTGGAGGAGGAGTATGTGCAAGGATAGGAGGAGGATAAGGGTAAGAGGTGGTATCCCTTCTTTCATATGGTGAATGAGCTAGATAATAATATGGAGGGTGGTAGTAAGGTTGAAAGTTAGAGATGTGACTGGAGGAGTCACATGGAGCCACGGGTTGCTAAACATAGTAACCATATGGATTAGGCTGTCGGTAAGGGTATTATTGCCTTAGTGGTGCCAATGCCCATGATTGTGGTTGCTACCTCTATTGATACTATTCATATGGTTGTTATGGAGCTTCACTTGGATAATACGATTGTTGTTGGTGGAACTACCTAAGATTACCTTAAGGGTAAGGTAACCTTCTAGATGTTTTCCTTTGTGTACATCATGGATGTAAGGCATACACACCAAACTCCTGCAGATGTGACACAACAGGGCAACATCCCTTAGGATGTTCATACTGACAAATGTCACACCCACAATTATCATCTAATTCACTATTTGAAACCTCTTCTATTATAGCAATCTTGCCCTTACCTTTGTGATATACACATTCAACTTCTTTGCACCTCCTACACTCATGCTTAGTACTTTGTTCTTTGGACTCTTCAGGGATTTTGAGAACAACTTGGAATCTATTATCCATGGAGTCCCTTAATTGATAAACCATGGCTGTAATTTTAAATTGGAATTGTTGGAGTGGCAAGGTTTTCTTATGCACCACCTCATCAAATATGGATTCATCCTCATTACTGAAAAATTGAACCTCCCTCTTGCAAATGGAAGGATCATGGTTGTACTCTTTTGCACTTTCTCTTTTTGTTAGTCTATCCTCCTCTTTAGCTACCTACTCTATTAATCTTTGTATCTGTCAAGCACTTAGTTCTAACAATTGCACTTGGCCATAGACACCAAGGGTTTTCCTCGTTTCATTACAAAGCCCATCTACAATGTGGAAAAGTTGAACTAGTTGAGGATAACCATGGCCAAGAAATTTGTGTATTAGGGCATAATATCAACCAATGGTGGCATCGTGTATTCCTTGTTTCCACCCTTGAATTTTCTTCCTTAATTTTGACACTTTGGAGTACATTCGATACTTATCATTGAACAACTCAAGCATGGTACTCCATCATTTGATAGATTCGGCACAAACTTTTTGCTTCCTTGATAAGTGTCCTAGGGAACAACTTCAATTTTTGTCACTTTTTTTCTATGTTTTGCAAGGCACATGCATCTTGAAAATCTTGAAGATTATTTTGAAAATTATAGTTATATCCTCCTTCAAATCGAGGAATATTATTCATGTCTAACCATTTGATCCAACTATCTTTCACATGCCTTATTAGGATTCTGACTACCTATACCATGTTAAGCATACTCTAGGTAGCAAATAGAGGTTCATCGAGGCCTTAATCATGGTGCATACAATGCCCTCTACTACCCATTCGTTCATGGCAATGTACCTCTCTTAAACATCTATGCCCTTGATCTTTTCTATCTCAACAATCCCCTTGATCATTGTGCTCTCATCGGTCATTGCATTATTTCAATCACCTCCATCACAATCTCACCTTCTATAGTCATGATTAGAACCAGAAGAAGATGATGATGATGAAGGGGAAGAGGAAGAAGAACTAGCACCATCACAATGCCTACTACCACCTCTTTGGTGATCATGACCATGATCATGAACTTACTTCTTGTCTGCATCCCTATCTTGACTTGCCCCTCTAGATCCTTCTTTGTCATTGGATCCTTTGTTACTAGAACTAGGATTGTGAATTATGGAGTGCAAGTTCTAATTTTAACCTCCATCACCAAAGTCAAAGAGAGGAGTTTCATTGAATGGAAGACCTCCAGAGAAGGGTTCCCGACTAGCTTGTTGGTACAATAAGAATGGAGAATCGTTAGGTCCTTTTCCCTTGGAAAATTCGTAGCACTACTCTAGTTTTCAATCTTGTAAATGATGTGCTTCAGTGGGATGATAATCCCTAGCATTACTATCTTCCACAATATATTCCACATGGTAGTCTTGGAGACCACATCATGTAAGCATTTGGTAGAGCATTGCAAGAATAGCTTGATCGGCTGGCAACACAATGTTGCCTTCCATGTCACCCCAACACAACTGTTCATCCTAGTGTAGGATGAAGGTGAAGTTCAATACATACTCATCAGGATGAGTATATACAATTTGATATTGTTGAGGCACTGGTTGATAAGCTCTATCAGAGTTGGGTGGAAAATCGCTCCTATGAGAAGAAGACATTTTTAGCTAGCAAAATAGAAATCATAGTGTGCTCTAAGTATTTGTTGTAGTAATTGTAAGATAAGATATGATTATTTGGTTCACTCCAACAATTTAAATACTTTTTACTAGGTCCTAGATAGCACACAAAAAATAAAAAGGTCCTCAGTAGTAATGCCAACGATGAGTGGCGAGGTACCCCTATGCCCAACCATACGAATCACTAACGCATTAAGCATGATCTGGTCAAATTTCATGGACCTATAGTTATCTAATGCACTAGCTCTTCTAGGAAGTGAAATGGGTGTTGAGAATGTTTGTTGTCTTCCCAACTACACTTGTGAGGTTCCAGGGTATGGTTTAAGTGTAATTGAGGTGTATGATTTTTTTTATTTTATATTTTATAGATTTGATCACCTCTAACAAGAATGAAGAGTAGAGTAATTTAAAATATAATTTTTTATTGCCTATCTAGCCTAACACAAATAACCATCCCACTTGCCCGAACACATGATAAAAACATATAGTGCTACTGGGCTACCAAACGTTAAGTGTTGCTGGGTTACCAAGTACTATATGAATGCTCAGAGTGGTCATGCTTGTGTTCATTAACTGTTGGAAATAAATTACTTAATTCAAATGCATTAAAGTAAAGAGCATGAAACTAAAATGCATTAAAGAAAATATTAATCTATTCTCAGTGCTGCAAGGATTGTCAAAAGAGTTCGTTTTATTCCCATCACACTGCTATACTCAGGTACATTAGTGCTCAAACAAAGAACCATACATACTTAGACTCCTTCTATGGGGACTCAGAAAATATTCTAACTATAGCAAGAAGAAACAGTAAGAGCTTTGCTACTCTGACTAGAAAATGACTAAAAAGTTATTAAGAAAACTAGAGTTAAGGCACAGTATTTATAGGCCTAGAGTATACACTTCAACATCACATATGCGATGTCATGACGTCATGGTGATTCATCATCTTCTAAGTACACTAGTCTTTAGGAAGTGAAAATAACCATTGCAATCGTTGTCTTCCCAATTACACTTGTGAAATGCAAAGGTATGGTTAAGTGCAATGGAGGCATATGATTTTATCATTTTTTATGTTTTATGTTTTAAGTCACCTAAGGGTAAAGAATAGTTTATAAAATAAAATAATTAAATTGCTAATTTAATCTAACTAGCTACACCTAACTAATTCTAACGTAAGCATCTGTTCCCACTTGTTGTACACATCCTAAACATGTTTAACGTTACTAGGCTACCAAACATTAAGCATTACTGGGATCACCAAGTGCCAAGCTTATGTTCAAAGTGGTCATACTTATATGCTTAATTAATCACTATTTAATTTAACTTAATTTAGCTTAATTACTTAAAACATTAAAGAAAATTGCATAAAACATTAAATGCATATATAAACAATTAATTTATTTCAAATTGTTGCAAGGTTTATCAGAAAGCTTATCTTTATTGCCACACACACACTACCATGCTCAAGTACAACAGTGCTCAAATAAAGATCCATATACTCCTTGACTCCTACTATGGACACTTAGAAAAATATTCTAACTTTCAAGGAAGAAAACTGTAAGAGCTTTGCTATGACTATGACAAAAGATGCTATAAACACAATAGGTGAACACATATTTATAGGCAAAAACAAACACTGCATTGATGAGGCCACATCAATGCATCAAATGCCACATCGACACAATTGTGTCAATGGGGCCGCATCAATAAAGCCTTGTCAACATAATCTAGAAAATGCGACTCATCAAAATTGTTAAAGCATTCAAACAATACTACTCTAAGGTATCATAAACCTTGGAGTTAGGTAATAAATAGGTTCAAAAATTCTAAATTTTGAAATAAACAAGAACAATTTCTACCATGGCATCAAATTGTTAAACAAAGTTCTAGAGTTCACCATGAAAAACATAGAACTAGATAATGAGAATAAATCCTTGTTAGCGTAGATTAGTAACATTATGCATGAGTTGAAGATCACAAGGAAAAAAATGATTGAGGCTGAAAACCAAAAGTTCCTTGTTGAAGAGAGCATGATGTTAAAATAGGAATCACATAACAAAATATAAGAAAAATTTCAAGAGCTCTAGAAGTACACAATTAATGATGAATTTTTTGTACATTATAAAGATGTTATGGAGACTCTAATTGCAAGTCATGAAGATCTTCCAAAAATACCTTATTGTTGGTTTAGTCGACACATAATCAGGCATAGGAATCAATGCTCTCAACACTTAAGTTTAAAAAACCTCAACCTCAATCTTAACCTATCAATATCATTGATGACCCATCATTGAAAAATAAGCCACAAGAGCTTAATTTCATGGTAATTAAAGATTCATTGTCAGGTAGTGAAGTTGAGAAATTACTGTTGATGAGTGGCAAGATACCCCTACACTCAACCATACGAATACGAGCATAGCATGCGCGATCCAATCAAACTCCGTAGACTAAGTGCCTACACACCCATGGAACACCTAGGGTTAATCATTCGTTGTCTTCCCAGACTTACTTGTAGTTGTCACAGTGTATGGTTAAGTAAGTCCAAGGTATATGATTTTTATATTTTTTTATGTTTTATCTCCTATGCTAATGAGTTGAAGGGTAGAGAGACTAATTCCTAACTCTAACTAATGAACTAAGTCTAAATTACCTAGCGTCAGCATCCATTCCCACTTACCATACACACCCTAAACTGATGCAACCGTGGCTACCAAACGCTAATGGTTGCTGGGATCACCACGCGTAATGCATGTGCTTGAAGTGATCATACTGAGGCACTTAACTAGGAGAGAAGGGTGAGAGAGAGAAAGCAGTAAATAACAGATAATAAATAATAGTAAAGAAAATCCTAATTAGCCTATTCCATGCACTGCAAGGTTTATCCAAGAAGCTCATCTTTATTGCTGTACACAAACTTGTGTTCAAGTACAATGTTTGCTCGAATAAAGATCCATTCACTTTAGGACTCCTACTGTGAGCACATGGAAAATATTCTATCTCTGGAGTGATCAATCTACTAGAGTTTCCCTACTGTCTAGCCTAGGATCAGAAAACAAGGAAGAGCCGCCTCTTATTTGTAGATATGACAGCGCACTGTGATATCGCGACAGCCGCGATATCGTGGTCCATGCGATATCACGTCCCATCATACCCCCATGACTAAATGAAAACTCATCCTTGAGTTCCTTACAATAATATCGGGAAGGTATGGCATTATTGACTCAAAGGAAGCTAATGGGATAACATGTGAACGGATCATCATTACAAGACTTGACAAAACTAGTGTTCATGACAACAAGAGTGAACACCTTATTACATTGACATCAGGCCTCATTTAGCAGCTGAGAAAGAGAGAGAGAAAGAAGTGTTGCTGCTGCCAATGCCAAGATTGCACCTTTCATTGTGCATCGGTAAGTGCACCATTGGTCTTGCTCCTTGCATAGCTGCTTCAGCACTGCTCCATTCCAAGTGGTCCCTCCAGATCCAATCCATTGTTACATTATCACCATTTGCACACACAATACAATTTTATATTAGTAAGGGTAAATGAATCATTATGTAATTGATACCTTGTTTCAGTGTAAGTCCATTAGCTAGGTTGTGGTATGGTTGATATGGATCTAGAGATATATTAATGATGACTACCGAAGGTGTAGGGGTTAGGAAAAAAAATCAAAAAAATCGGGGCTAGGAGAAAATCAAAAAAATCAGGCCCCGTACCCCCATGACTAATCGCGAACCTCCAGTAGCATTAGAATGGAGAAAGAAAAGGAATAAGAAAGATAGATAAAAAGGGACAACTATGACATCGATGAAATGGATGTCCGGATGGAAATGAAAAAAATAAAATAAATTGCAAAAATGTTAGGGGAAAGAATTTAACTATTGCCCCAAATAGGAATGTTAGTGGGTCCTCCCCAAAGTAGGCTCATGCCCTTAATGCCCTGACAAACCCACATTCAAAGAGTCCGTAGGCTCTAGGAATGTCATTTGGAACAAGAGTTAAAGTTTTAACCGCAAGAATTTACCAAAAAGAAAATAATATATCTACCAAAATATACGCTAGTGATATAATCAGCAATGAGGTGAACAATGGAGAAGAGAATGGAGAGAAGAGAATGGAATGGAATCCCAAGAACAAGGTGGTGTATAGCCCCTTGTGTGTTTCATGATTAATGTGACTTGGAAAATCTCATTCCAACTCTGGCCTCAAACCAACCACATCCAGTGACTTCGCATTAATGCGTCCAATTAATCCATCTCCTTTAATAACAAGAATTCTTCCCCCAAGAGCCACCACCATTCCAACGAAACAAAGAGGAGAGAATGGGAAGCAAGAAGGGCCTTAGTTAGAGGGAACATTTTTATTTTGAGTTCCATAACTAGTGCTTGTAGCCCAAGGGATTATTTTGTGTAAGGGGTGTGCTTTGAATTCTCACCTTTTTTTTGTGTTTTGTGTTTGTATGTATGAGAACCACACCATGCAAAGACTTCTTATTTTTATTGTCTCAGCTTCTAATAATTGGGTAACATCAAAATGACAAGAAAACTCAAGAAGAAAACATCCAAGCACCCAAGAGAATGGCCAACATAAAAGCATCAAGTTCCCTTGAAGTCACACCCTTTTCAATCCTTGAGTCCTTCCTTAGTTTGAGAAGTGCCCAGTGATCAATTCATTAAAGTTCTTATTATGAATGGGACTGTACATTTCCAAGCCAAGAGAGACCATAGAATTTGTGGATGGATGGATGAATTAAACTCATTGCCTACCATATCAAAAGAAACATACCTTAGTATCAACATCATGACTTAAAGGTAAAAACCAAACATTAGCAATCAATATGAAAACAGTTCATACCATCAGGAAGAACACTTATTGGTGACAAACTTACACGGTGGATCACACACACACAAACACACAAAAAAAATGAAAAAGTATAATGATGTTGAAAAACAAAAACAAGGAAAGTTAAAGAAATTTGTAAAACAAAAATAAGAAAGGTTAAAGAAATTTGTAAAACAAAAATGTGTAAGACAAAAATGTGTAAAACAAAAATGTGTAAAACAAAAACTTGTAAAACAAAAATGTGTAAAACAAAAATATGTAAAATAAAAACTAAAAAGAACTAAGGGACTCCCATGATTAGCATAGGTGGCCATCTCCCCAATGACTGAATTGCAAGGGAGAGATCCAAAATGATGAGCACCTATTTGAATTTCGTAAAAGTGCCCAACTTCTCCCAATTAATGTTCTTAGATTAAGGGGTGAAAGTTGGCAACACTCATACTCCAATGTGTCTATGCCTTCATTGTTAACATGAGTTGTATCCCCAATTCATTCTGTGCATATTAAGTTGCTCTTTCTAGTAGCTGTCAACCACAGGGTATCTACTACTAGTGTTGTTACTACATACAAGAACCTTTGAATTTGTAATTCTTTGGCACACAGATTACATGGAAGAGATGCTAAACATTATTTCATGTCATCACTCTCTGAGTCACTGTATGTGATGCATAGAAATTTCTTATTCTTGATCTTTCCATAAATGTTTATCTTAGATATTTCCAAGGAAAGATCGCGGATCCTAAGGCATGCATCTATTGTGCTTAGCCATGCCCTTCCCATTATAATTGGAAAGTCCCCTTCATTGTTGTTAACTTCAATCACCAGGAAATCAGCTGGGTATGACCACCCACACACAATGGTAATGATGTCCTCCACCAATCCCAAGGGAATGGTGATAGACTGGTTAGCCAGCTCTAGTTAAATGTTGCTCTTCTTAAGTTGGGGCAGGTTTCAGGCTTGATACATTTCTCGTGAAATTAAGTTCACTCCGGAACCTGAGTCAAGAAGAGCCTTATGCAATTTGTTCCCGGTGATTTGTAAATAGATTAAGGGGCTTCTAGGATCAGTTAGTTTCCTGGCAAGGTGGCCTACCTTGATCTAGTTGGTTATGGTATGCATTAACATAACCATATGCGTACAGCTCTGTTGGACTGAAGGGTGCTCCAAAGTGTTAGATGGTGGAGGAGTGTACCTAGACTCAACCACTTGTTGTTGTAAGAGCTTGTCTCAGCTTCTGGTTCTAAAGAAAGGTCTTCTCTTTATACAGTTGTCAGAGCTAGCCATGGGTTGAATGTTTACAGCTCTCGTAGCATTATGTTGCTACAGTTGAGTAGGGAGTTCCCCTTGCATTGTTGGAGTAGGTTGTATGGGAACTACAGGTGGAAGAGGTGCAGGCAGAGTTGAAGGATGGTAAGTATGTGGGGTGCCTCCCGGAGGAGAAGGAGTCCTCCTAAAGTACTCCCGAACTTGGTAGTGATGTTGAGGAGTTGTGTGACTCATAGAGTCACTTGGAGAAACCGGCTGCTGCACATAATAGCCATAAGGATCAGGTTTTTAGTAAGGCTATTGTTGTTTCGGCGGTGGCATCCCCCATGACTGTGGGTATTACCACTGCTAATGTTGTCCGATGGGTTGTGGTGGAGTTCCACTTGGATAGTATGTTAGTGGTTGGTGGAACTGTCTTGGGTTACCTTGAGGATAAGGTAACCTTCGGGGTGTCTGCTATTGGTTAAGTCTTAGATTAAGTGCATACACCCCAGACTCCTGTAGATGTGAGATGATTGGACAACATCCCTTGGGATGATCATAATGACAAATCTCACATCCACCATCATCTTCTATGTTTAAACCCACAACTTCATCAGAGATAGTAATTTTCCCCTTACCCTTGTTATGTGCAGGGCCTGAATTTCTCCACTTTGTCTTACCTTTGTCACTACTTCGTTCCTCCTTAGACTCCTCTACAATTTTCAAGACAATTTCAAGTCTGGAGTCTAAGGAATCCCACAATTGATCCATCTTAGCTGATACTTCTATTGTTAGTTTTTGAATCGGCAAGGTTTTTCTATTCACCAACTCTTCGAGTGATGATTCATCCTCTTCATTGCAAAATTTCACTCCCTTCTTCTAAAGGGAGGGATCACGGTTGTATTCTTTTGTACTCTCTCTTTTTTGTAGTTCACCTTCTTATTTTGCTACTTATTCCAACAAGCGATGAACTTCATGGGCTCTAAGTTCTGATGGTCTCCCTTAGGCATAAGTCCCAAGGGTTCTCCTCATCTCATGTTTGAGCCCATCTACGATGTAGCAAAGTTGATCCCACTGTGCGTAACCATGGCCTGGGCAACGATGTAACAATGCGTAGTAGCGGCCCATGGCAGCATCCAAGGGTTCATGAGTACCTTGCTTCCATCCTTGGATCTACTTACGCAAATTAGACACTCTGGAGTACGTTTGATATTTATTGTTGAAGAGTTCTAACATCGTACTCCACCTCCTGATGGTTTTTAGTTCTAAGGATCGGTACCAACTCTCTGCTTCTTTGATGAGTGTCCTAGGAAATAACTTAAGTTTCTGCCACTTGTTTTCTATGTTCTGCAAGGCACAGGCATCATGGAATGCTTGTAAATGATGCTATGGATCAGCGTTGTATCCCCCTTCAAAGCGTGGGATGTTATTCATATCTAAGCATCTAATCCAACTATCTTTTAAATGCCTTGTTGGAATTCTAACTGCCTCCGTTATGTCAACCATACTTCGGGTGGCAAGTAGGGGCTCTTCATGATCATCTCTTTCATGATGCCTATGATGTCTATGTTGTTTCCTACTTTCCCTTCGTTCATGCCCTTGTCCTCTCTCTCGATTCTCTCGTCGAGGTCTCTCATTTCGCCTACCTCTATCCTCACCGTTATGCTCATGGTGGATGTGCCCAAAGGTGGAAGGAGAGGATGAGTGATGAGATGAAGGAGAAGAGGAAGGGGAACCATCACCATGATGATGCTTCTTGCCTTCTCTTCTGTGGCTTCGGCCTCGATCGTGATGACAATCTGCATGCCCATCCTTGCCATATGTTGTTGTTCCCTCAGTGAATAGTTGGTGTTCATGGGGATCAGAACCAGGGTTTTGTATCATGGAGCGTAGGTTCTGATACCTAGCCTCCTCACTATCATTAGGAGGGGAAACATCTTTCGATAGACAACCTATTATGAGTGGTCCACCATCTTAGATTTCACTAAGGACGTGCGGGACCTCCTTGCCCTTCAACAGTGTATGTTGGCTCTCCTGCCTTGAGTCCCTAATACGTTGTGTAGCTGTGGGATGATAATCCCTTATGTCAAATTCTTCCGCAACATATTTAGCATATAATTCTTTCATGCCAATCTGTACCAAAGCACGGAGAAGCATGTTTGGGACTGCACGGTCTGGAGGTAACACTATGTTACCTTGCAAATCTCTCCATCGCATCTGTTCGTCTTGATGGAAGATAAAAGTAAAATTAGGAATATACTCATCGGGATGGGTATATTCCACCCTATATTGTTGAGGAATGGGTGGATTTAGGTTATGTGTTTTTGATTGCCGACTATTTCATATATTATCCCTAGGTGGTGAGTTGCTTTTGTTAGAAGAAGACATTGTTATCGGTGTGCTAATTTTACCGTTATATAAATTTTTCTTTAATTAACCTGAAGGTTCGTTTAGGCTCCCAATAATGTGAGTGATATCCTATGTTCTATTCAGCGCACAAACACTTAGTCCCTGGCAACGATGCCTATGATGAGTGGCGAGATACCCCTACACTCAACCATATGAATACGAGCATAGCACGTGCGATCTAGTTGAACTCCTCAAAATAAGTGCCTACATGCCCATGGAACACTTAGGGTTAATCATTCGTTGTCTTCCCAAACTTACTTGTAGTTGTCACGGTGTATGGTTAAGTAAGTCCGAGGTATATGATTTTTATATATTTTTATGTTTTATCTCCTATGCTAATGAGTTGAAGGTTAGAGAGACTAATTCCTAACTCTAACTAATGAACTAACTCTAAATTACCTAGCGTCAGCATCTGTTCCCACTTACCATACACACCCTGAACCGATGCAACCGTGGCTCCCAAACGATAATCGTTGCTGGGATCACCACACGTAACGCACGTGCTTGAAGCGAGTGTACTAAGGCACTTAACTAGGAGAGAAGGGTGAGAGAGAGAAAGCAGTAAATAACATATAATAAATAACAACAAAGAAATAAGATGCATTTCTCCTACTTGTAATTCTTCATATAAATAAGAAGTAGAGAAAATTTGTGGATTGCACAAGAAATTTATATACATAGATAACTGGAAATGCACAATGCAAAAGCAAATGGAACTGACCTCTAGCCATTGATGCCTTGAATTAAACTTGACATTTGGATTCTTCTTTCACACCGATGCTCTACAACAATGGTGTATGCAACCTCTTAGCATCTGTGAAGGGGACCAAAACTACAATCTTGTTGTGATTCGTGGTGCCTTTGTTCTCCCATCAAGAACAAGTTTATAGGTCATGAAATCAGTTACCATGAGAAATTAGAAAAAATAAGAGACCCAATTCCAATGCGTAAAAAAACATGTTAGTGGATATGGAGGCCACCTTGATGTGTTAACTAATGCATAAAAACACATTAACGTGTAACACATGCTACAATCTCCCACTTGATCTCTATATTTAATCAAGTCCAGATTTCAAGAAATAAATGCATAAATCATGGTGATAGTTCCTCTTAATGTAAGTATTATCTTCCATGCATTACAATGCATTATCTCTCAAATGTAATTCCTTATATGGTAACTAGCTTTATGAATAAACTAATGTTCATTCTAGGTCCTGCCATATGTGAATTTTCTCTCATAACTATATGAGCAAACCATATGAGAAAATAGCACAATTGAATAAGAGTTTCATTAAGACTGTAAAGTTGTACATACAACAAATTACATAATGGAACCAAGTCCCATACAAACTACATGATCCTTAAATGACTTCGATGGCATTCCTTCTATTAAAGGATCATCATCAATTCAGTGTGTATATGCTCAATGATCACTTTGTTTTCCTTAATGTGTTCCCTTATGGCTAAGTACTTTATGTCAATGTGTTTACTTCGACTTCCACTCTTATTATTCTTAGCCATAAAGATAGCAGCTGAATTCTCACAAAACATTCTTAATGGCCTAGATATAGAATCCATAATTCTAAGCCCTGATATGAAACTCCTTAACCATACACCATGTGAAGTAGCCTCAAAGCAAGAAACAAATTTTGCCTCCATGGTGGAAGTAGCAACCAAATTTTGCTTTCCACACCTCCAGGATATCACTCCTCCAGGATATCGCTCCTCCAGCTAGCATAAAAACATAACCAAATGTTGATTTTCATGAATCAACACAGCCAACAAAGTCTAAATCAGACTATCCAGTCACCTCTAAGGAATCAGTTTGTTTATACATAAGCATGTAATCTTTTGTACCTTGAAGGTACCTCATCACTTTCTTTGTAGCCCTTTAGTGATCAATACCTAGATTACTCTGACATCTCCCCAACATTCCCATAGAAAATGCAATGTCAAGTCTTAGATAGACTTGAGCATACATAAGGCTTCCAACCACTAAAGCATATGGAATGTTGCTCATTTGACTTTTCCCTAAATCATTCCTAGGGCATTCGTTCAAATTGAACCTATCACCCTTCACAATGGGTGCTATACTTGGTGAAAAATCTTTCATCCAAAACCTCTCTAAAACTTTATTGATATAGGTTTCTTGTGATAGTACCAAAATACATCTAGATTTGTCCCTATGGATCTGAATGCCAATGACATAAGATGCCTCACCCATATCCTTCATGTCAAAATTCTTAGAGAGAAAATGTTTTACGTCATATAGAAATCCACTATTATTAGTTGTAGGAAGGATATCATCCACATATAGAACAACAGAAACAAATTTTTCTCCCACTAACCTTCTAGTATATACATTGATCCATCATGTTTTCTTCAAAACCAAATGAAGTGATGATATGATGGAATTTTAAGTACCATTGATGGTAGGCATTTTTCAATCCATATATGGATTTCTTAAGCTTGCATACCAATTGCTCACCATCACTAGAGGAAAATCCTTCAAGTTATTTCATATAAACCTCTTCCTCTAGATCGCCATTGAGGAATGTTATTTTGACATCCATTTGATGTAATTCAAGATCAAAATGGGCAACCAATGCCATAATAACACGAAGGGAGTCCTTCTTAGATACAAGAGAAATGATCTCATTGTAATCTATTCCCTCTTTTTGAGTGAATCCTTTAGCTACAAGTCTAGCCTTATATCTGTCAATGTTGCCCAATGAGTCTTTCTTGGTCTTGAAGACCCATTTGCATCTAATGGCTTTTACACCATCAAGCAACTTTACAAGATCCCAGACTCCATTAAATGACATAGAGTTCATCTCATCTTTCATGGCATCATACCACAAGCTAGATTCCTTATAACTCATGGCTTGTGAAAATGTTTTGAGATCATTTTTGGGTCCTATGTTGTAGTCAGACTCCTGTAGATACCATCATACATTCACTAGGAATCACTGGTTACCTTACTCTAGTAGATCTGCTTAATGTTGGATCATCATTCTCTTGAGGATCATGATGTTTAATACGTTGTTCAATAGGTTCTAGTATCTACTGTTCAGTTGGATCCACTACTTCTTGATCAGTAGCTTGTGGAACTTCAATGATTGGTTGTTGTTCATTACGCATTTGTGCTCTAGGCGTATTGTGCACAATAATCAGTATATTATTTGAAGTAGTAGGTTGTGCATTTGTATGATCTCTCTTAGGAACAATGTTCCAAGATCTACTGCTCCCACTAATCAAGTCATTCTCAAGAAATTTAACATTCCTTGATTTCACAAACCTAGTAGTATATGATGGGCAATAAAATTTGTATCCCTTAGACCATTTAGCATATCCAATGAAATACCCACTTATGATCCTTGGGTCTAGCTTCTTTTCTTGTGGATTATAGACTCTTACTTCAAATTTGCATCCTCAAACACATATATATCGCAAACTTAGTTTCCAGCCTTTCCATAATTCAAATGGTGTCCTTAAGATAGCCTTGGTTGGAACTTGATTTAATATATACACCACCATCTTGAGAGCTTTAGTCCAGAAGGACTTAGGAAGCTTGGAGCTACTAAGCATACTTTGCACCATGTCCAATAGTGTTTGGTTTCTTCTTTCTACCATACCATTTTGGTTTGGAGAACCAGGCATAGTGTACTTGGAAATAATTCCATACTCTTGAAGAAACTTAGCAAATGGACTAGGTACTTATCCATCATCAATATATCTACCATAGTATTCACCAACTCTATCAGATCTCACTAACTTTATTTGCTTATCACATTGTTTCTCTACTTTAGCCTTAAACACCTTAAAGGCGTCTAAAGCTTCACTCTTGTTATGAAGCAGGTAGAGATACATATATCATGAGTAATCATCAATAAAGGTAATGAAATACTTTTGACCATACACATCCATATCTAGACTACAAATATATGTATGTATGATCTCTAATATGTCTGAACTCCTCTTAGCACCTTTCTTTGACATATTGGCCTGCTTTCCCTCTGTGGAACAAGTGTTAAAGTTAGTAAAATCTAAAGTACTAAGTACCCCCATCATTTACTAATCTCTTTATTCTCTCAATAAGATATGTCCTAATCTATGATGCCACAACATAGAGAATTTATCATTCATAACACATCTCTTAATGCTAACATGAACATGCATAGAAGTATAAGAAGTTTCCTTTTGTAAATTAATGTTGAAAAGATCATCTGTCAATGTACCACTTTTAA
Organism: Gnetum montanum; assembly: GCA_015680685.1. NCBI lineage: Eukaryota > Viridiplantae > Streptophyta > Gnetopsida > Gnetales > Gnetaceae > Gnetum > Gnetum montanum. The sequence continues at coordinate 721,238 of MNCI01031498.1, forward strand.
TAAGTTTACATCTATAATATAGATTGAATATAGTGTCTAAAAAATTAAAGGAAAATCCCAATGATACAAGCCTTGAAACAGAAATTAAATTCCTTGAAAAACATGGAATATGAAATGTCTTTAACAACTCTAAAAAAAGCCATTACTTAAAACTAATTTGCATGTTCTGATTGCCTCCACATGTGAGCGCATTTTGTTGCATGAATAAATGCATGACTCACTTCCCACTCGTTTCCTTAGGTTTTGCACCTCCTGCAAGGAATTGGTAACATGGATTATAGAACCAAAGTTAATCCACCATGTGCCATGGCCAACATCAACCATATTAGATTCAAAACAAATAAGTGAGAGTTGAGTACCTTTCGTTTCAAGCCATTTATGATATTTAGAACAATCCTTCTTTATGTGCCCTTTCTTTTTGTAGAAAAAGCATATAGATTCCTTCTTAATATCAGCTTGTGTAGGCAATTTGACCTTTCACTTGCCTTTGGCTTATTCTTTATTCTTTTTTTATGTAACCAAATACACACTCTCTTTTGCTTTCATCACAAGTCTACCCTCTTCTTGCACACACATGGTCATTAGTTCATTGATTGACCATTTGTTCCTATGTGTGTTATAAGAAATCTTAAAGGGTCCCTACTATGGTTGAAGTGTGTTTAAAATGCAGTGCACAAGGAAAGATTTTGACATCTCCACCTCAAGTATTTTGAGTTGAGCCGCTATATCCCTCATTTGCATGATGTGTTCATGCACACCATGAATTTCGGTGAGCTTCATGGATGAGAACTTCATTATTAAGGTGCTAGCCAATGCTTTGTCTAATGACTCAAATTGTTCATCAATTGCTTTTAACAAAACACACACACTATCATACTATTCCAATGAATCATGCATACCAACCAAGATCTTGGTTTTTATGAACATGACACAGAGATGATTAGATTGCTTCCATTTTTCATAATTATCAATATCATCCAAATGGCTAGTTGTTGTAACGGCAGGTGGTTCATCCTTATAGATAGCATTATCAATGTCCATCCAGCTTAAATAAAGAAGAATTGTCTCCTTCCACACCTTATAGTTATCACCCTTTAAATCAGAAATGTCACATTTAAAATTAGAGTAGCTTACAAGTTGTAAAACTGCATAATTAAGCATGATTATGTCACTAAATTTGAGGTTAAAATACCATAAGACATGTTTACCAGTGCAAATCATGTAAAAATATAAATCAAATGACATAAAATTGCCTGTGGGCTAAATTTTAATTCAAACATATTCATATATCCTTATGATGAAACTGTTAAATTATATTCCTTTTCTTAATCCCTATGGGCAAATTGAGAAAAATAATTTAACATATCATCCTAATTAATCATATTAAATACAATAAAAATTCTTGTGGGATAAAGTTTATTATATTACAAGAAATGCGAAAATTTGTGGATTATACAAGAAATTTACATGCATAGATAACTGGAACTGCACAATGCGAAAGCAAATGGCACAGGAAATTCACATGCATAGATAACTGAAAATGCACAATGCGAAGGCAAATGGAACTAACCTCCAACCATTGATGTCTTGAATTAAACTTGGTGTTCAGATTCTTCTTTCACACTGGTGCTCTACAACGATGGTGTATGCAACCTCTAAGCATCTATGAAAGGGACCAGAATTGCAATCCTATTGTGATTTGTGGTGCCTTTGTTCTCTCATCAAGAATGAATTTATAGGCCACAGAATCGATTACCATGAGAAATTAGAAAAAATAAGAGACCCAATGCCAATGCGTAAAAAAACATGTTAGTGGATATGGAGGTCACACTGATGCATTAACCAACACATAAAATGCGTTAGTGGATATGGAGGCCACCTTGATGCGTTAACTAACACATAAAAACACATTAATGGATAACACATGCTACATAAGAACCAAATTCTTAAAAAAAAAACTTCATATTGTGCATTAGTACTTCCAAAATGGAAGTTATAGCATATATTTTTTGTACTCATCAATTTAGTTATATCCACATTCACTTGAAGACTAGATGTGTTGCAACAATTTTTTAAAAAATGAAACATACTTTGCATGCCTTCTAGAATAGTGGAGATCAAAGCAACATCATCTACATATAGAAGAAGATTCACTACTTGTGATCCACTTTTAATATCATGACTATCTTGCCCATTGCATAACCATTTGTGGATTTCATCAACAAAGATATCAAAGAGAGTTTGAGAAAGTGGACAAATTTGCTGAACTCCAATTTTGCATTGGAATTAAATTTTTTTTTCTAAATTGTTGTCTCTATTTTCAATAATCACTTCCTCATACAATCTTTAAGCTATTGCAACCAATTTTACAAGGAGCCTAATTTTATGCAAGTGCAATCATAGATTTGTGGGAACTACTAAATCATATGCTTTTTCAAAATCAACAAAACAAATAAAAATTTTTTGTTAGGGATTTTTTGTAAAGTCCATGCAGTCTCTAAGAGTACCTAAGTGATCAATAATGGAGTGATTTTATCTTAAACCTACTTGATACTATACCCTAACTTGGTTAACTTCATCCCAAGAATTGATTCTCTTTTCTTGCAACCCAATAACTTAGCAAAAATATTACTTCAAACGATCATTTGATATTTATTCAAATTATGTTTATCTTCTTTTTTATATAACAAGATAGCCTTACTAGTTTTCCAAAGTTGATTTAATCCTTAATCCATTGGAAAATTTATTTGTGCCAAATTTCTATATGAACAATAGGTCTTGCCATTTTAGTAATTTTTTATATTAACCATTTGAATCTACAACTTTGCTAGATGCTAGTTTTTAATATATTCTTTGTCTTCCTCAAGGGTAAATTTTAGAGGTGCATGGTGTACAATATCAATAGAATTGTTGTCTTTTCCTTTAATAGTTTATTGTAAATTGAACATATATCTTGAAATGAAAATTTAGTTGATGAAGAGGCTTGATGATGAAAACATTGTCAAAACTTTTTAGGCTTGCTATCTAATAATTTTTATTTTTTTTTTGAATCAAGTCTTTACTTGCTTTAACTAACAATGAGGCATTAGTTTAATGATGCAAGCAAACTATTCCTATTGGTATCTCATAAATTCCTTTATTTTTTATCAAGTCTTTATTTGCTTTAACTCGCAATGAGATATTAGCTTAGTAAGAACCTTAAATTGTTATAAAGTTTTAAAACATTTGTAAAAAGAAGTCTATAACTCACAATGAGATATTAGCTTAGTAAGAGCCTTGACAACCTTAAATTATTATAAAGTTTTAAAACATTTGTAAAAAGAAGTCTAGAACTAATCCGATAAATTGTAAAAAGAATTCTAGAACTAATTCAGTAAATCGAGGGGTAAAAAGTTTAATTTAAGGTTTTCATTGTAAAAAAAAATTGGACCGTTTCTCGATTTGTGCATGTCATCCTTGCGCAGGGGCCATGCTAATCTTCTCTGTATCGTTCCAATTTTATCGGATGTCTCCGAAGAGACGCTTATGTTGTCCTTATCCATTCTTAAATTCACTCCTCGTAAGCGGAGCCTCGTCCGTGTGGGACTATTCCTTGATGTCAGACTGAGAGGGTGTTGATGTCGGATCCTGTTGCACAATGCACACGCGTGGCACGGTATTGGGAATCCTTATTTCCATTCACCTCTCTTATCTCTCTTTACATATATAAATGGCATCGTTATATCCAGCAAACACATTCATTTTGTATTTGACTTGATTTGATGTGATGCTCTTCTTCTGCTGCTGCGTTGCGTTGCGTGGCGATCCTGAGATGGTGGTTTAGCAGCATAAAACCCAAGACCGAAGATGAACATGAAAAGCAACGTCTCAACACCATCGTTGCAAATTGCAAACGATACAACCTCAAACCAAACCAAACCAAATGTGTCTGCGATACTGGCACGACTCCTTATGTTTATCCCACATTGTCAATGACTTTTCCGTGTGCATAACATAAATAAATATGTATTTGCCTTACTTCATTGAAGCGCGCCCCAGTCAAGTGGGGAGTTGATGCGAGGCATCCCTTTGAAAAAGGGGGTTGATGATTCAAGGTCCTCATATCCTGAAGTGGAGGGGATTGCGTGAGGCTGGTTTCACAGAGCAACGCTCACCTCCCGCTTCCTGCAGTGACGGGATCACGCGCTTCACTTTTTGAAAAAATTTGTTATCTTAATAGTGGGCCTAATTTTTCAGTGTTATCTTGCTCATTATTATTAGAAATGTTTCACAGCGTATCATTTTTAGCATGAAAGATGAACTGCTACTAAATCTTTCTATTAAGGTTTCTAGTCCGAGCTTTCAGCAAGTACTTGTAATACCACTGACCACTGATTCATTTGTTTGCAAATAACACACATCACAGGATATTTCTCTGGGAATTGCTATTCGATCATGTACACATGTATCAATGTTTTTTTGGTATAACATTTGTTTTTAGAGGACCTTTTCTCTTAAAATGAAACTGAAACTTGTCTAATGTCTCTGTGGCGATCCTTTACCTCCATTGATGAGAATTCAATTTCTGCAATGTTTGTTTTATGATATTGAAGCTTTCACCTGTAACACACAAATTACAAGTACGACCAAATCAGCCAGATAAATATTCTAATCACTAAAGATTTAGTTTCCATAAAAGCATCTATGAGCCCTATAATAAGATTGAGAAATTGGGGTTTTTTCCTAAGAAACGTAATTGACATTGGGGTTTTTTTCCTGAGAAACGTAATTGTATTAATTACAGGGGAATTTACAAAAGTTCTGCTGAATAACCGGACACAAAATTGCCCACCTTACAATCCACCATGAAGGCCAAAAGCTCCATAACACATCATGACATCAACAAAATCCATGCCCAGATAATTGAACAAGGTTATTTTCTCATATGTGGTCTCTAGCTTGTTCTATTCAATCTCATTGATTCTGTCATTGTACGACCTACAACTTATGGAAAAAAATGTGGTTTTTGAATACAAATATAGATACCCCAAATTTTTTGTGTTTTAATTTTTTCCAATATCTTCTTTTCTATGATTAAAAATCTTGACATCGTGTTAGCTGGTTCAACAATTGGGTTTCATGAATGTCTATGACAGCTTTCTTCTTTATCTTTATGTACCTGGATGTTCTGACACTTACAAATCTCAGGATATTTCCAACAAGTCTTGGTTGTCTTTCACTCAATGTATTTTGATAACATTTCCAGTAAATACTATTTTGTACTATATTTAAAGCATTTAGTTGATACATTTCCCATTTGGCATCCTAATCATTAAAAAGACTTTGGAAGCAAACCTGTGTCTTTTCAGTTTCAAGAATTATGAGGTGCGAAGATCAACTCTTGTGGAATACTAATTTCATAGAATTGAAAAGTATAAATGTAAAACTTTATAGTTCTTTCAACATCATGGCTAGAACTAAAATTATAAATAACTAAAAAAACTTTAAAATAACAGAATATGCGAGAATGGGATTAGGGTAATGACAAATAATTATAATTATGTAATACTATAGTTGCAGAATGTTGCTCTTACTCGAGTTGTAAAGTGTGGGTTCAACCCTTGACAACTAGTTAAACTGAGATTAGGTTTTCAGTCAGCCTACCATTCCTCCTGGATCTGCATGGCAGGATGAGCATCAAGTCTCCAGTGATGACCCCTTTCTATAGTCAAACAATCAGGTATTTGAACATTTTTAATGCATGTCATTAAAAAGTAAGATTGAATGAGGAATTAATGGCAGTAGGCACCACAACTAAATTGTAGGAATAGTGGAGCATTTTTTGGATTTGTAAAAAATCACTAGGGTTTTTAGTTGGGCCAAAATTCTGTAATGCCTTCTTTGGCATTCATCTGTTGTTAACAAATAATAACCAACCTTATTCACTTAAATGACAACCTTTTAAGGTGAATAAAACATGTTACTTGACAGTGCTCAAGTGCTAAGCCTCTCTTGTTACAGGATATTTCCCGTATCGATTCACTTAACAGTGATGAGTTGAAATTGCTGCGTTGGGTCAACCTGACTTTTTCTGCTGATTGCTGATTTTAAATGACTAATTGAGTGGTAAGCAAAAACTTTTTATTACATGTTATTCCAAAGCTTGAGGTTAAGTTCACCATTCACATGTCTAACATATCCTGATTGTGCTTTCATTCAGGCATCCACCATTTTGACAGTTTTTATAGTATGCCCTGATCTGCAAATAGTGGATCATAATTAAGAGTTTTCAAAATTTTAAATAATTTTAAACTTTGTTTCTTTGAATTTGAATCTTGCCATTGAAACTCATTTAAATAAGAATGAAGGTAAATATGCTCTGGATTTTTCCTATCACGTCATGTCTTACAATGTTTTGTATATGTAGATACCTTTCTGTGTGGTTGTTGGTTGGATCATGAACAAACCAATGGATCTAAACTTCCAACTATTTGAAACTGCTACACTGCCTATGACTGGTGGTTGCATTCATGCTTCAGGTTTGTTTATGATAAAAGGATTTAAAAGATACACATATTTATTACACAACTATGCACTAGGATATAGTTTGTTTCTCTTGTACCATTGACGATGAATCCAGAGAGGATCCAAAATTAGTATGATTTTAGTATGATTTCAAACTGTAAGAAGCAGAAATTCACAACTCAGAAATCAATAAGTGGATGGGGCATAGAAAAATTTTGATTCCTTAAACAGGTTGCGGTTAATTTCCGAGACTCAATATAATTCAATAATTCTGGGCAAATCCATAATTTTCAGAAAACCAATAGATGAGCAGTTCCCAAGGCAAAGAATAACGGTTACGCAGAAAGAAACAGTCAAAACAGCTAAAATGACAAATTTGTTCCCAAAACAATCCGTTTTTTAATGGTTTATTTGTTGCTAAGTCGATAGTCTTAGGATTAAAGCCCTTCGGCATTCTCATTACTAACATCTCACTTTTTGAATATCAGAACCATTTACCTTTTCTGTTGAGCTATGAATGAAACATAAGATATTTATGGTGATGTTTCCCAACTTAGCGTTTTCCATTACTAAATCCTGAATGAAAGTTATTTAAGAATGTTATTGTATGTTTCCTAGTGTCATGGAGTCCAGGAAACCAGGAAACCAGTTTTGATTTTTCAAATCTTTGGTTAAATTGTTTTCAAGAGCATGGGGAGCTTTTGGGTTGCTAAGGTTGTTCAATACGCTGTCTGAGACCGAGTGTTGTTGAGTTTGGCTTCTGGAAGTAATAATAAGATTTTTGTTTTATGACTTCTGGTGCTTTCAACTACCTAACACGCGAGGACATTCTTCAGCATTGCATAACATTATGTTAATACTGTGAAATTATCAGTGAATTAGCATGTTAAGGTCAACGGTTTTTTATGGTAGGAAGTTGCTTTTGAGATCGTGGCTGTCGGTTCTGTTTCGAAACTTTTGTTGTTAAAAAGTTCTCTTTCAATGTAATAGTTTGATCAGAAGTTTTAACAGATGTTATTTGGAACCTTGAAGGAAAGTCAAATTACTTAAAGTTTGATGCTGATGCTATGCTACTTAATAGTTGGTGCAAGCTTCTTTGTGCACGATGATCGTGTAACATGTTATTGTTTCTGTTTTATGCTATTTTCTGAGGCAAAGATTTGGATTAGAATATGTTTAAATTTATCTTGGTTCGTTTATTATCATCTTTTCTACTGTTCAAGTTATCTTGATATTCTACAAGTTTCTTCAAAAGGAATTGCTAGGTTGAATACTTAATTAATGTTCTCAATATCCAGGTTTAAGGATGTCTACACGACTGCCTGATTAATGGTTAGGGCAGTTGTTTATTTATTTATTTATACAATGCATGAAACATAGGTGAGATGGTTGCTCTGAAGAGGAGATTTATGTGTACTGCACATATAAACTGGCATCTCTGATTGGATTTTCTCTGTTACATTTCAAAAACTTTCACAAGAAACTCATCTCATTTTATAATGTATCACTTGTTGAGGGAGCAGTATTCTTTTGTTTAGGATTTCATGAACTAGTTAAGCACAAAACAGAAAACTTAACCATGATGTGTGCAAAGCAGGATGGATGTTTCTACCTTTACTAACATTTATTTATTTTTTCCTTTTGTAGCTAATAAAGACCAGAGAAGCATTGTTGGAAGCAAAGCTACATGCCTGCTTGTATCGGTACTAAATGATTCCAGTGATTGGATGCCCTCCTATGTTAGAGAAAATAACTTTTGGTGCCACTAAAGAACTTTATATGGCAATTGCAGTCACGTTTTATTATAATGTGATCCATAGTTCCAAAGCTGGTTCTGGATTTATGTTTTCTTACAGTGGCATCTCTGTGTATCATTGATCGTCGGTGGTTGTAATCAATTAAGATTGGTGGTGGTTGTATTTTTATTAGAAGCCCATATATAAGACTAAAGCAATCCTCCTTGCCTCATCTTGTTATCTTGGAATCAGCTATATTTTGTTCCTATTCTTAAAAAAAATAAAAAAGATTTTGTAGGCATATTTTCTTGTTGGATGCTTGCCTGACGATGATGAGATGCATATTTCCACCATGGTTTCAGTTGGTCTGAGTGGAATTTGAATCGACAACCCAATGGTATGGAGATACAGTTTCTCAGGATAACTGTTTTTCAAGGGCTGATTCATTGCATCATACAAGTTTCTTTTATCTACTGAAAAACATGAAAAGCCTTCATGGTGTATGGTCGTTTTGGCACATCTCTAAGTGTTTATTCCCTTATTGCATAAAGAAAGATAGATGTTCAAATGAAAATGTTTATTTAATTACTAGAATAATCTATATTATTCAAGCGAGACTTCATTGCACGGTTGCACCAAACACTTTTAAGAGGTTTGATAATTTTTGAACAGTTTCAGAGTTTATTTTTCCCTGTTTAAATCCAGGCCAAGTGGATCTAAGGGTGCCTTTCTAAAAACTTTTCTAATAAAATTGACATGTGAAAGCTTTCTTCCCTCTGACACTTTGAAATTTTGATTGTGAAAGTTGAGCCATCTGATCTGTTTTGTTTCGTTTGGTTTTTCCTTTCCCTTCAATATTTAGAAACCGAAACTGAATTTCTATTACGACTCCTGTTTATTGGACAAAGGACACGCGCATTTCATTAAAACATGAGCACGAGCATAAAATGGGCAGTAAAAACTTCATCGATAAAGTTAGGAAGTCTATTGTATCATTTATTATTTGAAATAATTCAATTACAAGTTTGGAAACGGGTTTCTCTATAAAATAGTGTAAAATACATTATGCTTATCTTTAATTTTCTTTTGATTACAAATGCCAGAATTTTCTAGGAGTTCCAAGCGATGAGGAACAGGGCTGATAACTAAATTGCTTTTACAATGCTTTCTTTGAAGCTACTTGAATAAGCGGGTTTTTTACCTTTTAAATTTTTTTTGAAGGTTAAGAAAACTTTTTATTTATGATTTATTGTAATAAAAAAAATATCATTAGATATTCAAGTTTTTTTAATCCATGTATCCTTTTTTGAGGATACTTTTAAACTTCTTCATGTATTTTTCAAAATTTGTTTTATAAAGTAAGTTAATAGAATAGAACAACTGTTTTTTGACCTTCTACCGCAAAATAAATTCTTAAAGTTGTTTTTTACAAGTGAATTAAAGCTCTCATTGTAATCTTTTGATTGATGTATTTCTCCTCATTGTTGAAACCAACCTGATGCTTTATTAGGTCAACAAGCTCAGAGGATTTAATGGACAGATATTACATTTCTATAAAGAAAAATAAACATGGGCAACAAATATAAATCATAAAAACTTTTTGCTGCAAAATTATAAAGTTGCCTTATAGTACAGAAAAGAAAAACATGCAACTCATTCTTCGTTAATAAAAAAGTCAAAAAGAAATGGCTTTGTTCTTTGCTTTCTTTAGTTTCATGTTCATGTTCCCCGTCGGTTTATATTGCTGGCTTCTCTAGTTCTGGTGCTTTCTTTTCTTTTTTTTATTTTTTATATATTTATTTATTTGAAAATCTCCAATTACCTAATTCAACCATTACTGCATAGTAGAGTTTTTGTCTCGTGAAATCAACATAATTAGGAGACACATCCAATCAGGAGCAAACAAGTAACTAGGAAAGTCTACTTTGATGATGTATTGAAGCCTCACATGTATAAAAAAGTAAAAAATTAAAAAAAAAAGCCAGGGGAAAAAAACAAGAAGGAGAAAAAGAGAGAGAATTTCACTTTGAAAGGCCCAGCATGAGTTTACAAATTCAAAAGAAAAAAGTAATTTGAGCCCCTCAAACCTCAGCTCGGTTATTTTGCACGAATTTCACATCATCCCAATTTTCTGGCAGTGGCATACGCAGCGATTTGTAAATTACATTGAATGAAATAAGGAACATGGACAGAAAACTCTTGACTGAAGAAATTAAAAATAAAAGACCTTTCCTGAAAGAAATTAAATTTCACATCTTTCCATTTTTCTGGCAGTGGCACACGCAGCAATTTGTGAGTTGAATGAAATAAAGAACTTGATAAAAAAACCCTTGCGAAGAAATTAAAAATAAAAGATCCTTCGTGGAAGTCAGCGATTAGTAAGTTAAATTGAATGAAATAAAGAACTTGGGAAAAGAGCTTTGATAAATTAAAAAATAAAAGAACCTTGAAGAAATTAGAAAAATTTAAAAAAATTCAACAAATAATTACCCTTCGCAGAAAACTCTCCAGAAGAAATTAAAAATAAAAGATCCTTTACGGAAGAAATTAAAAAAAAATTAACAAATAAAACCCTTGGGAAGAAATTAAAAATAAAAGAGCCTTTGTGGAAGAAATTAGAAAAGTTAAAAAAAATTAACAAATAATTACTCTTTTGGAAAAGCGTTGGAAGAAATTAAAAATAAAAAGGTCTTCATGAAAGAAATTAGAAAAGTTAAAAAAATTCAACAAATAATCACCCTTCCTAGAAAATCTTTGGGAAGAGATTAAAAATAAAAGACTCTTTGTGAAAGAAATTAAAGAAGTTAAAAAAATTTAACAAATAATAACCCTTTTAGAAAACCCTTAGGAAGAAATTAAAAATAAAAGAGCCTTGGTGGAAGAAATAAAAAATACGTAAAAGAAATTTAGGAAAGTTAACTTATCGGAGCCAGGTTTCGATCCTGGGACCTGTGGGTTATGGGCCCACCACGCTTCCGCTGCGCCACTCCGATGGTTTAATAGGCAGTGTAACATTTTAATATTACATGTTTATCCTGACAAAACATATCTCTACTCATAAAATTCTTAAAACTACTCGATGCCTCTCACACCGCAAAAACAAATTGAAATCAGCGCCGTAGACTTGTATCAAGGTAATTGTGCTTAATCAGGTTAAATTTAAATGCCAGTTAGTTGAAATAGATGTGCAAAATGGGCTCGACAGATGTTAAATCGCAGCGGTTTAATATCATGTATTGTCGGACCTTATAACATTGAATCTTCCCAGGGTTTTAATTGAGTTAGGAAATACACATGAATTAATCTTGATGGTAACGGGTTTCAAATGGTCAATGTTTTTTAAATCAAAAAAGTAAATGGCGGGAGTTATTTACATCAAGTGCTTTCTTCCTTATTTTACGCCCTGCAATGTCATGGCATGACATAAGTTAACCTGATATGCACCGGCTCTTTTTATTTTCTTATTCTACACTTTCAAGTTTAGCATGTCTCACCATTCATATTATTAATAGATGAAAAAATATTCAAAGAAAAAATATTTAAAATAATAGTAAAAGTAAAGAGAGAATGAGATACCTTTGGAGTTATTGAATTAAAATTAGTATTCACATTTTTTTTTTTGGTTTGTTTACACTAATCAAAATCTATTTCCATCAACATTTTTATTGCTAGTGCTTGTTTGAAATGTTTTTTTTTCTTAGGAGGAATTCTCTTTAGATATGGAGAGTTTACTAATACCTTTAGATTTAAAAGGATTAGTAAAGTATTGAGAACTTGTTAAAGAAGATTTCATTTGTGCATATTAAAAACTACCATTATTTGCTTTTTATGAAAATTGTTGTTTTTTTTTCCTCATAACTTATTTATTGAGAATAGGATGGATTCTAATAATGTGGCCTTCACAATAATAATAGCTACAATTATTGATATAAACATTCCCATGCTTGGCATAGGGCTATGACTTATAAGCTTTCTACTAGGTTATAGTTTCATGATTTCTTAATCACTAACTCTAGGAGTATAACAAGTCACATGGCTAGTAAAAGGAGTTTTGTTAGCATACTTGCTTCCACTACATTCAAACCAATTCTACACATGCATCCCTCTGTGACATCATTACTTGCCATTACAACTCAACCTATCTCTCACTTTCCTAAAACAGATCTTGCTTAATGATATTATGCTTCATCTCCAAAGCAGTGAAAATAAGGTAGCTAAGGCATTAGTCATACAAGGAAATTCTTCTATTTCCTTGGATTGGGTCATAAGTGATCCTATAAGCTATATTATTCCCTTGCCAATCCTACCCAATGGAGTTTCATCACCATTCTTCACAAAGTACAATGGTGAAATAAGGAATGGTATGAATCATGTGGTTACATTTAGGAATGAATGCTTCTTGCCCCTTACACTCACATTGTGCTAAGATAGTTCTCTAACTCTCTTTTGGGAAGATCTTTGAAATGGTATAGATGCTTTCCTCATGATCTTATTACCTCTTTGGAACAACTATTGGTAGCCTTCATTCAATGTTTCAAGTTCAATGTTATAAACTTTGTAGCTATTAAGCAAGCTCCAAATGAGTCCATCAACAAGTTCATTTCTTGATGGACAGTGGCATCAACTAAGTTACTATATCATTTGGAGGAATGCCACTTATAGGACATTTTCGAAGCTGTAGTCATTGACTATATTTAGAAGAGGATGCCTTATCCTAAGCCTTGTTCTTTGAATGATGTCTTCTTGGTTGTCAGATGCATTAAAGAAGGTATCATTCAACATGGTAATCAAGATTTTTTTTCAATCCATAATAAATCTAAGGTTATAAAATAAGAAAAGGGACAAATAAAATTTTATGGTGTTTCTTCTTTTTCTAAGGAATAAAACAATGCTCCCTCAATTGCTTCTTCTTCATCTCAGTATTGTAGACGTCAAAGGAGTAGAGATCAATACACAAAAAAGATAATCATTTTAATAAGACGCAAGTTTCTAATCAAGCTAAAGTGCATTATCGTCGCATTCAACTCATACCAATGGATCCTTCTCAGAGGTAAGAAGGTGACCCCAAGGTGCCTAAGCAATATGACTATTAGAAGCGCTACTATTATCATGAGACTATCAATCATGACACAGATTATTGCAAGAATTTGAAGAATGAGTTCATGATCTTATAGATAAGGATAAGATAGTAGTAAAAAGTAAACAATCCACTATGCATATGGATAATTAGCAATTGGAGGTATTTTAAAATCTCTTGGGAGATAGAAATACTATTTCAGCTTTCAAGAAAAAATATAAAACTCATAACTCCTCACCTAAGGAGCTTTAATCTAACTACAAAAATCATCAATAATCTCAACCATAATCTCAAAAGCCTTATGTCATTCACTAGTTTGACTACACTATCACCTCATCAAAGCCAAATCATCCTCCTCATCTTCCTATCACATCCACACTATTCCAATTGACCAAAACCGAACTACATCTCATACTATTATCCATCCCCATCATTCTACTTCCATTACTCAACCCATCCATCATTTCTACTCCCATCTTAATTCATACCATGTTGAATCCCACAATACCCCTTCATTTGCTATATGCCAAACATCTAATCATCCCTTTTCATCACCTCAAGTAAAAATAATTACCCTTAGAAAGTAGGCCAACAAGTCATAGACAAGAAAAAATAAGTAAAAAAGTCATTGATGTACCTAAGAAACCTTCTAAAATATTAAAGAAAGTTTCTTTCTAGCAACATCAAGAACATGTTTCTTCAAGTAGCTTCCCACCTTCATCTAATATTATACAACTAATTGTGGTTGCATTTCAACCATACATGAAGCATGGCTTAAGACTTGAGTTTCCAATGCATTATTAGTATTAGCTAAAATTTTTCATAAAAGGGGTATTTATATTTAATAAATGACTTAGGGTTTGTAAGCTAAAGGGAAAGAAAGCTCATGCCCTAATCATGATTTTGGGGTTTTTTTAAAAATATTTAAGCTTGAAATGTTGGTAAATAAGGCTTCAGAATTTAAGCTTGAAGAATGAAGTTAAGGGCCCATAGATTGGACTGATGTATAAGGGTAGAAACAATTTTTAAGTTTTTGCAATGTAGTAGAGCTTATGAAATAGCATTAGACTTGAGTTATTGAGCTCATTTCTACATGATATATCCACAAAATGGAATTATGCTAAGATTCATTGGATAGAACTAAGCCTTAAGAAGAGCCTAAGCATATGCTTCTTCTATTTGTGTTCTTGAAAATAATACACACAGCTTAGGAGTTGATTTTATCTTGAAGGAGGATTGACATTAAAACAAATAGTTGAGCACTAAGGGAAATTCTTATTTTAAGAAAAGAGGCTCAAGCTAAATACAAAAAAAGTTTTGTTAAAGTATGTTAACACATCAGCTTGTATGGAAGAAACTTGATTCTACAAAGAGTGTAGAAAAAGGCTATGCCAAATTAGCTTTGCTAAGGTGGGAAGGTCATAAGGTTGAAAAATGGCTCTATTTGATAATATGCTTAATGGCTATGCCATGTCAGCTTTAGCTTATGGTAGAGTTTGTAGAGCTAAAGAAGTGTTTTTGTCAAATCTTCTCTACCATGTTAGCTTGTAGGGAAGCTCTTCCACCATTCATGTAGTTGTAGGTTTGTAGAATCGAAAAATGACTCTACAAGGCAATTCTACCATGTTTGTTTTATAGAGTTTCTCTACCACATAAACTCTAGAGTTGGCTTTTGTTCATAGAGGTAAGAAAATTGAGTTCTATGAAAACATTCTACAAGCCACATTAGCTTTATGGATCTTCTCTACAATGTTAACTTACTAAGTAGTGTAAGTTTGAGATGGGTTCATAAGAAATAGCTAAAGAGATTCTAACAGCCACATCATCATTAGGCCATTTTGGCATGTAGAGCAAGCTCATAGAATTGAAAAATGGCTCTGTGAAGAGGCTTTACCACATCAGTGTCATGCCACATTAGTTCATGAATGAAGTTTGTAGAACCAGTTTTTCATTCTATAAGCAAGCACTATTAACTCAATGCTTGCTACATCAACAAGTAGATGAATCCCTTTTCATCTAGATTAACATCATTTCATCAACCATGTTAGCATGCACTAGATTAGTATGTGTCATGTTAGCATTGTGGCACATTAGCATCAAGATGAAGATTCTCAAGTTCATAAGAAGAAAAAACTTCATCTACCATATCAGCAAAGTTCAATGCATCTTGCCATAGCAATGTTGTGCCATGCCAACTCCTAGAGCCAGATTTCCACTCCAAAAAAGCTCTACCACATCAACAGTTTCTAAGAACAAACTTAAAGAACCAAAATCTGGCTATACAAAAATGCTCACTTTATTGTTCTACCATGTTAGTTGGTAGAGTAGGTTCATAGAACTAAAAATAGGTTCTACAAATCAATTCTATAGTCACATTTGCTTTGAAAATCTGCTCTACCATGTTAGCTCACTAGGTAGCACTAGCTCAAAATTGGTTCTATAAGGAAGAGCTAAAGGAAACTCTACATGTCACATTGTTATCAAGCTGCGTTACCTTATAGAAGAGATTCATAGAGCTAAAATGGCTCTACAAACCAAGTTGTTTTAAGTTCTACCACATTAGCTCATGAAGCTTACTAATGAAGTTGAACTTTCATTCTACGAATAAGCTCACAATTGGTTCTAACATATTAGCTTCTTTGAACAAATTTGTAAAGGCTTTGGATTACAAAAATAGTCCATCCATATTGGTATCTAGATGAAGATTAGCAAGATCATGAGAAATGAAAAGCCTCATCCAACATGCTTTAACACGTCAACATCTAGATGAAGATTTACAAGCTTGTGAGAAGCTAAAAGCTTCATTTGGCATATTACGAGAGTTTAGGGCAACACACCTTACCACTTCAATGTTGTGCCATGCTAACTAGTAGAGCCATATTTCCACTCTACAAAAAAACTCTACCATGTTAGCATCATGCGAAGTTAGTTTGTAGAGCTAGTTTATAAAGTTAAACTTTAGTTTCTTATGCCAAGATTGTTGTACCCTTCCACGTTAGCTTGTAGAGCTAGTTTGTAGAGCCATATTGTTGTACCCTTCCACGTTAGCTTGTAGAGCCACATTACCAAAGCTCAACATGATTTTCCACATTAGCATTTGACATGTTAGCAAATAAATGAAGCTCATTTTCTTATCTAGAGAAAACACACTTCATCTCCCATGTCAGCACCCGTCATGTCATCATCTAGATGAAGATTCTCAAATTCACGGGAAGGAAAAACTTCATTTGCCATGTCAATAGAGATCAATGCACCCTGCCACATCACTTTAAAGAAGAAGCAATATTCATAGAGCCAAAATACAGCTTTACAAGACAAGCTCTTTTTAGTATTACCACATTAGCTCTAGAGGAAGCTCGTAGAATCGAAAAATGGTTCTATGAAGAAGATCTACCACATCAGCACTTTGCCAAGTCAGCTCATAGAGGTAGCTTTGTAGAACCAAAAAATGATTCTATGAATTGGCTCTACCATGTTAGCAAGTAGATGAAGTGCATGGTTTCATCTACATGAATCATTTCCATCTAAATAGCATCATATGCTACGACAGCTCAACTATGTCAGCATCTACCATGTTAGCTTCATATATCTAACTTATAAAGTCAAAGTTTCATCCTATGATAAAGCTCACAAATAACTCTTCCATGTTAGAGTTCATCTAGGGCTCATAAAGGATTACATTTTTTCCCATCCATATTTTGTTTTAATCCAACTCAATGAGGGTGAGGCACAGCGCATAGAATGAAATTTTAGCTCTACAAAGAAGCTCTCTAATCATTCTACCACCTTAGCTCCTCCATGTAATGAACCAAAAATAGTTTTACAAATAAATTCAAAAAAAGGATCTATAGCCCATGCCATTCAAAAAAGCTATACACAAAGTTAGAAAATAATTCCAAGAGTATCATAAAACCACCACTAAGGCATAGAATGACCATTGAAGTCCAGAGCAAAGAGCATGAAGCCACCATTAAAGCAAGAATTCATCATGAGGCAAAGAAGCTATAAATAAAAGGAGTGGAAATTGAAGAGTTAACAGAAAGCCATTACAAATGAGTAAAAATAGAGTCATTTAAATTTGCTAGGGTTATGACCACAATCATTGAGGATAAAGTTTAAAATTAAACTAACACGGTAGTTGCGTCGATGGTTTCGACAATTTCCTTAACTGAAACAGTTACAAGAGAAATAAATGCTTAAATAATTATTAAGAAGATTGATAATGCTAAATCATATTCTTAAATTAAGATTTTAAATTTCTCTATGATTATGGAAGGTTAGTTCAATAGTGATGAGCAGTTGAGGTGCCCCTATGTCCAACCATACAAATCACAAAGTGTTCACATGCGATCTAGTCAAATTCCATGGACTCTATACTTTTTGGTACACTAGTCTTCTAGGAAGTGAACCTTGCCCTAAGGTTGTTTGTTGTCTTCCCAATTACACTTGTGAAGCACATGGTATGATTAAGTGTAATCGAGGCATATGATTTTTATTATTTTGTGTTTTATATTCTTTGGTGCTAAAAGAGAGATATGAAGTGATTTAATAACTAATTTAATTTAACTAACTAACTAATCTCTAACTAGTCCTAACATAAGCATCTGGTCCCACTTTCCATACATGTCCTGAACCCACGTACCCACTATTGGGTTACTAAGTGTTACACTACTAGGCACCCCAAGTAATAACGCTAATGGGATTACCAAGCGAATATGTGTTTATGCTTGAAGTAATTGTACTTATGTATTTAACCTATTTAGCTTATCTTACTTAATCACTTAATTAGCTTAACTAATGAGAAACATTGAACAAATAACTAAAAACATTAAATGTGAGAATAAAAAATTTAAACTATCTAGAATGCTACAAGGTTTATCGAGAAGCTTGTCTTTATTACTGTAAACACTACTGTGGTTTAGGTACAATAGTGCTAGAATAAAAATCTGTACACTTAATGAATCCTACTATGGACACTTGAGAAAATATTATAACTTTCAAATGTAAAAACTACAAGAGTTTGGCTACTACTATGACTTTTAATGCATAAACATGACTGGGGAGCTCATATTCATAGTTTTTCTACAAGACTATGTCGATAGGACAACACCATGTAAACGAGGCCCCGTTGATAGGGGCCTGTCAATGAGGCTACATCAACAAGGGTCCATTGACATGACACTTTGACACTCATCATACCCCCACAACTAAATGAAAACTTGTCCTTGAGTTCCCTAACAAAATTGGGAAGGTATGGGATTATTGACTGACTCTTACAAAAAAAAATGACTTGACAAAACTAAGTGCTTGAGTGTACAAATCAACAAATTACAAAAAATTGTGATGTTCATGACATAAAATTGAACACCATGATGTGACTTCAAAAAATGGGACAAAACATCCTTTGATGAAGTGAAGGCGGTGGAGAAGATTAGACAGTCCTAGGTGGTGGAGGCTCCTGAGGTTCTGAAGGACCTTCATTGGCTTCAGGGACGTTCAATAACTAAGGCAACTATGGTTGTCTAACTATAGCTGCAACCTCTGGTGGAAGGTGAAAGGCATCTAATAATGCCTTAATCGTTATCTTCCCAATTACACTGGTAACATTCATTGATATGGTTAAGTGTAACTAAGGCATTTGATTTTTATCATTTTTATGTTTTATAGTTGGGTTCTTGAAATATAGATAAAAAGGAATTTGATTAACTAATCTAAATTAAATAATTAACTAATCATTTAACTAATCCTAACATAAGCATCCAATCCCACTTTTCATACGTGTCCTGAACTCATGTATCCACTATTGGGCAACCAAGTGCTACGCTACTAGGTGTATCAAGCAATAATGCTACTAAGATTACCAAGTGAATATGTGTTACGCTCGAAGCAATCGTACTTATGTATGTAATCTATTTGGCTTAATTGCTTCATTAACATGATAACTAGGAAATATTTAATAACTAATTGAAAGCTTTTAATAAATAATTGGAAATAGTAAATACATAAATAAAATAGCTAATCTATCCAAAGTGCTGCAAGGTTTATCAGAAACCTTGTCTTTATTATTGCACATACTATCATGTTAAGGTACAACAATGTTCGAATAAAGATCCATACACTCAATGACTCCTATTGTGGGCACTCAGGGAAAAAATTCTGACTTTCGAATGGAAAACAATGCAAGAGCTTCGCTACTACTAGAATCTAAATTTTCATAAATGCGACTGGTAGGCACATATTTATAAGCAATGGATAGAAACTACATTGATGGGGCCTCATTGATGTAGGATAAGATGCATCGATGAGGCCTCATCGACACAGTCAACCAACAACGACTCATTAGTGCATATCGCCTTAGTGATTCATATGGTTGGGCATAGGGGTACCTTGCCACTCATCATTGGCATCATTGCCAAGGACCTTTTTGTTGTTTTGTGCACTATCTAGGACCCAGTGAAAAGCATTTAAATTGTTGGAATGAACTTGAGAGTCATATCATTTCACAATTACTACAACAAATTCTCAAAGAACACTGTGATTTTTATTTCACTAACCAAAAATGTCTTCTTCTCATAAGAGCGATTCTCTATCCAAGGTTGATAATGTTCATTCAAAAAAGCCTCAACAATACCGAATCATATATACTCACCTCGATGAGTATGTACCAAACCTCACATTCATCCTACACTAGGATGAATAGTTACAGTGGCATGACATGAAGGGAAACATTGTGTTGCTGCCCGATTATGCTACTCTTACAATGCTTTATCAAATGCTTGCACGATGTGGTCTTCAAGACCACCATGGGGAGTATAATGTGGAAGATGTCGAAGCCAAGGATTATCATCCCACTAAACCACAATGCCTATGAAATCGGTAGCTAGAACTGCACTATGAGTTTTTAGAAAAAAAGGGCTTAACGATCCTCATTCCTATTGTACCAACAAGCTAGTGGAGAACCCTTATCTAGGAATTTTCCATACAATGACACTCCTCTCTTAACTTTGGTGATGGAGGTCAAAACTAGAATCTACACTCCACAATTTACAATCTTGATTTTGGTAACTAGGGATCCAATGACAAGGAAGGATTCGAAGGGGCAAGTCAAGACAGGGATGCCAACAAGAAGCATGATGGTGATTGTGGTCATGATCCTGAAAGAGGCAGTAGTAGGCACCGTGATGATGCTAAGTCTCCTTCCTCTTCCCCTTCATCATCATCTTCTTCTTTTGGCTCTGATCCTGATCATAGAAGGAGAGATCATGATGGAGGTGATCGAAATGAGTACAATGATTAATAGGACCACCATAATCAAAGGACTATTAAGATAAACAAGATCAAGGGTGCAAACATTCAAGAGAGGCACATCGCTATAAACGAACGGGTAGTAGAGTGCATTGTAGGCACCATGATCAAGGCCTCGATGAGCCTCTACTTGCTACCTAAAGTATGCTTAACATTATAGAGGTAGTTAGAATCCCAACAAGGCATGTGAAAGACAATCAGATCAAATGGTTAGACATGAACAATATTTCTCAATTTGAAGGAGGATATCACTTTGATCCACAGAATCATCTCAAGCTTTCCAAGATGCATTTTCCTTGCAAAACATAGAAAATGAGTGGCAGAAATTGAGATTATTCCCAAGGATACTCATTAAAGAAGCAAAGGACTAGTACTGGTCTTTAGAGCAGGAATCTATCAGATGATGGAGTATCATGCTTGAGTTGTTCAATGATAAGTATCAAATGTACTTCAGAATGTCCAACTTAAGAAAGAAAATCCAAGGCTAAAAGCAAGAAGCATACAAACCCTTGGATGTTGCCATTGGTCGATACTATGCCTTGATGCACAAATTCCCTAGCCATGGTTATTCTCAATTGGCTCAACTTCACCACATTGTAGACGAGCTTCGTAATGAAATGAGGAAAACCCTTGGTGTCTATGCCCAAGGGTGATTATCAGAACCAACTACCTGTCAGGTACAAAGGGTAATAGAGTAGGTTACTAAAGAGGAGGGAAAACTAAGAAAAAGAGAAAGTGTAAAGGAGCACAACCATGATTCTTCCATTCACAAGTAGGAGGTTTGATTTTGTGATAGTGAAGATGAAACTGTATTTGATGAAGTAATGTATAAAAAAGCTTGCCACTTCAATAGTTCCAATTTGAACTTATAGCCAAGGTTAATCAGTTAAGAGACTCCATGAATAGTAGATTTCAAGTTTTCCTAAAAATTATTGAGGAGTCCTAAGAATAAGGTAGTGATTATGAGCACAAGAGGCACAAGGAAGCTAAACATACATATTACAAAGGTAAGGGCAAAATCTTTGCAATAGAAGAAGTTGCGAATAGTGAATCAGATGATGATCATGGATGTGATGTCTGCTAGTATGAACATCCTAAGGGATGTTGCCCTATTGTGTTACATCTTTAGAATTCTGGAGTGTATCCCTTACATCCACGACTTACAAAAAGGTAAACATCTAGATAGTTGCCTTATCTTCAAGGTAATCTTAGGTAATTCCGCTAGCAACAACTGTACTATCCAAGTGGAGCTCCACCGCAACCATATGAATTGTACCAACAATGGCAGTAACCATAATCATGGACGTTTGAATCTCGAAGGCAACAATACCCTTACTGGAAACTTGATCCATATGTCTCCACGTGATTCTTCTAGTCACATTTCTAATATTCAGCCTAATTACCATCCTTCTGATTATTATCGAAAAGAAGGGATGCCACCTCCCGTCCTTATCCTCCTCTTGTCCTTGCACATGCTCCTCCTTCAATTGCACAACTACCACTTGCTTCTCCTATGTAGGGTGAACTTCCAACTCAACCACAACAATGCAATCCTACAAGGGCTATTAATTTGCAACCAAATCATCAATCAAAGGGGTCAAATGCTCAATCAAAGAAACAACCTTTCTTTTGACCCCATAGTCCACCTAAGCCCTCACCTACACTTGTAGTTGACAACCCTACTCCTACCTCTTCCTTCATGTCAAATTCCTTTGGGCCTCCTTCAAGCCAAACTTTACCAAGGATCCATACCATAATGCTTACTTACATTGTGTCTAATTGGAGCCATGCAGAAAACCTTCCCAGGAAATTAGCTAATCCTAGAAGTCCTTTGATTTATTTGTAAATTGCTGGGAACAAACCATGCAAGGCTCTTCTCAATTCAGGTTCTAGTGTTAATTTGATTTCTCATGAGATGTACACTACCTAGAACCTACCTCCCCTCAAGAAGAGCAACATCAAATTGGAATTGGTAGACCAATCCATCATTGTTCTATTGGGACTAGTAGAAGACATTGTAACCATTATTTGTGGATGGTCTTATCCTACCAACTTCTTGGTTATCAAAGTGGGGAACTACAAAGGAGACTTCCAAATCATTATGGGAAGGACATGGCTAAGCATTGTAGATGCAAGAATGTGCATTAGAGATCTTTCCTTAGAAACTATTAAGGAAAATGCATTTGAATAGATCGAGAAGAAGAGAGTTCCATGCATCATGTATAGTGATAGTGGGTGCAATTGTGTGTAGAAACTTTAGGCCATCAAGCAAGCATTTATCTCTACATGCAAGCAGTGTGTGCTAGAAGTTGAAATTCAAAGGTGTATGTATGTAGTAGCCACAAAATAGGAGGGTACCCAGTGGCTGACTGCTAATTGAAAAAGCAACATTATTTGCATGGAACCATCTAAGAGCCTAACATGTGAATATGTCATAAGCATGGATGAACTTGAGCAAGTTCATCATCGACTCTCTAAAGATACAAATGATGATATTCACTAGCAAGAGTTGGAAATTCTTGAGAAATTTAAGCAAGAGCCCCTTCAACTAAAACCATTATTGGCTAGAATGGAATATGTGTTTTTAAAAAATAAGAAGCTAGTTATAATCAATGCAAGACTTGCTCCAAAAAAAAAGAGATGTTGTTAAAGGTACTTGAAAGATGGTTAGCAAATTTTGCTTTATCATATCCTAAACTCATAAAGATTAATCCTAGGATATGGTAGCATCACATTTACACCGACCTAGCCATGAAGCCAAAACGACAGCCATATAGGTGGTTGAACCCCAAATTAAAGCAAATTGTCAAGGAGGAAATTGAACAACCCCTCAAGGTAGGGTTCATCTATTCCATTGTGGACAGTGAGTGGGTTAGTCCACCCCTAATTGTACCAAAGAATGGTGGTAAGTGGTAGGTTTGCATTGATTTACGTTGCTGAATATGGAAACATTCAAGGATAATTTTCTATTGCCATTTGTTGACCAAATCTTAGATACAATATCAGGGCATTGCTACTACAACTTCCTAGATGGTTATAGTGGCTATAACCAAATCCAAATTGCACCAAAGGACCAAGCAAAGATAACATTTACAAGTCCCTAGGGGGCTTTTGCGTATCATAAGATGTCGTTTGGTTTATGCAATGCTCCTGACACATTTTGACGTCTGGTCTTAAGCATCTTTCAACAACAGATTGGTAGTGGTATGGAAGTCTTCATGAATGACTTCTCCACCTATGGAGCTACATTTGAGCAAGCCCTGGACTACGTAGAGTAAGTGCTGAAATAATGTGTCAAAACTACCTTGCAGTTCAATTGGTAGAAAATTCATCTCTTTGTCTAGGAAGGCATTGTACTGGGGCAAAAAATCTCATAAGAAAGGATTGAGGTGGTTCCTAAAAAAACAAGGATCATCCAAGGAATAACCTGCTAACCAGAAATAGTTAAAGATGTTCAGTCATCCCCTAGACATATTGGCTACTACCGGTGATTCATAAAGAATTTCTCTAAGATCGTAAAATTGTTGGTGGAGCTAACAAAGAAAGATGCTCCCTTTGTCTAGACCACAGAATGTGAGAAAGCATTCTAGCAACTGAAAGAGAAGCTTGTAGAAACTCCAATTGTACAAGCACTTGATTGGTCCAAACGTTTTCATATTATGATAGACATATTAAATTATTTCTTGGGATCTATGTTGATAAAGTTAGCTAACAAGAAACATCTATACTACATCCACTGCACTAGCCAAAGCATTGTGGGTGCACAGCTAAACTACACCACTACAAAAAAAGAATTTATGGTGGTGGTGTTCACTCTAGAAAATTTTAGGCATTATGTGCTTATATACAAGGTGTTTGTGAACACAAACCATAGTTCCATCCACTTCTTAATGAATAAGTCAATGGTGAGCCCACGTGTCATACAATGGTTGGTGATCTTGCAGGAATTTGATCTTACAATGGTAGATTGAAAGGGCACTAAAAATGTGATCATTGATCACTTGTCTCGATTATGATGGGACAACAAAGAGGGTGAAAGCCCATTATCTAATACATTTCTTAATGAACTCCTCTTTGCTGGGGCTATAACTAAACAAATTCCTAATGAGCCAAAATGGTATGATAACATTCTTACCTATCTTCTCACTCAAGAGATGCCACAAAGGTTGGACCACTGAAAGAAACAACAGTTTCTTGACTAGGTAAAGCACTTCATGGAAATCAATGGAAACCTCTACAAGGTGTGCACCAATGGCTTGGTTTGTTGGTGTGTCCCTGATGCTAATCAATTGCACATTCTCTAAGATTCTCATGAAGGTCCTTGTAGAGGATACTATGCTAGGAGACGCATGACCATTAAAATCCTGATGGTAGGGTACTTTTGGTCAACACTCTTTAGGGATGCTTGACATTTCATCCTCTCTTGCGAATGATACCAACCAAATGGTGGAATGACTACTCAAATGGAGGGACCTCAACAATGGATTCAACCATTAAAACCATTCGACATTTGGGGCATTGATTTCATGGGTTCCATCATGCCCATGTCAAATGGAAAGGCATACATCATAGTCTCTATTAACTATTGTATGAAATGGCTAGAAGGTGCAGCCATCATCAATTGTACATTCTCTACTGCTGCTCAGTTTGTACAAAAAAATGTTATAAACAAGTTTGGTGTGCCACGTAAATTAATTTCTGACATGGAGCTCATTTTATAGGCACTACTTTTCAGAAGGTCATGCAATGCTTTGGGGTTGAACACAAACACACAACACCTTACCATTCCCAAGCTAATGGTCAAGTTGAGGTTACCAATAGGGAAATCACAAGGATACTAACAAGAACTATTAGTATTTATATGAAGTATTGGAGCACAAAACTAAATGATGTCCTTTCGACCTATCGCTGAACTTGGAAACTTCCTATAGGCTACTCTCCCTATGAGCTTATGTACGACAAACTACCAATACTTCCTATTCAATTAGAACTTCATACACTTTCAACGACTTGTGACTTTGACCTTAACTTAAGTCTAGCCCAAAAGAAAAGACTAATGAATCTCAACCTACTAGATGAAAACTGATTAGCAGCCTTATCATCTAACGAGTTGTACAAGTCCTAAAACAAAAAGTATCATGACCTAAAAATTAGAAATGTCAAATTTAAACTGAGAGATAAGGTTCTCTACTAGAACCCCACACACGTATCTCAATGAACTAAGTTTCAAACATTGTGGGAAGGACCTTATATTATTTATGAAACTTTTCCTTCAAGGGCCATGATGATCTATAAACCTAAGATCCCAAACAAGAAATAATTGGTCAACATTCAACAAATCAAACCTTTCCATGAGCATACACTAGCTAACACAATAAGCACCTCATCAAATGGACAATCATGCTCCATATTTTGAATCTCCTCCTCTCAACTTAGCCATGGGGGAGATGGACACTCATGCTAATCATACAAGTGGCTCCTGGGTTTTTCAAACTTTTTTGTTTTACACATTTTTTGTTTTGCAACTTTTTCTTTTACACATTTTTTATTTTACATCTTTTTATTTTCATGTTATTAATCTTTTCTAAGTTTTGTTTTACACCATCATTAGTACATTTGTTATTTCTTGAATATTTTACACTTTCTATGATATTTTTTTATTTGATGTGATTTTCTAACTTTTTGTTAATAAGTGCCAAGTACGTTGGTAATGTGTTACTTGGTGGTATGTACTATTTTTGTTATTTGATTGTTGGTGTCTAGTTTCTAGATTTGAATTTTATTAAAGTTAATTGTGACATGGTTTCTTTTCATGTAATAGTAGTGAGTCTACAACATCTACCCATCCACAAACTCTATGGTTTTCCTTGTTTTGGAAATGTGCAATCCCTTTTTCATTAATAAAAATTTAATAAATGTGCGACTTTGATAGTTTATGTAATTAGGAAGGATTCAAAGGTTTGAACAGGGTGTGGCTTCAAGGGGATTCGGTATTTTTTGTGTTTTTTTGTTTGCCTGGATGCATGTGTGTTTTCATAGACTTCTTACCATTCCATGCCATCCAATAAAGAAAGTTGAATAAGTCCTTGCATGGTGTCGTTCTCATCATGAAAAAAATGATGTGAATTCAAAGCACACCCCTTGGAAAAAATAAATACATACATCCTTGCATGGTGTGGTTCTCATCAATAAAAAAATGATGAGAATTCAAAGCACATCCATTGGACAAAATAAATGCATACATCCTTGCATGATGTGGTTCTCATCAAGAAAAAAATGATGAGAATTCAAAGCACATCCTTTAGACCAAATAAACGAGCTACAAGCACTAGTTATGGGACTCATCTCCTTTAACTAAGGCCCTTCCTCACTTCCTACTTCTTCTCTAATAAGGAACAATGGTTATTCTATGGGAGCACTCATGTGTCTCAGGGGATGGAATGGTCCTAGAATGTCAATGTGAATTCACTGAAAGTGGTTGGTTTTGGTCTAGACTAAGGATGGATTCTATCAAGTCATTTAACCACAAAATTCACAAGGGACTTCATGTGACTATAATTAGGGACTCCATTCCTCTCACACACTCATCCATCTATGCTTTCCACATCCCACCTCACTGCTGATTGCATGTTTTGGTTTGATGTGTCAAAATTCTTAGTTAGTTTCTTTTGGGTTTTTGTACTTAACTTCTATAACATTAATCATCCATGGAGCTCACAAACTCTTTAGTTTGAAGTTATGAAAGGGCATAAGAGGCATGTGCCTACTTTGGGGACGACCCACATGCATATCTTTTATTTGGGTTAGTTAAGTTCTTTACCCTGAGACATTTTTATAATTAAATTCTTTTTGTTTACCCCATTTATGACATCCAATTATACACATCTTCACAACCATTTTTAGTGAACTTTCTTTTTTATTATTATGAATTCCTATACCCTCTTCAACTATTTCCTTATATTGAACTTTTTCAAATTTAATGAACCACTTAATTTAATCAACCCTATTTGTTAGCCTTCCCACTAACACTACTCAAGGAACCAATCAACCATAATCACAACCTAGCCAAGTGTAACCACCAACGAGATAAGGCACTTAACAATTATGTGTTACACATTGTAGAATAATTCATGATTTTATTGTGATTGTAGTGGGAAACATGGACTAGAAGTGGGACTATCTTCACCAAAGATGATGCAGTAGTACCACACAATGAGGATTTTTCATGATCGTTGGATCTCTTCTCTCTCTCTCTCTCATTCTCCTGTTGCCAAGAGTTGTTGGATGTTAGTGATATCTAGGGTGTTCACTTCTCTTTTCATGAATATCCCATTTTGTAAAAATTGTAATTTTGTACACTTGGACACTCAAATTCTATATGTCTATTTCATCTGAGTTAGTTTGTCATGTCAATCAATAATCCCATACCTACCCAATATGTTATGTTGTAAAGGACTTGTTCCTCCTCTTCTTCACTCGAGGAAGAGTTTTCATTTAGTCGTGGGGATATGATGAATCACCATTTGATGTCAGCCATAATGTTGGGTATGCAATGTTGTGTATGCAACATTGGGGCCTAGATCCGATGTCAAATGTCCAACGTCGAGGCCTAGATCGAACGTCAGATGTCCAACATCAAGGTGTATACCCCAAGTCTATAAATACCATTCTTGGGCTCCAATTTTGAGTAGTTTTTTATTAGTCAGTTTTCAATTTTCAAGTAAGGTAGCGACGCTCTTACTATTTCTTCTTCTTAGAGCTAGAATATTTTCTGAGTGCTCACAAAAGGAGTCGAAAGTGTGTACAGTTCTTTGTTCAAGCACTGATGTACCTAAACACAACAGTGTGACAAGAACAAAATGAACTCTTTTTGACAATCCTTGTAGCATTGAGAATAGCTTAATATTTTCTTTAATGCATTTTACTCTCTTGTTCTTTACTTTAATGCATTTAATTAAGCAATTTATTTCTAATAGTTAATGAACACAAGCATGACCACTTCGAGCATTCATTTAGTACTTAGTAACCCAGCAACACTTAATGTTTGGTAGCCTAGTAGTGCTATATGTGTTTAGGATGTGTTCAAGAAAGTGGAGCAATTACTTGTGTTAGGCTAGCTAGGCAATAGACATTAGTTTTCAATATACTCTACCCTTATTCTTGTTGTAGGTGACTAAATCCATAAAATATAAAATAAGAAAAATCATATACCTCAATTACACTTAAACCATACCCTTGAACTTCACAAGTGTAGTTGGGAAGACAACGAATGTTCTCAACATTGTTTCACTTCCTAGGGAAACTTCCTATAGGCTACTCTCCCTACAAGCTTATGTACGACAAACTACCAACACTTCCTATTCAATCAGAACTTCGTACACTTTCAATGGCTTGTGACTTTGACCTTGACCTAGGTCTAGCCCAAAAGAAAAGACTAATGAATCTCAACCTACTAGATGAAAACTGATTAGTAGCCTTATCATCTAATGAGTTGCACAAGGCCTACAACAAAAAGTGTCATGGCGTAAAAATTAGAAAATTCAAATTTCAATTAAGAGATAAGGTTTTCTACTGGAACCCACACACATATCTCAACAAACTAAGTTTTAAACATTGTGGAAATAACCTTATATTATTTATGAAACTTTTCCTTTAGGGGCCATGATGATCTATAAACCTGAGAGCCTAAACAAGAAATAGCTAGTCAACATTCAACAAGCCAAACCTTTCCATGAACATACACTAGCCAACACAATAAGCACCTCATCAAATGGACAACCACACTTTATATTTTGGATCTCCTCCTCTCAAGTTAGTCATGGAGGAGATGGCCACTCATGCTAATCATACAAGTAGCTCCTCTATTTTTCAAACTTTTTTTTTACAACCTTTTTTTTACACCTTCTTTATTTTACATCCTTTTGTTTTCATGTTATTAATCCTTTCTAAGTTTTTTTTTACACCATCATTAGTACATTTGCTATTTCTTGAATATTTTACACTTTCTATTATATTTTCTTTTATTTGGTGTGATTTTATGCTTCTTCTCTAATAAGGAACAGTGGTTGTTCTATGGGAGCACTCTTGTGTCTCAGGGGATGGATTGGTCCTAGAATGCTGATACGAAGTCACTGAAAGTGGTTGGTTTTGTTTTGGACTAAGGATGGATTCTATCAAGTCATTTAACCACAAAATTCACAAGGGATTTCATGTGATCATAATTAGGAACTCCATTCCTCTCTCTCACTCATCCATCTATGCTTTTCACATCTCACCTCACTATCAATTGCATGTTTTGGTTCAATGTTCTGGTTTGATGTGTCAGAATTCTTAGTTAGTTTCTTTTGGGTTTTTGTACTTAACTTCTGTAACCATTAATCAACCATGGAGCCCATGGACTCTTTGGTTTGAAGTTATGCAAGGGCATAAGAGGCATGTGCCTACTTTGGGGAGGAGCCACTTGCATATCTCTTATTTAGGTTAGTTAAGTTCTTTACCCTAAGACATTTTTACAATCAAATTCTTTTTGTTTATCCCATCAATGACATCTAATTGTACACATCTTCACAACAATTTTCAGTGAACTTTCCTTTTTATTGTTGTGAATTCCTATATCCTCTTCAAATATTTCCTTATATTAAACTTTTTCAAATTTAATGGATCACTTAATTTAATTAACCCTATCTGTCAAGCTTTCCACTAACACTACTTAAGGAACCAATTAACCACAATCACAACCTAGCCGAGTGTAACGACAGATGAGACAAGGCATTTAACAATTATGTGTTACACATTGCATACTAATTCATGATTTTGTTGTGATTGTAGTGGGAAGCATGGACTGGAAGTAGGACTATCTTCACCAAGGATGATGTAGCAGTACCATACAATGAGGATCATTCATGATCATTGGATCTCTTCTCTCTCTCTCTCTCTCTCATTCTCCTACTGCCAAGAGGTGTTGGATGTCAGTGATATCTAGAGTGTTCACTTCTCTTTTCATGAACACCCTAGTTTGTAAAAATTGTAATTCTGTACACTTGGACACTCAGAGTCTATATGTCTATTTCATCTAAGTTAATTTGTCATGTTAGTCAATAATCTCATACCTACCAAATATGTTATGTTGTAAAGAACTTGTTCCTCCTCTTCTTCACTCGAGGATGAGTTTTCATCCAGTCATGGGGGTATGATGAATCACTGTGTGATGTCGACTATGACGTTGGGTATGCAATGTCGTGTACGCGATGGTAGGGCCTGGATTCAACGTCGGATGTCCAACGTTATGGTGTATACCCCAAGTCTATAAATACTGCACCTAGGCTCTAATTTTTAGTAGTTTTTTATTAGTTAGTTTTCAATTTTCAAGAAAGGTAGTGAAGCTCTTGCTATTTCTTCTCCCTAAACATCCAATATTTTCTAAGTTCCCACAGAAGGAGTCTAACGTGTGTACGATTCTTTGTTCGAGCACTAATGTACCTAAACACAATAGTGTAACTGAAATGAAATGAACTCTTTTGACAATCCTTGCAGCATTGAGAATAGCTCAATATTTTCTTTAATGAATTTTACTCTCTTGTTCTTTACTTTAATGCATTTGATTAAGAGATTTATTTCCAATAGTTAATGAACACAAGCACGACCACTTCAAGCATTCATATAGTACTTGGTAACCTAGCAACACTTAATGTTTGGTAGCCTAGTAGTGCTATATGTGTTTAGGATGTGTTCGGGAAAGTGGAGCCATTACTTGTGTTAGGCTAGATAGGCAATAGACATTGGTTTTCAATCTACTCTACCCTTATTCTTGTTGTAGGTGACTAAATCCGTAAAATATAAAATAAGAAAAATCATATACCTCAATTACACTTAAATCATACCCTTAAACTTCACAAGTGTAGTTAGGAAGACAACACACTTTTTTAACGTTGCTTCACTTCCTAGGGAAACTAGTGTATGAGATAACTATAGGTCCATGAAATTCAACTGGATCACATGTACTGCATTAGTGATTCATATGGTTAGGTGTTGGGGTACCTCGCCACTCATCAATCAGCTTCTTAATATGCATTTTATTGATGACTCTTTTCTCCTTATTCAAAACACTACTACTAATTTGTAGTAACTCTTATCTCAAGTGGAGCAATATTGCTTTCTCTTTGGCTCTGCTATTAATTGGAATAAATCTTCAGTTTATAGCTTTACCAAGAATTATTTTCTTTTTCCCAACTATAATTTGAAGCTTGTTTAAGACCAAGATATCATCAATATTTTGGGAATTCCCTTTTTTCTAGAGGTTCTACCTTAGTTCTCTTGGAGTAAGTAATTTCTCGGATTCAAAAGAAAATTGAAAAATGGAAGACTAAACTCCTCACTCTTGCAAGCAAGTACCTTGTCTATAAGTCTATCTATGCTTCTACCCATGTGTATTATTCTTCATGTTAGGCTCCCTCCTAAGCTACTTATCAAAAGTTGGAACGATTATTTTGGGACTTCATGTGATCTTCTAAAGATTCTCAAAAAGGTTATCATCATGTTACTTGGAATATTGTTAGTCTTCCTAAGAATAAGGGTGGTTTAGATCTTTTGAATTCTTTCAAACAAGGGCTCACCTTAGTTGCTAAGTGGTTGGCTCAGCATCTAGATGTTCCTAACATTATTTGGATTCTCCTCCAATTAAGGCTCCAATAAGTGTTTCCCAAAAATAAGCCTTTTTGGAAAGGTATCCACTTTGTTAATGGGATCCTCTATCCCCATACCATCATCATTCCTAGATATCATGTCTTCTAAAACATTTAGAGGGCTTGGTAGGTTTTACACCATTATATCGATTGGACTAATGTCAAGATCAATCCTGCTCTTCTTTCTAAGCTTTGCCCTTGTCATTACCTTTGTCACCTGCTCCTCTTGCCACTATGAATGCTAGGATAGCTACTTCTTGGTTTCAGAAGGGAGTTATTTCTCTTAGTTGTGTTCATCTCATTGACCAATGGACTTCTTGGGAAGTATTTGATAATGTATATGGGGCTTCTAAAGCAATGCACCATTTCTTGGCTTGAGTTTATAATTTCATCACTATTCATAGCTAGGCATTTCAATGCAAAGTATTTTTCATGACATCCATTGGACAAATGGGTCAAAAATTTTGCCTTATAAGCCACATGTTCCCTTTCAACTTTTGCATGACTCCTCAACTATCATTCACCAATGTAATAGGTCTTCGCATAAACAAGAGTTTGAACAATTCTAGATCCCCCTCTTCAAACGTATTTGGAAACTTTCAACTCTTCCTAAACTTTAACAATTTCTTTAAGTCTTCTTCACCAAGGTTTACCTATTGGTAAACACCCTGAATATCTTGGGATTCACACTCCTAATTACCCTCTCTATGGTAGTATAGAGGATTTTGTTCAAGTTTTTTGGCATTTCCTTTTCACTTAGCACACATGGGAATGGGATTCCAAAGTTATCCCATCGTGCAAGCTATCTCAAGATGACATTATGTTTGGCTTTTTGCCTACCACTTATGTGAATTTCAAATTTCTTTGGAAGGTTATTAGGCTTATTATCTTATATTATATTTAGAAGTATAGATGTAATACTCTTTTTTATAGGATTGACTATTCAAATATTTATCATCTAACTATTATGGAGAAGTTCCAAATCTTCCACCTTGTCCATTTCCAAATCATATCTCAAGCCTCAAAGATCAAGTTGGATATTAATCAGTTGATTCATCTTTTGCAACCTTGCAACCTTCTATAATAAGAATCACTACATAGGAGCTTCTCTTTATAATTTTGGTTGTTATCTTCTTTGTCCAATTTTCTTCCACACTTCTTCTACTCTTGTTTATAGTTGATCCTTGGTGGGAGGTAGATGTCTAGATTGTGTTCCTCCCCTTTGTGATCGGTTGTTTGTAATGCTATTTCCCTATGAAACATCCCTAGTTCATTAAGTTTTCCTTCCATGTTTTTTTCCTTCTATATCTAGTCTATATGGATTGATGTTCAATATGTATTTGATACTCCTTTTCTATTAATAAAACTCCCTTTTGGGGTTCGACAACCCCCCTCGCCCCCTAAAGCGAAGGGGATTATGTGAGGTTGGCTTAACATAGCAATGATCATCCCTCGCTTCCTTTAATTATGGGATCATGCACTTCATTTTTTATGATTTATTTTTATTTAAATTCAATCTCAAATATTTGCATTCAATTTAAGTTAGTGGACATATACTATGAAAGGGAAAATCATAGGTTTGGTTTCAAAGTTTTGCAACAAAGGGATTTTTAGTTTAAGTCACATTTGATGCACTTGTATGTTTTATATGAGTTTTATTAAAATATTTTATTGGTTATATGTATTCACAATGCATATAGTCATATTTACCAATTTTACAAAAATCATAGGTTTGATCCTAAAGATTTGCAAGCAAGAAGTTGTTAGTTCAAGTCACACTTGATACACCTTTATATTACCCAGCACCTATGATCACAAACTTGATGAGCTAAATTGGCCAACAACCTATGCTCTATATAAGTTTTCTAAAGTATCTTATTGGTTATATATATTGATAGTGCATATAGTATTGTTCTACCAATTTCTTTGTTTGGGGGCAAGGATGCATGGATGTTGTTATGATAAACCCTCAAAAACCAAAAATAAATTATATTAATAAACAACAATAGTACATTCACGTCAATTATACATTGGTTCTTGAGCAAGAGAACCAAAATAGTATTTGTTGTGATGGGGATGTGGGAGTATAAGGGTTGGAATCCAATTTTTTTTTTCAACAATATTTACCCTTAAGAGATATAGTTGAATTAGCTTTATAGCTTAACACTACATTTAGAAGTGGAATTAGATGACTCTATATACCCTCAAGACATAAAGTTAACTAGGGATAGGGAGAAGGTGGTGGGGGTAACATGAGAGTTACCATTAGATGACTCTATGTACCCCTAGGACATAAAGTTAACATACAACAATGAGGTACTAGCCTAGTGGTATTAACATAAAGTAACCGTATGTTAGGTCAATATACCTATCTAAATTTACCTATGACTTGCAAATCACAAGCTGCATGCATTAACAAGAAGTATTAAGTTGTGAGTGAGTTGTACCTCAGTAGTAATGTCTACTAGATTAAGATACAACATTTGGTGAAGCTAGGTATAAGGAGAAGGTATAATAGTAGGTGCTAGGGGTCAAGAGCTTGAGGTATTAAATGCAAAATCTTTTATGGAGTGATTTTGCAACATTTCATCATAGCATAACCCATTAGAATTTAACCAATAGCTTTTTGTGGATACAACACTCACCAACAAAGGGTAAAGTTAGAATCATATTCATAGCTTTTTGTAGATACACCCTAAGATATATAGCTAATGTAAAGTATTATAAAGGAATATAGTAATGCCTTAAATGTAACTCACTTAAAAACACCCTCAATTTGAACTTCAATCTTTTTCCCTTTTTTTGAAAAAAAAATTTCCTTTCGGATCTATTTCTTCGCAGTTGTACACTTTACAACCTTTTTTCAAATTTTATTTATTTTTTTGAAATTTTGAAGATGTAGATTCGTAATTGCTGTTGTGGGTCCTGCGGTTCATCAGATGCTCTTAGCTATTACTTGCCCCCCTGCCGGCCGATTTCGCGCAGGATTGTGTCGTGTTCGTGTTCGAAGGCACACAGAGACAACAACAGCATATATTTCTTTCTTTTCTTTTAACTTTCTTTCAATTCTATAAATTGTTTTGGTTTCGTTGGGTTGTTTATACTTGTTTTTATCTCTGTCTAAATTCCTGGGGATTATGGTGACAAGGACGCAGTTACGTGATCGAAGCTGCATGCTATTTTGGTGCTCGAGATATTTGCCATTTTGTTACGATTTGGATCGCTTTTGGTGCGCATGGAGTGATGGCTTGACTCACGCCGTTCTGGCACGGTAATTGCCTCTGATCTCGTCAATATTCGGCAGCTGGATTGTAGTACTACAGCTATTATTGATAACTCCCGTATCAATTGCACTTGGTTTGGTTTGTTTCTATTTCTCTGATTCACCATGTTTAGGGCTGCACTCGTGATGCTGCTGCTGCATTAGCCAGCTGGCTCCTTTCGTGTTGCCATAGTTTCACAGATTGTGGATTAAATCAGACAAAGATTCCAGAAGATTCTCTAGGTTGGCAGATATTGCGGTGAAAAATCAATTCAGAGATTTGTCTGACATAGGTTTCTGAAGTTGCGAGATATTTGGTTGTGGGTTGTGGTTGGAAATGGTGGCCTGCAAGTAGTTTGGAAACTCTGTTGCATGACTCGCAGTTTTACGGCAGTCAAGGAAGTTGGCTTTTGGCTTGTTGGTTGTGGTGTTTTTACATAAGAATGCTGTTTTGCAACCAGTCCAGAAGCTCTACTGTGTGTAGCAATGTGGCTGTAGGCTTTGTGGCTGTTTTGCATGGTATGTAAGGCTGTTCTGGAATAGATTCAGAAGAGGTTTTGCTGTTATCGGTTAGAAGTTAGAACAGTTAATTATAGAGCGTTTTGCTTGTGGGTGGGGCGGTTGCAGCACGGGAATACTGTTTTTGCAATGTTGCCTTACAGCAGAAGCAACGCAGACTTTGAGGATTTCATGTGGAGGCAGCGCAAGAATGTTCTTGTTGCTGTGATTGGATCAGTTAGTGTTATGGCTTTAACTGCACTGATGATCCAGTTCACAGTTCTGTGGCTCCTGGCGACGTTTTTGTCATTCTGGTTGCTTTTTGTGCTCATTGTGCGCTATGAAACTGGTCAACGTGTTTGCAGAATCGTTTCGCTGATGTTAATCTTGATAGCACTGGTTTCCTGCTTCACGTATGACCATTCGTCATCGGGAAGCGGCACCAGAAGCAGCATCAATCTGATGTTGTTCATAAGCTTTGCTTGCATTTTGTCACATGCCCCGATCCTGTGTTTGTGGAACTGTTCTATGTGGTTTCTGGCCCTGGGCTTTGTTTCCTTGTTGGGTTTAGCCCGCTGTGACCACGTATACCCTGCCTCGGATTCAGGGCCATTTTACAACGCAGGAATAGCCACATTACTCATGTGTTCCACCACTGTTATTGGTTTATTGGGACGCCACTCAGACAGACAGTTGTACCTGTATATCAAAGCTTTAGAAGAGGCGTTGTATGCAGCTGAGTCTCAACCTCGAAGCAAACCACAAGGGCCTGCCTGTGTTCCAGAGCCAAGCAAATTTGAGTACATCAGAAAATTAAACGAGATGAGGCAGTTTATTAGCTACATTTGCCATGAAATAAGAGGTAACCATCGTTTAACAGTTATACAAAGCAACATATGTGAGTTAACAGGCAATATATTGTGTGTTTTTCTTTTGTAAAATAAGACCATCATATTATATCTACTGCATAATCTTTCTGCCCTCGTCTCTCTTGACATGTCGTAAGACAAGTGATTCAGGGACTGTTTCGGATTATAGTCTCTCACATTCAGTTCTAAAATAGTATGCTACTTGTTAAAGTGTTTTGTTTATTGTGTTGGCTTGCTGGATGCTGATTTGCAGTGCCATTCAATGCTGTGGTTCTGGGCATTGGGCACTTGCTTGCTAGCGATGTTACCAGCGAACAGAGCGAGATTCTTCAAATGATGGATGCATCAGCCCAATCAATGGTTCGCATTTTGAACGATGTTCTTGACATGGGTAAGTGCTATCCTGCACACTTTCAGACTTTGGGTTTAGCTATTGACTTTGCTTTATACTTGAGGGCTGCAGATTAGTGAGAATTTCAGTGCATTGTGGTTTTATCAACAAAACTCTCAGCTGCTTGTATCTTTTTTGGTTTGATGCTTGCGTAGGTAAGATTGACGCCGGCAAGCTGC
Organism: Gnetum montanum; assembly: GCA_015680685.1. Taxonomy (NCBI): domain Eukaryota; kingdom Viridiplantae; phylum Streptophyta; class Gnetopsida; order Gnetales; family Gnetaceae; genus Gnetum; species Gnetum montanum. Next base: position 758,740 of record MNCI01031498.1, read on the forward strand.
ACCTTGAAAAGCAACCATTTAATCTGGGAGAAGTTGTGAGTACCTTGACATGGGGATTCAGAGACACATTTGAATCCAAGGGAATAGCATTTTCATTGCATGTTGATGGTGTTACGAAAAGAATAGTGTCCCATCACGATTTGCTTGGAGATAAATATCGTCTGCAACAGGTACTCTTGTGATTTTTAATATCAAGAATTTGCATGAGACTCTTATCATTGTCCAACATTTTAGACCCCAAACTGTCCATGTCCAGGGTCAACATTGTAAGAAGCTCTTCCTTTTGTGACATCTCATCTTCTGGGAAGAATCTGATTGGAGTATTGAACATTGGTTAACTTTTAGCTGTTTACTTTTTGTTAATTCGTTTTTGAATGTCTTCCACAATTAGAACCTAAAGCATACCGGGATGCAAGGAAAGAACACAGACAAATTAAATTGCCTTTCTAGCTAGGTTCTTACTCCTTTTTCCAATCTATCTGAGCAAGGAGTGGTTAAAAACCAGAATCCAAAAAAGGTGGTTTTCTTATCCGTTGTTCTCAGCCAGTCTCTACGTAGCTAATTATATTCAAAAGAGCTATTTCTTTAGTTAACTCAGAAGTGTCCAACCTTTTATGGTTGTTCTATTTGTCTGGCTTAGAAAGATGTGATAGCTAATAGTTAAGGAATGTCAAAAGGCATGCTCACTAATCGCTATCATTGCATTTTAAGTACAGTGACTTCAAGGCAGTGGTTGAATATTTGGTTATGTTGCAATTGGGTTTCATTGAATTTAATTGCAGTGACCTCTGGGCAATGGCTGAATATTTGGTTATGCTGCAATTTTGTTGCCTTAAATCTCGAAAGCCTTTGCAATTTTTAGTGCCAAAATTCCTTTAAACATGAAATGTTAGATCTTAAACATAGCATCTTACCAAACCAGCATGAAATGTTTATCAAATGAAGAATCAAATGCTAGAATGAATGGAAAGGAAATCTGACCTTAAGTTGCACGTATGCAGGTACTTAAAAACTTTCTTTCCAACGCTGCCAAGTTTACACCTCAGAATGGAAGCGTTACACTGAGAGTTATCTGTGATGGAATATTAACCACAGAGCCGGTAGACTTAAATCACTACGAATCCTTTCCAGAAGATGGCATAACAGCTGAATGCAGACTATGCATGTACTGTAAAAATGGTAATACCTGTTACTCCAAGGAGAAAGGTTCCCTTTTTGTGAAAATCACAATCTCTGTTGAAGATACAGGAATAGGTATTAGCAAAAAGGATCAAGAAAAGCTTTTCGAGCAATACACACAAATCAAATCTGAGTCGGTTCATGGTGAACGTGGCACAGGTCTTGGTCTTTACTTTTCTAAAAGGTACTTCGAAACTCAATTAACCCTATTTGTGGAAAATGGTTAACATACATATTTTCTTGTTTCTCCAATACTTGCTTGTTTTGCTTTGAGATGAACATTTCTGAGACGACTAGTGCTGACACAAACAATGTTTTGTTAGCCAGGATCGTTGAGCTAGCAGGTGGTAAGATAGGAGTCAAATCTCAACTTGGGAAAGGAAGTACATTCTCGTTAGTCTTACCATTTGAACTCACGTCATTATTAAGAAGAGAAGAAAATCCCAGAAATAAAAATGACTTCAAACGACACAGGAGTGTATCAACGAACTCAAAATTATCTGGAAAATACGTGCCATCCATTCTGAAGGGTCGCAAACCAAAGGTTTTACTTGTTGAAGACGATTCAGTGAATAGGAAAATTTTGAGAGTTCTTCTGGCTAAACTTGGAGTAGATTCTGAAGATGCAGAAAATGGCCAAAAAGCTTTGGAGCATTGTCTAAATGGTTCCACTTATGATATGATTTTTGTTGACAAAGAGATGCCCGAAATGAATGGTGTGGAGGTACGAACTCGTTTTGCCCTTTAGGACATTTTTCAACAACTTTTCGAATAAATTCTGCGTAGTCTTCAATCCCGCTTGATTTTTCATTTTGTTACCTTTACAGCTTTCGCTTCCCAGCCCCGTAAAAACTGTCTAGCTGGGAGATATCTTCATTTTTCTAAGCAAATGTTTGTTTTTGTTATCGATTTATTTTCGTAAGCCAACCTGGTTTGTTTATGGAAAGGTTTCAAGCCATTTGATTTCTATGATTCAGGCCACAAGACATCTTAGGTCAATGGGAGTTACGTCTCCAATAATCGGGTTAACAGGAAATACTCTAGAAAGTGACCAGAAGCAATTTCTTGCAGCTGGATTGGATGAACTTTGCACCAAGCCCATATCAAGGCCTCGACTGCTGAGGTTGCTTGAAGCACATCACCTACTGGTACTTGTTCAATCAAAAGCTGAAAAAGATTTCATCTATGTTTAAGGTGGTGCTGACAGGCCAGGATTTTGTTTCCAATGATGGAGCGAAAGGAGCCACACACCAGATGCATGCAAAAAGAAAACTATCAACGATGCCTCTCTTGACATTTTGCCCAAGTCTGCAGAAGGGATAAAACAGTGACGAAACTTAATGCCAGTCTTTTGAGTACTGCCCATGTAAATTACACATCACGGGTTCTGTTGCCGTAAAAAGAATTTGACCCCAGGTGCAATAATTCATGTTTTGGCACTGCACAGAAATTTTTTGAAGCACCAGGCACGGTGAACTCCCGTATATGAAATCAAAAAGATTCACTGCTACAGACTGCTTCCCAGGAAAGGCTGTGCGCTAGAGCCTAGAGTTAGTGACTCATTTTGAAATTACTCTATAAATATCAGCCATTGATTATGCCTATTGCGTAGTCTGCCAGAAATCCGTAGCATTTTCTTGGTTGAAAAATGCTGCCTGACTGGCAGGTCTCATACAGGAAAGGTAAGAATAGGTGAACCTGCTATGTACAATTTTGTTTTTCCTTCAGCTTGGACAACAAAAAGTAACTTTACATCGTAATCATACACAGCTGAGTGAAAAGGAGAACCTTTCGTACAAATTTACTTTTACTCGGTTTGGACAAAACAAAAGTACTTTTGCATCATAATCATACACACAGCTGGGGGTGAGTAAAAGTGCGGCTAAAACTGGGAACTGGCTTCAAAGATAACTAATGCAGAAGTTAGCAATCCTTAGGATGGACAAACGATTATTTACCATGCCGCGCATAGGACCATTTGGTAACTGAACTTGCTTTTCCACCTCAATTTCATAAATAGTGATGGGCTTTATGAGATTCCGGACTAACCTGCAATGCCTGTTTGTCCTTCCCTATACGTTCTGAAGCACCTGGCAGGTTTCATTAGCAATCCATGTCTTCCCCTTTCCTTTTTACTTTGGTCCATGAATTCAATGTCAGGCTACCGCACATTTGATATGGCCAAATTTTTACTGCAGCCCTGTCTATCCTGACAGCCTCGCCTGACATCCACACGATGGAAATCTTTACGGAGCTGAAAAATTATCACTTTTTTACCCTGATGCTGGTATTGAAAGAGTTATCGCACTGCAAAAATCCTTTGGTAATTCAAGTGGTCGTGTTCTGCGTAAGTCAGTCATTGTTGGAACATTTCCCGAAAGATAAGTCATTGTCAGTCTTAGTGGCTGGAACGTTCTCTGTTCTGGAAAGATTGTTGTTTTATATCAGAAAAGGTTGTTCAAATCTCATGAAAAAGAGATGGCTTCATAATTGAGGGGCCGACGCCCGATATTCAGGGGCAAGCACGTGCAAGTGGACAAAGAAACAAGAATTTTGTTTCTTGTTCAACCAATCGATGTTAACTTAAAATCAAAGTCGGTGTTTCAAGGCATATTGTCAGGGAATCGAATTGCTCTTTTAATTTAAAAGAGATAAAAGTCGAAGAAAATTACGAGAATGGATCGAAGTCGGTGTTTCAAGGCATATTGTCAGGGAATCGAATTGCTCTTTTAATTTAAAGAAGATAACAGTCGAAGAAAATTACGAGAATGGGCGAGTGTCGAAAAGGAAATTCGTGATTTTTAGTAACAAAATTTGTGAAAGGAACAAAGCTATATTCGTAAACACAAAGTGAGTTAATTTAAACTTAATTTTCTCGTAGTATATGGTAATAAAATTCAGAGGAGAAACGCAAATCAAAATAAAAAATCAAAAAGAAGAAAATAAAATTGTATCCATAATTTAAAAACCTTTTCAAATATTTCAAAGTAAATTAAGATTGAATTAAAAAAATTATCTACAAAACTGAAGTAACAAGTAGTTAACCCTTTTTACTCATAAATAACAAATAACTTTTAAAAGAACCTGTCTACAAATCCATGTATCTATCATGTATCTAAAAATGTTAAACTTAATTTATGGTAAAATCTCAAAAACTACTACCATCAACTTCTAACCCTACATGAAGTGTTTCAGTTGGTGTTTCAAGGTATAATGTTAAGAAACTCTTATAAAGAATTTTGTTAACTATATGTGGAGAAGTGTTGCCATCAACCAAAATGTTCTTAAAATTGAAATGCTTTTTTATTATCTTAAACTAGTTCACTTTTTATTTTTTTAGCAATGACTACAATAATTTATTGAGATAGAATCATCACTTGCATTATTCTTAAATAGATTAATGCTCTGCTGGTTTTTATTGCATTCATATTGCTTGCATTAATATGAATAGTGAGTTTAGAGATCTTGAATCTTGAAAAATTATACCATTTCAATAACTTAATAAGGATTCAGAATTCAATATGACAAGATGTAGTCATACTCTAAAAAATGCAGAATCTAGAATATCTATGCAAATTAACATAATCAAATATGCATGATTTAACAGCAAGGTATTTGAGAAACATGCACCCTAGTCCCAAAATTCTTATTTCAAACATTCAATAATATTTTACTTTAAAAAAATTTTGAACATGGATATGTATACATGTTACTAATGAAGCTATATCCTATTTCTGCACATAACCTTTATTGTATTTTCTGCCCAAATTTAATGCTCCCAGACTAGGTATATGATTAGATTCAGATCGAATTTCTATAAATTTTATTTTGTAAAAACTGACAATTACAGATAAGTCAAGTGTCCATATCTCCTATCCTGGTTGGATCATTTCTAGTAAGATAATCAGAGTATTAAGCATATTTAAATACTAATTCTAGATGAGAATATTCTAAAAATAAAAGTAAGGTTTATGGATGCGTTAACAAATGAATATCTGTCAACAAACCTATAATTACAACTCTCATCTCACAAGGATGCAACCATTTTACTCTAAATCGCTGCATCAGATGGGTGTCTTGACAACACAAACTAAAGAGTTGCCGAAAACCGCCTGAATTTACTGTGATTCAATGCAGAAGCCAAGGTCAAAAAAGGTGATAAGAATAAACAGAAACAGGAAGCTAGTGCAAAAATTACAATTGGTCCACTAAACTAAAAGCATACAAGTAGAATGATAAAATTAATATTTTCACTTTAAAATACCCTCCTTGTCTCGAAAAAGAAGTTTACCATCAATAAAGTAAAATGGCTTAACAATCTTACATATCGAGTTTTGCATCACTGCGAAGACGCTTCCCAAAGCGAACTGCCAGATGCAATTTACATAATTAGAAGCTCCTGAAAATGCATACCCAACAGAGAAAAGTCTTCCATAATAGTACAAAATAAACTCACATACCTCATCATCATGAAAAAAGAGAACAACCCGGCAAATGTCAAATAACTTCACAAAGGTGCCGCAGCCCTGTAAAAGCGGAAACGGAAAAAACTCGAACACAAGGAACCGGATTACACTGCAGCTTCAAGTTCCGGACGTCCGAAACGGTTTGCCAGATCGGTTCCGGACCCGAGGCGCGCGATCTCGCATGCGGCCATCTGCGCAAGCTCCACATCGTGAAACCGCTTAGCGGCCGCCAGCAACGTTCCCCACACAGACGCATTTCCCTTGTCAGACTTCTTCATCTTCTTCCGCACGAACTCATCCGCCTGGCGAAGCCTTCCAGCTCTTCCCAGCAAGTCCACCACACATCCAAAATGCTCCTCTCCTGCCGCAACACCGAACTCCTCCATCCTCTCAAAATACCGCATCCCCTCGTCCACCAAGCCCGCATGGCTGCACGCCGACAGCAGCGCCACGAAGGTTATCTCATTCGGCGGCACAAACATGACCCTCATCCTCTCAAACGCCACGATCGCCTCCTTTCCCATTCCGGAATGCGAAAACGCGGAAATAAGCGCATTCCACACCGCCACATCCTTCTCCGGATTCGCAATCTCCTCGAAGCACGAAACGGCATCCGCCACCAACGCGCACTTTCCATACATGTCCACAAGCGCGTTCGCCACGGATCCTCCTCCTCCGCCGCTGCCTCCGACAAGTCCGCGTTTCAGGAACTCCGCATGCAAAACGCGTCCGATTCCGAGCGCGGCGGCGTCCGCGGTGGCCTTGATCGCGCCTGCGGCTGCGTATTCGTCCGGAACGATGCCGGCCCTGCGCATGGCAGAGAAGTAAGCGAGGGCCTCCGCGGAAAACGAGCCGTTTCGGAGCTGCGTGAAGCCGACGATCATGGCGGTCCAGCACACGACGTTGCGGTCTCGGACTCCTTCGAACTGTGCCGCTGCGGCGTCCATGCGCTCGCACCGCGCGTACGCCGCGACGAGCGCGCTTCCGGCGACCGAGTCTGCGTCGAGGCCGAGTTTCACCGCCAGAGCGTGCGTTTGCGCGGTTTCGGAGGGATTTCCGCAGGCGCGCCCCGCCGACGCCATTGCCGCCTGGTCCGGCTCCGCGCCGTCGCGCAGCATCACGGCCAGCACCGCCAGCGACGGACGGATGCACAGGAGCTGCGTCCACACCACGGCGTCCCGGACCGGCGGCATTTCGTCGAACACCTGCTGCGCGGAGTCCGCGTCGCCGTGCCTGCCGTACGCTTCCAGCAAAACGCCTTGCGCGAACGCGTCCTTTGCGAAGCCGTTTCGAATCAACGCGCCGTGAATGGACCAGAGGATCTCCTTAGGCTTTCCATGGCACGATCGCAGCGCGTTTGAGGCCGTGAATTGATCGCCTAAGAATCCTCGCCTCCGCATTTGGCAATAGGTTTGTAACGCTTTGTCCGGTTCGCCGGCGTCGAGCAAAGCGCCGATCAGGAGCGTCCATGTGACCGAGTTAGGGTTTAGCGTTGAGTCGAAAATCCGACGGGCGGCGACGTCGTTGCCACACTTGGAGTACATGAGGAGGAGGAAGTTGCAGAGCACGGTGTTAATGTGGAGACCGGATTTTGTGACGCGCGCATGCGCGGCTTCTCCGTGCTGCAGAGCCGAGGGTCCTGCCTTTGCACAGGTGCGCAGGATCGCCGCGCATGCGGCTCTGTCTGCTGTTCCGGCTTCGTTCGAAGACGGAGGCCCTGATTTTGCGCAGCTGCGCAGGAGTTCCGCGCCTGCGGCTCTGTTCGCTTCCGCGGCTGCATTAAGCAGTGCATGGTTCGGTGTGCCGGCGCTGAAATTGCAGAAGAAGCATAATCGGAATCCGACATTGAATCCGCGATGTTTTAGTAGCATCGGTATTTCAGGATCTATTGTCGTATGATCTCATGTTTTAGATAGTTTGCGAAATCTTTGTTGCCGGAAGTTTTTCCAAATTCCGAAACGGCGTAGACAGGAGAACGCGCTTCCTCTGAAAAATCATCGATGTTTCAAATTCTACCTGCCGTATGAGACCGAGATTTTGCTTTGCTGAAATTTTCAAAATACAGAGGAAACATTCCTCGGAAGAATTATGACGAAGATTGGATTCAGGCCAGAGTCAAAAGGCTTGATGAGCGTTATCAAATTCTGGTATTGAGCTACACACGGTAAAACAAATGAATGTTGGGTTTTCCTCGTTTTTCAGGAGGCTTTATTAAAGTGTGAAAAATATGGTGCAGAAAAGAATAGCTGTGGCTGTTAAAGTAATTAGATGACTGTTGTTATTTCATTTTTTTTTTTTGGTTGTGAGTGATGCGTTTTTGTCTTTGGAGAGAGTATTCCGCAGTAACTCTAGGAATGAGTTAAAATCCGTGAGGCTCTCCTAAATGAGTAAGGCCTTAGCCTTTTCTTTTATTTTGTGTTTGGAATTTAACCTCTTTTGTTTGCTTCTTTATGCTTATAATCCGATTTTTTCTAATAATGCATTTTATTTTTCATGTTCAACACCTTTCCAAAGTAACTCTACATATCTAAAAGAGAATATATTTGCTAACTTCTCTTATGTTAGCATCCTCTATAATAAATTCTTTTAAAAGAAAACACAAGGTCTTCTCTAATAAAATATTTTAAAAAATAGATACCAATTGTAAATATGTTTGCCAAAGCAATATTTTTAAGTGCTTGAAAATGAGACTCTAGGAATTATACATAACCAATAGTTAAAGCTCATTAAATGTTTCAACACTCAACTTAAACATGATTTGACATGGCATGGCATCCAAACCTATTTAGTGAAGATCTTCAACCTCGTTGAGCAAATGAAGGTTAGATAGTCTACCACATTAGATTACATGGAGCAAGTGTTTATGATTTTACTTTTTAGTTTTTATGTCAATTGGTGTATAATACAACTTGATAGCATGACATCATGTGGTAGCGAAAGTTGTTAATTCAACTCCCACTACCTAATAGCAAAAAATGTTTTGTTTGACTCTAATATTTTTTTAGCAAAAATTAAGAAGTGTGTATTAAACAAAGTATTTACAAACTTCTCAAAAGATGCCTAGAGGGCCATCAAATATAAGACCTAAAACACACACTTAAATGAGGTGGGAGAAAAGAAAAATTAAAAATTTGGGAAGGCCTAGCAAAAATGACTGAATCCTTAACTAAAGCTAACCTAATTTAACACAATGAAACAAAGGAAGTACAAAATTAAGGAGAGGGACAAAGATGCCAAGTCAAATGTGCACCTTGTCCTTAGTATTAGGGGAAGTAGATATAGGATGATGTTGCCTGTTAACCCAATCCAACTATTTAGGGACTTGGGCATCGAGATTGCCTTCTTGCCAAAGATGAGTAGGTATCATCCTTATTATCTTATCTTTGTCCCAACAAAATGGGGGTTAGCTACATGAGTTCCTTTTAACTATTTTCTTTTATGAAAAGCTAGATCTTTATTTATTTGCCATTTCTTTGAATAATTTTTAATTGTTTTTCCCCATAACTTTATGATCTTCCTTTTGGTGGTTTTCTTGGAACAATAATGTAGCAACCTTGTTTTTTATAAGATTGCCATATGATCTTCTTTGTACATGTCCAAACCATCTAAAATATTATTCTTGTAACTCATTTGAAATAGAAGTCACTCCAAGTCTTCCTCTAATATATGTATTGTGTAGAAAGAAGTGGGTATCATTTCCTAAAATTGGACATGGTCAACATGAATAGCAATGCCCACTTAATCATTTTTGTATCAAAATTTATGAGTTGATCATTCACACAAGTCATCTCGTACCGTCCAAGCATGTCAAGATCACTATTAAACACCTATAGTGGACACAACATTTTGCCAACTCTATGATGTTTTTTGACCTAGGATTTTGGAATTGTTAGTTCCTCCATTGCATGCTTAAGTTCCATCAAACCTCTATTAGGGGATAAAATCGTAAATGTACCATCAACCTATACTAAAAAAGACACTTCATCTAGGGATTATTCCGAACTAGAAGTAAGGCCTTGTTACACACAAAAAAGGTGGGTGTTATTAGATGTGGATAGGGTGAAGCTAAGGGAAATGCTTGGAATCTTGGGATCTTGTTGAGCTTCCCAATGGTGGCATTGCCCCTAATCATTCATGACTTCAAGTGTATAGATACCTATTACTCTTATCATCACCATCCCCTAAAGACTCTATAGGTATACTTGGATTATTTTTTTGCTAGAATGTAAGTCTTTCTTGTTACCCTAAAAGTCTCAATCTACATTGTTAGTTGTATTATCCGTTCTAGGGCTTTTTGCCACAGTTGCAAGGGTTTTCTCCATATCCATCTAAGGTTTTTTTCTTACTTCTTTCTCCCAACCCTCCACTCAACATGTGGTCCCTAGATGACAAATTGTAAGGATGGTCTAAACCCATAAGTGATATGAGGTGGGCATGCCCCATGCCTAACCATATTGATGGGACGTGATATTGTGTCTTTTCCCTCGATATCGTGTACGCGATATCACAGCCTGTTGCCAGTTCTATAAATAAGAGGCGGCTCTCCCTTGTTTCTCCATCTAGATCTAGACCTTAGCCAAACTCTTGCCATTTTTCAATTCCAGAGTTAGAATAATTTCCATGTGCTCGAAGTAGGAGTCCCAAAGTGAATGGATCTTTATTCGAGCAATTCTGTACCTGAGCACATAATTGTGTACGAAAATAAAGATGAACTCTTGGATAAACCTTGTAGTGCATGGACTAAGCTAAATAGGACTTTAATTATTGTTAATTGTTTAAATGCTTTCTTAAGGACTTAATCTCTCTCAATCCTCAACTCTCATAGTTAAGTGCATTCAGTATGATCGCTTCGAGCATGTGTGTTACACTTGGTAATCCCAGTAACGAATAGCATTTGGTAATCCTAGTAGCGTTGCATTGGTTTAGGGTGTGAAATGGCAAGTGGGAACGGATACTGATGCTAGAATAATTAAAGCTTCGTTAGTGTAGGTTAGTTACTTAGTCTCTTCACCCTTTTCTCTCTTAGCATAGGCAAAAAAAACATAAAAGATAGAAAAATCACATGCCTCAAGCTTACTTAACCATACAACCATGACAAATACAAGTAAGCTTGGGAGGACAACAATTGATTAACCTTAGGTGTTCCATAAGGCGTGTAGGCACTTAGTCTGCGGAGTTCGACCGGATCGCACGTGTAACGCTCGTATTCGTATGGTTGAGTGTAGGGATACCTCGCCACTCATCATTGGCGCTGATGCCAAGGACTAAGTTGTTTCTGTGCTAAGTAGAACATAGGAAATCATCCACATCATTGGGAAGCTTAAACGAACCCTTAGGGTTAATCAGAAGAAAATTTAAACAATGCACATCAACAAGATAAACAATGTCTTCTTCTTCTCATAAAAGCACTTCACCACTTAGGGATCACACAAGAGACAGTCGGTGGTCTAACACACGTAACCCAGATTTGTCAATTCCTCAACAATTCAGTGTGGTATATATTCATCATGATGAATATATACCCGACTTTACCTTTGTCTTCCATCAAGATGAACAACTGCGATGGAGCGACTTGGAGGGTAACATAGTGTTGCCTCCAGACAGAGCCACCCCCAACATGCTCCTTCATGCCCTTGCACGAATTGACATGACGCAATTATACGCTGAGTACATTGCATGCGATTACAACATGAGGTACTACCATCCCATAGAAGCGCAATGTCAACGGGACTTGCAGTAGGAGAGTTATTATACATTGTTGAAGGGAAAAGGCCCCCATAATGCTTCACCTGTCATAAGCAAAATTAAGGGTGGTGAACCTATTCTAACAGGTTCTCCATCAAATGATGTTCCCCCTCCTAACAATGGTGAGGAGGTGGGGTATTAGAACCTACACTCCACGATTCACAATCCTGGTTCTGATCCCCATGAACACCAAGTGTTCAATGAGGGAACACAAACACATGACAAGGACAGGCGGTTTGATTGTCATCACGATTGGGGCCGTAACCACTGAAGAGAAGGTAAGAAACATCGTCATGGCGATGGTTCCCCTTCTTCTTCCCCTTCATCGCATCATTCACCCTCTCCTTCCACCTGAGGATGTAGTCACAAAGAGCACAACTGTGAGGACAAGGGTAAGCAAGATGAGAACCCTCAATGAGAGAGTCGAGAGTGAGGATAAGGGCATTCTAAAGAGTCAAGGCATAGAAGGGAAAGTAGGGAACCATGTAGGAATCACAGACGTCACGAGAGAGATGAACATGACAAACCCCTGCTAGCAACCCAGAGTATGTTAGACATTACGGAGGCAGTTAGAATACCTACAAGGCACCAAAAAGATAGTTGGATCAAGAGACTAAACATGAATAATATCCCATGATTTGAAGGGGGATACAATGCTAATTCATAGAATCACTTACAAGATTCCACGATGCCTGTGCCTTGCAAAATATTGAAAACGAGTGGCAAAAGTTAAATTTTTTCCCTAGGACACTCATAAAAGAAGCAAAAAGTTGGTACCAGTCCTTAGAATCGGAATCCATTAGATGATGGAGTATGATGCTAGAATTTTTTAACAATAAATACCAAATGTACTCCAGAGTATCCAACTTACGTAAGCAGATCCAAGGATGGAAGCAGGGTAATCATGAACCCTTGGATGCTACCATGGGCCAATATTATGCATTGCTACATCATTGCCCGGGCCATGGCTATGCACAACAGGATAAACTCTGCCACCTTGTAGATGGGCTAAGACACGAAACTAGGAGAACCTTTGGAACATATGCCCAAGGGAGATTATCAGATCTTAGGTCCCATGAAGTTCATAGATTTTTGGAGCAAGTAGCTAAGGAAGAAGGAGAGTTATGGAAAAGAGAAAGCATGGAAGAGTATAACTGCAATCCTTCCCTCTGAAAGAGGGAAGTAAGATTCTATGAGGAAGAGGATCAGTCACCACTCGAAGAGTTGGTGAATAGAAAAACCTTGCCGCTTCAAAAGTTAACAACCGAAGTGTTAGCTAAGGTAGATCAAATGTGGGAATCCTTAGACAGTAGATTCGAAACCATTTTAAAAATAGTAGAGGAGTCTAAGGAGCGAAGTAGTGACCATGATAAGAAAAAGAGGAGAGATTTAGACCATGCACGTAATAAGGGTAAGGGAAAAATGACTATCACTGATGAGGTTGTGGATTCCAATACAGATGATGACGGTGGATGTGAAATATGCCAGTATGACCATCCTAAAGGATGTTGCCCAATAATCTCACATCTGCAAGAGTCCGAGGTGTATGCACTCAACCCAAGACTTACCAAGCCGTAAGCACCTCGAAGGTTACCTTATCCCCAAGGTAACCCAAGACAGTTCCACCAACCATTAACATACTATCCAAGTGGAACTCCACCACAACCTATCAAGCAACACCAGCGGTGGCAATACCCACAGTTATGGGGGATGCCACCACCAAGACAACAATATCCTTACCAGCAACTAGATCCATATGGCTATTACGTGTAGCAACTAGTTTCTCCAAGTGACTCTATCAGTCACATGACCCCACAATGGCACTACCAAATTCGGGAGTATTTTAAGACTCCCTCTCCTGGAAGAGACACTCCACATGCATACCATCCTTCAAATCCATCCGCATCTCTTATGTTGATAGTTCCACTACCACCCACTCCAACGATGCAAGGGGAACTCCCCATTCAACCGCAGCAACGTAATGCTATGAGAGCTGTAAACCTTCAACCCACTACTGGTTCTAACAACCGTGCAAAGAGAAGACCTTTCTTTAGAACCAATAGTCAAAACAAGCTCTCACGACCACAAGCGATTGAGTCTCTGACCACTCCTCCATCAAGTAAGGCTTTGGAGCACCCTTCAAACTAACAACAGAGCTCAACGCACATGGTTATGTTAACACATACTATCATGGACTGGATAAAGGTGGGCCACCTTCCCAGGAAACTCTTTGACCCTAGAAGTCTCTTAAGCTACCTCCAAGTCGCTGGGAATGAACCACGTAAGGCTCTTCTTGACTCAGGTTCCGGAGTCAACTTAATATTGCAAGAAATGTATAAAGCCTGGAACCTGCCCCCACTCAAGAAGAGCAATATTCAATTAGAGTTGGTTGTCCAATCCATCACTGTCCCTTTGGGACATATGGAGGACATTGTTACCATTGTGTATGGTTGGTCATACCCAACTGATTTCCTAGTGATAGAAGTCAACAATAATAAAGGGGACTTCCCAATTATAACGGGGAGGGCATGGCTCAACACCATCAACGCATGCCTAGGAATCCATGATCTTTCCTTGGAAATGTCTAAAAGGAAAACATTTATGGAAAAATTGAGAAGAATAATGTTCCATGCATCACATACAGTGATACACAGGGCGATGACATACAGGAATGCTCAGCATCTCTTGGATGCAACTAGTGTGCCCAGGAAACTCATATACAAAGGTGCCTATATGTAGCAACCACACAACAAGAGAACACCTAGTGGTTGACAGCTAATCAAGAGAGCAACCTACCAATATGCATGGAACTAACTGGGGGAACAATGAGCAACCACAACGAAAGCATAGATACACTGGAGCATGAGCATCGACAACTTCCAACCCTTAACCTGAAAACATCAATTGGGAGAAGTTGGACACTTCTAAAAAATTCAAATAAATGCTCATTATTTCGGATCTCTCCCTTTCAATTCAGTCATCAGGGAGATGGCCACCTATGCTGACCGTTTGAGGCCCTCAGTTCTTTTAAGTTTTTATTTTACACATTTTTGTTTTACAATTTCTTTAACTTTACTTGTTTTTGTTTTACAACATCATTTATACTTTTTCATTTCTTTGTGTGTTTGATTACTTTGTTGATTCGTCACTTAATAAGTTCTCTTAATGATGGTATGAACTGTTTTCTATTGGTTGCTAATGTTTGGTTTTTACCTTAAAGTTACAATGTTGATACTAAGGTATGGTTCTTTTGATATAGCAGGCAATGAGTCCACATCATCCATGCATCCATAAATCTCTATGGTCTCTCTTGGCTTGGAACTATACAGTCCCCTTTCTTCAAAATAACAAGAACTACCAATGAATCGTTGACTAGGTATTTCTCAAACTAAGGAAGGACTCAAGGATTGAAAAGGGTGTGGCTTTAAAGGAACTTGATGCATTTATGTTGGCCATTCTCTTGGGTGCTTGGATGTTTTCTTCTTGATTTTTTTTACCATTTTGATGTTACCCAATTATCGGGAAGCTGAGTAAATAAAAATAATAAGTCTTTGCATGGTGTGGTTCTCACGCAAAAACACAAAAAAAAAGGAAAGTGAGAATTCAAAGTACCCCCCTTAGACGAAATAATCATTTGGGCTACAAGCAATGGTTATGGAACTAAAATAAACATGTTCCCTCTAACTAAGGCCCTTCTCTCTTCCTATTCTCTCCTCCTTCGTTTCGTTGGAATGGTGGTGGCTCTTGAGGGATGCATTCTTGTTATTGAAGTGGATGGATGGGCCAAATGTATTAATGTGAAGTCACTGAATGTGGTTTGTTTGAGGCTAGATTTGGAATGAGATCTACCAAGTCACATTAATCATTAAATACACAAGGGGTTGTACATCACCCTATTCTAGAGACTCCATTCCATTCTCTTCCTTCCATTGTTCTTCCTTCATTGTTCACCTCATTGCCGGTTGTATCATTAGTGTATATTTTGGTTGATGCATTGTTTTCTTTCTGGTAAATTCTTGTGGTTAAGACTTTAACTCTTGTTCTCAAATGACATTCCTAGAGCCTATAGACTCTTTGAATGTGGGTTTGTCAGGGCATTAAGGGCATGAGCCTCCTTTGGGGAGGACCCACTAGCATTCCTATTTGGTGCATCGGTTAAGTTCTTTTCCTTAACATTTCTGCAATCACCATTTATTTTGTTCATTTCCATCCTTGACATCTATTTCATCGATGTTACAATTGTCTCTTTTTCTCCATCTTCCTTGTTCCTTTTCTTTTCCTCCATTCTCTCGCTACCATAGGTTCACTCTTAGTCATGGGGGTCTTGGTCTAATTTTTTCGATTTTCTTTTAGCCCCTACACCTCAGGTAGTCACCAATATTATATCTCCAGACTCGAATCAACCATACCACAACTCAGCCAATGGACCTCACACTGAAGCAATGTATCAATTGCATTATGATTCATTTACCCTTGCCAATATAATACTGTGTTGTGTGTGCAGATGGAAATCATGCAACAACAGATTGGATTTGGAGGGAACACCTGGAATGGATCGGTGCTAAAGTAGTTATGTAAGAAGCAAGATCGATCGCACACTTATGGATGGACAACGATAGGCGCAATCATGGCGTTGGCAATAGTAGACTTATTCTCTCTTCTCTCTTCTCTCTCAGTTGCCAAATAAGGCCTGATATCAATGTATAAAGTGTTCACTCTTGTTGTTGTGAACACCAGTTTTGTCATGTTTTGTAATGATGATCCGTTCACATGTCATCCCATTCACCATTAGTTCCATTGAAGTTAATAATCCCATACCTTTTCAATATTTTGTAAGGAACTCGAGGATGAGTTTTTATTCAGTCATGGGGGTATGATGGGACGCGATATCGCATACACGATATTGCGTCTTTTCCTGCGATATCACATATGCAATATTGCAGCCCACCACCAGTTCTATAAATAAGAGGTGGCTCTCCCTTGTTTCTCCATCTAGATCTAGACCTTAGCCAAACTCTTGTCATTTTTCCATTCCAGAGTTAGAATAATTTCCATGTGCCCGCAGTAGGAGTCCCAAAGTGAACAGATCTTTATTCGAGCAATTTTGTATTTGAGCACACAATTGTGTACGGCAATAAAGATGAACTCTTGGATAAACCTTGCAGTGCATGGACTAAGTTAAATAGGATTTTAATTATTTTTAATTGTTTAAATGCTTTCTTAAGGACTTAATCTCTCTCAACCCTCAACTCTCATAGTTATGTGCATTTAGTACGACCGCTTCGAGCACATGCGTTATGCTTGGTAATCCCAGTAGCGAATAACATTTGGTAATCCTAGTAGCATTGCATTGGTTTAGGGTGGGAATAGATACTAATGCTAGGATAATTAAAGCTTAGTTAGTGCAGGTTAGTTACTTATTCTCTTCATCCTTTTCTCTCTTAGCATAGGCGATAAAAACATAAAAGATATAAAAATCACATGCCTCAAGCTTACTTAACCATACAACCGTGACAAATACAAGTAAGCTTGGGAGGACAAAGATTGATTAACCTTAGGTTTTCCATAAGGTGTATAGGCACTTAGTCTATGGAGTTTGACCAAATCGTGTGTGTCATGCCCGTATTCGTATGGTTGAGTGTAGGGGTACCTCGCCACTCATCACACATGAATCTAAAGATATACATTGTAGATTCAATCATAATCTATGGAAGGGATAGGCTATATATTTAAAGCAGTCATAATTCATATTGATGAGTGGCAAGGTACCCCTACGCTCAACCATACGAATACGAGCATGTACACACGATCTGGTCGAACTTTGCAAACAGACTAGTTATGGCACTTAGATATTTACACGTTGATCGCAGTTCGCTATCTTCCCACCTAGACTAGTATTTGCTTTATCACGTATGGTTTAGTCCAGAGTGAGGTGTATGATGTGATTTCTAACACTAGGCTACTCCTACAAACAATGAGAAATAATCTTAATTAAGTTAATAAGCAATATGAAGTAAAATCTAAGCTAGCCTAAGTGCAATGAGCATTCATCCTTAATCATCCGTACGCATCTTAGACCTTGTGTACTACTTCTGGGGTTACCAAGCACGCATTACTTGAGCACTACTAGATACACCACTAGGTTACCAAGTAGTTACACTTAAATGTTCGTGATTAAGACGTACTCATTCCACATTAACAACAGGAATAATAAATGACGATAAAGAAATATTAACTAAGAAAATAATAAATAATAATTAATAATTAAATAGTTAAAAACTAAAAAAATGTTGCAATGATGGAGTAATCTCAATCTTTATTGTCAATTGTGTATGTGTCCAAGTATGTCACATTGGAACAAAGGTTCCATACAATTACAGGCATCACATTGCGAGCATGCACTTGGGAAAAGGAACTGAAAACTAACTAAAAATGACAAAAAGACTCAACCCTAAAGACTTACCAAAAAACTCCCTTCCTATGTGCCTAAGTGCTATATTTATAGGCTAACACAGGAATCATGATATCGTGTATACAATATCATTACCCAGGTAGCGATATCGCATACCTAATATCGAGTATCCGATATTAGGGCCTAGCAAATCATGATTCATCATACCCGCATGACTGAATAAAAACTCGTCCTTGAGTCAAAAAAAAAAGAGAAACGAGTTCATTTTCTTACATAGTGGATAGGTATGGGATTATGGACTAACTATGGACTATTTCATGTTGTAGTGTGGAGTTAAACATAACAAAATTGAGACATCAACACAGAATACAAAATACAAAATTGGTGGAACTCATGTGGTCCTTGGTGGTGGTGGCTCCTCCATGGGCTTCTTCCCCTTATCTTGTGCTCCAGCCTTTGGAAATGAATACCTCTAAAGGAGCACCTAAAGCTTTTCTTCTTTGGTTTAGGGATTGTGTGTTGTGCATGTTGATGTTCCAATATTTGATGGAGTTGGCACATCCCATGGACATGATAGTTGCAGAAACATCTGATTGGCTTTGATGTACCAAGCTAAAAACAATCGTTGTTCCTCTTTATAGGCTTTGGCTTTGTCTCTACATTCTTGATAATTTGTGAGCCATCGAGCCAAATCTACTGTAACATCTTTCTGGCCTTGGTAGCTAGCTTTAACCCCGCTAACTTAAAATTTTCTACCTCTAATTTTTGTAGTGTCTTTTTGTGTTTAGCAAATTCTTCTTCATATTTGACGTAGGTGGTAGCTACATGCTTTTCCAACTCTATCCTTGGACATCCTACTGTTAACATGGCCAAGTTGGCATACTGTAGGTTTGCCAACTCCATGTATGCTGTGAGATCCTAGATCTGTATGTCCCAGCTCTTTAGTTCTTCTTGGTGGGTGAAGGCATAGATGTCTAGCATGGCCCACTAGTCAATGTTTTGAGCATTGAAAACGTTGATATGGGTCTTAGCATATGAATCTCTTTTTCAATGACCTACTCATACATCCCCACTTAGTCTTGGAAATGTTCCTTCAATTTTTTATGTTGCTTAGCTTCATTCTACCATGCATGTACTTCAATGGCCGTCTTCTAACAGATGGTGTGTATCTCCTCCATTGAGAGGGTCCTATTTTCTCTGGCTATGCGATTCATGTCTTAGTTTATCCTTATTAATTATGCTTGCATTTTCTAAAAATTTTTCTCAAGAACATTCTTTTGTTTTTCAATCATTGTCAACCAAAGATTCTCAGCAACAAGGAGTTTGTTTTCTTCTTGTAAGGCCTTGAGTGCTTTTGCATGTGCATACATTTGGGCTTATGCTTTCGAAGCATCACAATTAGCCTTCTCTTTCTCCATTACCATCCTTTTATTCTCCTCTAACAATTTATTCAGTTGCTCCATCCGAAATAACTCTAGCTAGTCGGCTGGGATAAGTTGGGACAGATCTCATTGTGTACCTTGTAGGGCAACGAACTTCTCTTAGAGTCTTCTCAACTCATCTTCTACGTGTTTGGCCCTAACCTCAACCATGACTAGATTTCCTTTCATGGAAATGAGGTCTGATTGTACTACTATGACATGTTGAGGGATGTCAAACAAGGACGTCATTACTTATCCTGTTTGTAGTAATTGATCCAGAGCATCCTCATGTTTTGTAGGAGTCATCGAGGGACCGACTAAGACTTGAGCATCGTGTGCTCATGTGAGATCCACCAGTGGCACAACAAGGACATTAAATAATTCTTTGATGTGGTCTACAACCACTTTTGCTACTCTAGCTGCATCCTAGTGTTACATGACTAGTATTATGGTGCCTTCACTAGTTTCTAATTGCACTTGGAAAGATGTAGTATTTCTAGAGATCTGTTGACACCAATGTGATTTCCCTCTTCTTGTTTATATTGAGACCTTGTCCCATGCATGATCAATTGAGATCATGGACTATATGACATCATCAATAACCTTGAAGAGGTTAACCTCATCACGACTTCCCCAACTAATCATTTCTGTGATGGCCTTGAGATAGCTCATCGATGGTTGATAATTTTGCGATGGTAGTGAAGATTCATCTTGTTGGCCTGTGGGTTGCATGTTGAGCCCCACTTCCTATTGTTGACTAGACCTTGTGTCCAAAGGTTGGCTAGGCCCTATTGTTTAAGGTGTAGTGGGCCCAATTGTCTACTCTTGCTTAGGCTCTAGTGTTTCACCAGCATCTTTCCTTGCTGCTAGTGGCTTCAGTAATTTAGCATATGAGGCATTTTGAGTTTTTTTTAGGGATGTCATTAGTGTACCCCAAAATTTCAGCACATCGACATAGCTTCTTAATTAGATAGGGGAAAGGCAATGCCCTACCTTCTCTACCTTCTGCTTGCCCAGATTATGCAATAACAGGGGTTTCTTGATGGATGCTGAACGATTGTGCCTCCTACTCTACATGTTCTACGAGAGGTCCTTAGCCTCTGCCTCTCCTTGGGCATTTGGATGCACCTTGAGAGGGTCCTCCCTATTGTGCTTATTTAGAGGCCATTTGTAATCACACTGGGATTAATTGTTAGTAAGGTCATTTAATAAAACTTAATTATCTTATACCTCACTCATTACCTTTATTGAATTTTGAAATTTTTTGCTTAGTGTGATTTCAGAGTTAGAAATTTTTAAGGAAATCCCCCTAAAATTTTTAATGTTGGGCCCAATTTGATCATGTGGCTCCAATAATAATTTTCATGATTTGGGTGAAGGAATAAAATTGGTTTGACATAAGTTCTTAGCATTTCTTAAGATCACTTACCCCTATGATATCCTTCGGGAAACAACAAATTTTGAAGAAGTTATGCATAACTTGGAGCATACCCTTTTCCCATGATTGAGTTAAACACTCTGGGTTTAAGCAAGCTCAATCAGAAGGAGAATAAGAGCATTGACATGCAAGATATGGATGGTTAAATGGTAGGTGCACAAAGCATGAAAAATCGTGGAAGAAAATCACAACAACTCCCCTCGCATGAATAGTTGAAAATGACATTAATGCATGTTGGGAAGGATGGGTGGGGGTCCATATATATAGATTTTATGGACACGATATCGCGTACGTGCTAGCACGGACCTAATATCACATTGGACCCAATACTGGGTACCTGATATTCCATCCCTTCCAAAATAGGGTACTTAGTAAAATTGATGAATTTTTGAGTTTCCACAGTTGAAAATGAAGGATTTAAGGTAAATTTGAAAGATCTGGGGTAATGTTAAGTGGTCATGAAGGCACCAAAAGTGTAATAAAGTGGAATTAGACAAGAAGTTCTTGAATAGGGTGAGGAAAAAGGACATGTAGTGGTGCATAGGAATGTTTGGGTTGAAATGATGATAAAGGAAAGAATAAATTCAGCAATGCAGTAGTCGGAGGATGTAAGATGATGTGGTGGTGTGTAGTAAGTACATATTACAAAAGTTACACAAGTGGGGCCTCCCCAAAGTAGGTTCCAACCTATCATGCCCTTGCATAACCACACCTTAAAATGTCCATAGGCACTAGAAGGGTTAAATGCAATTGACACTGGTGCAACAAAACACACATATGTTAAATACCACCATGATGAGGTATGAATTCTATGCCACAAAAGACACAAGTTAGGAATACTTGGACAATGGGATGAGATGAATCGTAGAAGGGATTGCAGAGATTGGAAAATGAGGTAACTTACACTAGGCATAATGAATCTTGAGTATGGGGCATGATTAAGGTATCATTAGCCTTGCACTCCAAAATCAAGACCAAGCCCAAACCTCTGATTAGTGGCATCGCATTGTCTCATTTAATGATAGGAAACCACAAGAGCATCATGATAGCAAGGTGTACGGTCACTTGGCATTTTGTCCAAGGGAGGAGTGATTTAAATTTCTCTACAACATGTTCTTCTTGATGTTTTCTTTGCTATTTTTCTTTTCATTTTCTTCTTCTAGCCACTTTGGCACTTTTTTGTTTTCAACGGTGATCCAGAGAAGTCACCAACCTTTAGGCATGGGTTTATGTCTTTCCAGTGAGACCCTCTAGAGTAGCATTGAGTTTCTTTATTGAGTGCCTTTATGAATCTTACTCCCATTTTTCATTAGATCTACAAGCATCATAGTACAAACAAGTTTCATGATAGCACATACAGATGTTACCAAAGAGAATCCACAAATCTCCTTAATGTCACACCCTAGCTATTCCCTCTTAGTCTATCATTTTTTGTTCAGGCATAATGAGTACAAAGTTACGTTAAGTTTTAATGATGACAAGAATATCATCGTACCTAGACTAGAACTCTTATTAATAGAATGGGTGAGTGGATGTTGTGGGCTCATTGTCCAGATAATTAGTCACATGTAACTTGATAGCAGAGAACAAAACCTCAATTGACAAGTCACATGAGTATTTTATTCATAGATGAGATTACCCTCAAAAAGATAATATTACAAATTAAAAGATGAAAAATTAGAAAATAAAAATCAAAAAACAAAAATTGGTAAAACCAAAAAAAAGAAAAACATTTACTACTTCTGCTTATTAGAATGGGAGGTATCCCCCATGACTAAACCTTGGATCATGGTGAGAATTAATAAATGGAAAGTATGGATCCATGCATGTTGGAAACATTGGGGTTTGGTCATATACAAACCACTGAGTGTCTTTTGAGGTGGTGGTAGGAATGTGCCCAAATTGGGATTCACACACTTGATTAAAGTAGGCATAGTGGGGCAAACTATAAGATGTGATCATGTGATAAGGAGCTAACCCACTATGGCATCCATGATCATAATATGGTATGCAAGGATCGATGTGCCTCCTCACATAGTTATATTCATTGGGTTGCATGGTTGTTGAAGTGCTAATTGGTGGCCTGAATACGGTAATAGGAGGTGTTAAGTTTGAAGAGGACGGTGCACCATAGTGTTGGGTTTATGCTGAGTTGGAGGATGTAGTGGTTTCAGAACCATGTTGCTTCTTTCTACGGCCATGCCTAAAGAAAGGACACTTTCAACTTTGTGGAGTACTCCCACTGCTGTTGATAGTAGCAGCACAAGTAATGTTTGTTGGTTAGTGTTGTGGTGTAAAACCTTCCAATACTACTAGTGGTGATGTAGAAGGAGGTGAAGGATGAGAATATTGAGAGCAAGGAGGAGTGTAAGGAACATGGGGTGGTGACCCCATGGGAGAGGGCATGGGTTGATAGTATTTGGGATAATGATAATGATGAGGTGAAGTAGAGGATGTTGATCTAGTTGGAGAAACAAGGGTGTTGAACATAATAAGCATTTTGTGTTAGGGTATACGAAGGGTGTGGTTTGTTTGGCCATGGCCTTCTCCACAACTAGGATTTTTGCCACTATGGTTGGACATAGTACTTCTGTATGAAATATGGGTGTAGCATTGCTCCCCAATGCTCATGTAAATGTGAAAATACTAGGCATTGGCTTTTGGGGTTATTATATAGACAAACATCACATTGATACTTATGATTTCCAGTTGATCTCCTATGCTTATTTTCTTCAATCCTTCTTTTTGATTGTCGAATGGTGTTCTGTCCTATTTCTAAGTTTGGCATCCTCTATTTCATTTGGTTGTTAGAGTGATGTTGCATGGTTCTACCTCTAATAATGTTTGCATATTCTCCACATTTTTCATGTACCCATTCCATCATTTTTTTGATCTTTTCCTCAATTTCATTTAGTGATTTTAGTATTGGCAAAGATGGGGATGGTTGCACCTCCTCACGGTGAGTTGATTTCTCCTCTTCATGATTATGGATCTTCGTTACTTTAAGAGTTTGGTCTTGTTGAGATCTTTCAACGTTCTCCCATTTGGCTATTTCTCCTTCTTCTTTTGCTACCTGCTTAATAAGCTCTTGGAATTGGTGGGTTCATAGTTGATATAGTTGCCCTGGGGCATACATCCCTAGGGTCTCCCTTGTTTCATTACGGAGCCCATCCATGATGTGATACATTAGCCTTTCCTCGAAGAACCCATGGCCTGGGCAGTTGTTGAATAGTGAGTAGTACCTTTCTAGGGCCATGTCCAAGGGTTCATGTTGCCCTTGTTTCCACTCTTGGAATTGTCTCCTCAAGGCTAACACTCTTGCATAGGTTTGATATCTTTCATTGAAGAGTTCTACCATTGTTGGCCAATGGTGAATTAATTTCGACTTTAAAGACCTATACCATACTTTTGCTTGGCTAACAAGTTTCATAGGAAAGAGCTTAAGTATTTTCCACCTATTATCAATATTGTTCCATGCATAGGCATCGTAGAAGACTTGTAAATGATGTTACGGATCTAAATCATAGTCTCTTGAAATCATAGCTTTCCTTATGATGCCTACAGGATATTTGAACAACCTCTTATATATGCATTAGGCTCTTAATGGCTAGCAAGGGTTCATCATTACTAAGTAGGTGATGAGCGGCTAGGTACCCCTACGCCCAACCATGCGAATCACGGGCATTCACACGCAACTTGGTCAAATCCTGTAGACTGTAAGCACTTAACATACACTAGACCTCTAACTAGCAAAACCCTTTGTTAGAATGGTCATTGTCTTCTCAACCTCACTTGTGAGTATCTAGTGGCAATGGTTAAGTGGGATTGAGGCAATTGATTTTTATAGTTTTTACTTTATCTTTTGGCATTTAATTAAGGTACGGAAAGTAAGAAATGAAATATTATCTAACCTATAATTATCCTAATCTGCATCTTAACTATTCTTAGCATAAGTATCTGATCCCATCTTCTAGGCACATCCTGAGCATTTCCTAACCACTACTGGGTTACTAGATGTTAGGCGTCACTAGGTTACCAAGTGTAGGATTTACGTTTAAGATGGTTGTACTTATGGTTCTATGAGCTATGAACGAACGATAGCAATTAAACTAATAATAAGAGAAACTTAGGTAATTAACAAACCATATAAATATTAAGCTATTGAATGCATAAAATGACTAAGTCCAAATGCTGCAAGGAATGCTTGAAGAGTTCATCTTTATTTCTATCATGCCAATGGGCTCAAATACATCAACGATCGAATAAAGAGCCAGTCACTTTCTTACACCTGCTGCAGGCACTTGGAAAATATTCTATCTCTTGTAGGAAAAAAATGCAAGAGCTTCACTACAACTGACAAAAAGGTACCTCAATGAGGCTTAAGGCCATCTTATTTATAGGTTGAAATAGGTGCCGCATAAATGGGGCCATGTATACTGGAGCGTGTATACAGGGCTATGTCGATGTGGCCATATATACAGAGTTCCGTATATGTGGCCTAGTAAACACAGCAACTAACAAACACTTTATCATACCCCCACAACTGAGTAAAAACTCGTCCTCAAGTTCCTCTTACAATTTGGAAGGTATGGACTTTTATTTACAACACACATGACTTGACACACACATGACACATACACATGACACAACATTAATTTTACCAAGTGCCCGAGTTATAGAGAAGGAAAAGTCACAAAAATAGTGGTGTTTAGAGATAAAAGTGAACAACTTGCCAGTCTTGGAGTCTCTACCGTGAAGAAGGATGCAAAAAAGTGTCAAAGAAGATTACACCGTCCCTAGGGGTAGTGGTTCTAATGGACCTTCACTAGCCTCTGGCCCATGCGGCGGCGCTAGCATGAACAATGTCTTCCTTGCAGCAATTGCAACTTCTGGAGGCAACCGGAAAGCCTCTAAGATAGCCCTCATCTTTTCCTCCTTACTTCCGGGATCGTTCACTATCCAGGTAGCTTCACCAATGTGTGCTAGAACTAGAACCTCCCAAGGGTATGGTAGTGCCGGGAAGAGTTCTTTCAGGTTGACAAACCAGGTTGCAAACTACTTTCATTCGATGTTGAATGCTCAGATTGATTCTTGCAGGTGCTAGTAGTCATTCATCTGATGGACCAAGTTCTTTGCGACTACATGTTGTCCTTCAAAGCTCGTGTGGAGGACTTCTAGTTCTACGTTTGCTGTTTCCAATTTCTACTTCGTCACTTTGTGCACTTGGAACTCACCCTCATAAGAAGAGTACGAGGTGGCCACTTGTTTCTCCAATTCGAACCATAGTCTCTCGACTGTGAGCATGGCCAGGTTTGCATAGCGAAGGTTGGTGAGCTCCATATACTCTGCCATTTCTTCAATCTGCAGCTGCTTGAGATGGATTTCAGCTTGATTGTAGGCATTCAACCCATCAAAGATAGGTTGCCATACTTCACCTCTTTCATGGAGCTATTGGAGCACTTAGTTTAGCTTGGCCTTTGTAACTTGAATCTGTTTCTCATTTACTTCCTTTTGTAGTTCCACTTGGTCCCTGTAATGATTCTTGAATTTTTCAAACTTCAAGGCTTCGTTCTTCCAAGCAGTGATTTTGATGGCAGATTTTTGTCACAAAGCTCAAACCTCCTCCATGAACAAATTTTGATTCTGAACTACCAACCTTCTCACATCAGCATTCACCCTGGCTAGCTCTTCCTACCGTTGGTGGATAAAATTTTTCATGTGCTCATTTTTTGCACCAACCTTATGCAGGCGATGAACCTCTGCGGTCAATCTAACGTTCTCCTAGTAAACCTCCATCAAGTCCTTGTTTAAACTATATGCTTGAACGTTTGCCAAGGACTTATCGAAGATCGTCGACTCTTGCTCATTCTCAACTATTTGAAGTTTGAGCTGAAGCTATTGAAAAGCTTCATCTCTGGTGATTTCAAGATTGAGGAGAGCTGGATCGGCAAGTTGGGTTCTTAATTGGGCCACTTCTGTTGCCAAGCATTGATAGGTGGCTTGAGCAGTTTCAAGTTGCCCTTCCAAAATGAGGCTCTTACCCCTTGCCTAGAGCAGCTTTGACTGGGTCGTAGTGATGTTGTCCAAAAGGTGAAAGACATTTGGAAGTGGTTACCTGATTCCCACCAGTCGGTCAAACAATTCCTCATGTTGCATTGCATTGATCTTTCTATGTGAGGTTCCGTTAGATGCGTATATATCTTGAAGTTCATGAACATATGGTACAGGTGCTATCGGTGCATTAAGAGTTGTAGCAATTATATCAGCAACCACTTCGATCGCAATCTCTTGTCCTTAGTGCTACATCACCAAGACTATTGCCACTTCACCATCTTCCAAGCGTACTAAGAAGGTAGCAACATTCCCAGAGATTTTAGGAAATAGTTGTTGGGTCGATACTATTACCTCTCAAACACTAGGATCTATCCTTGCTGGTACTTGTGTTCAGGTGGCGGTGAACATCGACCTTGCTCTTTCCAGCAAGCTGACTGATTGAGCCACTTGCTCCAGGTGGCTCATTGTAGGGTGATAGACCAAAGGGTCTTCCCCTACACCAGTCTTGCTAGATTGCTCTTGCTGGCTCAAGAGTGATTGTTGGATCTCATGGATGTGTTCTGCAATGATTTGTGAACCCGACCTCATTGTTTGCGCAGGTGGTGGAGGTGGTTGTTGCTCCTCCTCTATCTACGTCGTGGCTGGAGTCCTATCCTTCATCATTTCATGCCATGAGGCAATCAGGGCATGTCAGATTGTATCATTGGTGTACTGTGCTATCCTTGCCCATTTTCTTAGCTTTCTGATTAGGTAGGGGAAGGGGAGAGCTCATCTTCCATGTTTGCTTTTAGTGAACATTTTTTTAATTTCCAAAAATAGTAACTGTGGAAGACTCATCGGGAACCTCCCACTTAGAGCAGCACATGCACGAGCGGAGAAGGCCCTGATTTTGCTGGGTCTTACCATTGGATTCAGGTGGTAAGACGTGATCTTTGAATATACCCTATCCACTATGGTTAGAGAGCCAAACTCCTTATGGTCTACCCCATAGCACTGCCTGATCCACTCCCTTTTCACATTAGGGTCTACTTGTTTTGGGATCTTCACCACATCTACTCCAGTCTCGGGAAACCCCAGAGCTTGCGCTATCACCTTTGAAGAGTAAGAGATATAAATGTTTTTGATTCTTACTCTAGACCCCAGTTGCCGATTCGTCTAGAAGAGATAAGTCTTTCCTAAGTACCATTCACCACTAGTTGTGATGATTGGCCACATCGGAGAGTTTTGCAGTTGAAGTCTCACATCTTCTGGTGCATTCTCGAGGAGTGGTCCAAAGTTTAGCTCTTGGAGGACCATCCATTGTACTTCGCGTGGCTTGATAGCATCAAGACAGGCTTGGGTCAGCATGACCTCAATCCATGGTGCTATCCCTGGAGTCTCATCCCCTTGTGATTACTCATTGGAAATCTTCTCTTTAGGAATCTGATGGATAGATTCCACATCAGGTCCTTTGTAGAGGGGGCCAGTTGCATGAGAGCCCTCTGCATGCTCTGGTTGTTGCATGCCTAGTCCCCTTCTCGTTCATGGACACTTATCCCTCGATTGTGATGGTCCTTCACCCCTTGGATGCCTTAGTTTGGGTGCCATCTGCAATCAAATATAACCACCCCATTAGATCGTGCATAAGTAGCTCAAGATGGTCCTTATACACCTTCTCAGTTTGACTAAATTATGTTGTTGGAACGGGCATTCCATTAAATCTTTCGGAGTGTTAATTCATGGGTTAGAGCCAAAAACAAAAAGGGATGAGTTGAAGTTTAAACGGTTGTTTTCATTTCTTCCCTTAGAGGTGCGAAGTGTTAATTAACTAATTGATTAATTAATTAATTACACATAGGCTTCCCCCCCCCCCCCCCACGACTGAGAGCATACCTCTGATTGCTTAAAAAGGGTAAGCATTGGTTGATGCGGATGTGCAATGGAATGTGGGTGCTTAGGAAGAAGTTGGGAAGAAAAAATGATAAAATCTTCCCCCAATTTGTTTGCAAAATGATGAAATTTCAAAGCACAGTGGGTGTATATATAGGGGTTAGGTGCTACGTCGATGGGGCCACGTATACGCGACCGCATATACGCAGGGAGCTATGTATACAGGGCCCTGTATATGCAGGGGGTCGCACCTGTTGACCAGCATTGACCAGCTAATAAAACTTGAAAAAATGAATTTAAAATGCCAAATTTGGATGGTTGAAGGGCGTAAGAGACTAGGAATGCGATTGGGGACACGAGGAAGGTAACTTAGCTAGAAAAAGAGTCAAAGGTAGGAGAATGTGGGGAAAAAGAACTCTGCAGGGAGGAAATCAAGTGATGGGACCTTGAAAACAATCAACCATGAAATCCAAAGGATGGGAGACTTAACAAGTGGGATCAAGAATATGCAGGTGGTCCTCCCCATAGTAGGTAATAGCCTTAGTAGCCCCTGCATATCCTCAACACCGGGGTCTGTGGGCCCCAGGGTCAAGAAATGATGTTCGCAAGTTAATACTCCTACCCAAGAGATCCCGCTAAGGCATGAGAAGTTCATGGAAACGACAACGAACTCTTAAAACATAAAATAGGTAGTGAGGTGAGTTATGGAGAGAAATGGGTGAAGAGAGAGAAGAGAAAATGGGAATTCCAATCATTAGTCACATGAAACATTGTGTGCTGTTTTGGTTAAGTGACCTAGTAGGACCTTTCTTGAGTGCAAACTCAAAACCATCCACATATAGTGAAATTGCAGCAATAGGCGAGGGCTCGACCATCGACCAAGTAGACAAGAATGCACCCATAGAGAACCACCACTCCAACAAACGTGAGAGAAAGAAAGTGAAATAGGACTAAGTTAGAGGGAACAAAGAAAGTCCCATAACTAGTGCGTGTAGCCCATTAGAGGTAGTCTAAGGGGTGTGCTTTGAATTTCCACATAGTGATGAATTGATTTTTTTTCTCATGTGCTTTCATGGGAACCACACCATGCAAAGACCCATGCTTATGTGCATGCATTCAACCAAGGGGTGTGCTTTGAATCCTCATGTTTGTTTTTTGAATTTTTGAATTTTTTTGGTGAGGACCACACCATGCAAGGCTGAATTGCCTAGGAGCTTCCTTGGAGAGAAGAACATGGAGTGGTAGGAAATCTGTAAGGACACACCAACAACCCAGGGGACAAGAGAGAATGATGAATGTTGCATTCCCCTTGAAGTCATACCCAATTCAAACCATTGGATCATCCCCAAGTCTGGGAACTACACAAGTCATACATTAATTACAAGGTTTTTAAGTAAAGGGGTTGCATGTTTCCAATAGAAGGAAAACCATGGAGTGGGTGAATGGGTGGATGACGTGGACTCACTGCCGATTTTATGAGCTGGAAATAGACGTAAAGTCCAAGGACAACGATGTGAGAACGGGAGCCAAATAGCAAGGTGGACTATTGCATGACCCATTGCAATGAAAACCATCCATGTTAGACACCTGATGATAATAGGACGACATATTAGTGATCACGTGAAAATGGAAACACACACAAAGAAATGAAAAAATAGTGAAAAATAATGAAAGAAAAGAAAAATTAGAAAGAATTAGTAAACATATGAATGATGTTGAAAAAAAAAGTGTAAAACAAAGAATTTCAGAAAAATGAAGGTGTAGTGGAATGGATAAGTAGGGATGATGATCTCCCCCACAACTGGGTGGAAAGGAGGAGACGCAAACTATGGAGCGAGGGTATCCTAGGGATGATGAGGCGGTATCATTGGTTATTGGTAGTTGACCAACTACATTCTGGTGGGGTCTTCAAGTTTGTGGATAAGAAAGGCCCCGGATGGGAAGGTTTTAGAGACAATGTAAGATCCCTCCCATAGTGTTTGAAACTTGGTCAATTGAGATACATGTGAGGGGTTCCATTACAACACCTTGTCTCCACATTTGAACGTGACCTTTCGAATCTAAAGATCATGTCATTTTTTGTTGTAGGCCTTGTGGATCTCATTTGAAGACAGGTCCACTAATCGGTTCTCATCTAGCACACTTAAATTAATAAGTTGTTCACGTTGTGCTAGTGAGAGGTCAAGGCCTAAGTCACTGGCGGTGGATAGTGTGCAGAGTTCAGCCTGAATTGAAAGTGTTGGTAACTTTTCATACACTAACTCATTGAGAGAGTACCCTACAGGGAGTTTCCAAGTGAAGAAATAGGCCCATAGGGCATCGTTAAGTTTGGTACTCCAGTCCCTCCTATATTTGCTAATGGTTCAGGTAAGGATCTTGGTGATCTCCCTATTGGTGACTTCAGCCTACCCATTGGCTTGGGGGTGATAGGGTGTTGTAAAATTATGGGTGACACCCAAGTGTTGCATGATTTTTTGAAAAGTGACACCTGTGAAATGAGTCCCATTATCTGAAATGAGTGCACATGGCACTCCAAACTTGTTGACGATTTTTTGTTAGACAAATCGTGTGACAGTGTTGGAAGAACAGTCGACGATGGTTGCTGCTTCTGACCACTTTGTACAGTAGTCCACAGCTACAATGATGTATGCCTTTTGATTTAACATGGGTGTGATGGACCCCATAAGTTCGATGCCCTAGATGTCAAAGGGCTCCAGTGGCTGGATCCACTGTTGAGGTCACTCCAACCATGTCTTCATCCCACCATCTTTTTGGCATGGCTCGTAGGAGTGGGTGAACCATTGTGCATCCCTGAAAATTATGGGCTAGTAATACCCTGCAAGCACGTTCTTAATGGCTATGCAGCATCCTACATAGTGGCCCCCACAAGGACCCTCATGAGCATCTTGGAGGATGTGCAATGTATCATCATCAGGGACATACCATCGAACTAGGCCATCTACGCACACCTTATAAAGGTGGTCGTTGATTTCCATGAAATGCTTAGCCTTATGGAGAAATTGTTATCTTTGCTGATGGTCCACTCCTTTGGAAACTCCTGGGTTGTGAGGTAGTTGAGGATGTGGGTGAACCAAGGGGATTCCTTGGGTACTTATGGATCGAATGCACCTACAAAGAGGAGTTCATCTGGAAATTAATCAGAGAGGGGCTCCTCCTCTTTTGTGTCATCCCATTGTAATTGATACAAGTGGTCAGCCACCTCATTCTTTGTCCATTTCTGGTCTACCATGGTGAGATCAAACTCCTGAAGAATCACTAGCCATCGGATGGTGCGGGGCCTCACCATTGGTTTGTTCATCAAGAATCGAATAGCACTATGGTCAGTATGCACGAACACCTTGTATCCGAGCACATAGTGTCAAAATTTTTTCAAGGTGAACACCACCACCATCAACTCATTTTTGGTGGTGGTGCAGTTAAGCTGAGCACCCACAATGCTATGACTTGCATAGTGGATATAGTATGGATGTTTATGATCATCACATTATGTAATCATAGCTTCCAAGGCATAATTAGATACATTTTTCATGATGTGGAAGGGCCTGGACCAATCAGGTGCTCATAGAACTGGAGTTTCTACGAGTTTTTGTTTAAGGAATTGGAATGCCAATTCACATCCCTTGGTCTAGATGAACGAAGCATCTTTCTTTGTAAGTTCTACCAACAGCTTGGTGATCTTCAAAAAGTTTTCAATGAAGCACCGGTAGTAACTAGTATGGCCAAGGAATGACCGCACATCTTTTACAGTGCTTGGTCTTTGGGTGATTCCTTGGATGACCTTGATCTTTTTAGGATCCACGCTAATCCCTGTCTATGAGATGCGATGCCCTAGCACAATGCCTTCTTGGACCATCAAATGGCTTTTATGCCAATTAAGCTATAGATTGGTGTCTACAAACCTTTTCAGAACCTTCTGAAGATGATCCAAGGCTTGCTCAAACATGGCCCCATAGATAGAGAAGTCATCCATGAAGACTTCTACCCCATTGCCAATCTATTGCTAGAAGATGTTGAGGACAAGGCTTTGGAATGTGGCAGGTGCATTACATAGGCCAAAAGGCATCTTCTTGTATGTGAATCCCCCCATGGACTTGTGAAAATTATTTTTGGCCTAGTCCTCTAGTGCAATTTGGATTTGGTTATAGCCACTATAACCATCCAAAAAGCTGTAATAGCGGTGCCCTGCAATGATGTCCAACACCTGGTCCACAAATGGGAGTGGAAAGTGATCCTTGAAGGTGGCCATGTTGAGCAATCAGAAATCAATACAGATCCTTCATTTGCCACATTTTTTCAGCACAATAACAAGTGGGCTGACCCATTAGCTATCGAAAATAGAATAGATGAACCTTGCCTTTAGCAATTATTTGATTTCATCTTTGACGACCTACTTCAATTTGGGGTTCAATCATCTTTGTGGCTGTCGTCGTGGCTTCATGGAGGGGTAAATATATATTTGATGTTGGCATACCCTAGTATCAACTCCAATTAACTCAGGATATGACCATGCAAATGCAACATCCCATTTATTCACCACCTTCAACAACTCCTTCTTCTGTTTAGGAGTAAGGGTGGCATTGATAATTACCAGCTTTCCATTTTGCAAAAATGCATATTTTAAGTGAGCTGGTAAAGACTTGAGCTCTAGGGGCTCTTATTTGAAGCTTTCAGGGATTTGCAACTTCCCCCAGTCATCATGGTCATCAACAGTGGACACCTGTTGATGAACCTGTTTCATTTCATCCATGCTTTCAACATAGGCTTGTACAAGCCCCTCAGATGGTTACATGCACAATGCACTACTAGTAGGATCAGCTGTCAGCCACTGGGTGCCCTCTTGATTGGTGGCTGCTGTGTACAGGCATTGTTGAATAGGTGATTCCTCGATATACTGATTGCATGCTTGAATGGATATCCACTTAGCAGACCATAACTATTGCACACAGTTGCACCCTGAGTCACTGTACGTGATGTATGGAATGTGCTTCTTCTCGATCTTTCCAAAATGATTTTCCTTTGACATTTCAAGGGAAAGATCTTGGAGTCCTAGCCTTGCGACCATTGTGCTTAGCCAGGCTCTTCCCATTATGATAGGGAAGTTCCCCTTACAATTTTCCACACGGATGACAAGGAAGTCTGCAAGATATGACCACCCACAAACGGTGGTCACAATGTCCTCCACCAATCCCAAAGGAATGGTGATGGATTGATCTACTAGCTTAAGCTGAATATTGCTATTTTTTAACGGGGGCAAGTTCTAGTTTTTGTACATGTCATGTAAGATCAAATTGACACCTGACCCTGAGTCCAAAATAGCTTTACATGACTCATTCCCTACCACCTAAAGATAGATGAGGGGGCTTCCCAGATCAGTTAATTTCCAAGGAAGATGAACTGCCTTGATCCAGTCGGTCACGACATGTGTGAGCATGACCATTTGGACGTTGGAGTGTGGTTGGCTTGAAGGCTACTTGAGCAGTGGAATAGTGGAGGTGCTTGGAGGTTCAGAGGCATTGGCCATGGATGTATGTGAGGGTATGTTCAGATTATTGGGCTGGAAAAAAGGACATTTTCATGGTTTGGGTTCCAATCCACTTAGCTGAGGTTCCGGTTGTAGGTTGAAAACCCTTGTAGCATTGCATTGTTGTGGTTATGGTGGTATCTCCCCCTGCATAGGTGGAGTAGGTGGCAGCTAAGTGGGATGTTGTGGAGGAGTGGTAGGAGAAGGTGATGGAGGATAGTAGATGTGTGGGCTTTCCCCCCTAGGTGATGCAGATTGAGGTCGAAAATATTCCAGGGGGTGGTAATGATTTTGAAAGGCCGCATGACTGGAAGAGTCCCGTGGAGAGACCGATTGCTGATTTGGCTATTTGTAAGGGTACTACTGCCTTGGAGGTGGCATCCCCCATGCTTGTGGGTGCTACCACTGCTAGAAGTATTCGTAATATTGTGGTGGCACTCCACTTGGATAGTATCCTTGCTACTGGTGGAACTGTCTTGGGTTGCCTTATGGGTAAGGCAACCTTTCGGGTGTTTGCCTCTTTGCCAAGTGAGGAATTAATGCGTACGCCCCAAACTCTTAAAGATGTGACATCACAGGACAACATCCTTTAGTATTTTCATACTCGGATATGCCACATTCATCATTCTCCTTGATGTCAGAGTCTGCAACCTACTCTGGTATAGCAACTTTGCCCTTACCCTTATGTTGGGCATGTTCAGCTTCCTTCTTCCTAAGTCGATCGCGATCATTACCTTGTTCTTTGGACTCTTCTACAATTTTTAGCATACTTTGAAATTTTTTCATTCAAAGAGTCCCACATCTTATCAACTTTTGCTGATATTTCAGATGCAAAATTTTGTAAAGACAAGGTCTTTTGGTTCACCGCTGCTTCCAGCAGTGATTCCTCCTCCTCATCACAGAATCAGACCTTCCTCTTTCTGATGGAGGGATCTCGATTAAATTCTTCTGCACTCTCCTTCTTCCTATGTTTCCCTTCCTCCTTGGCCACTTGCTCAATGAGGCATTGTAGTTGACGGGCCCTTAATTCCGACAGTCGTCCCTAAGCGTACACGCAAAGGGTCTTTCGTGTTTCAAAGCGGAGCCCATCAATGATGTGGCGAAGCTATGCCCTTTGAGAGTAACCATGACCAAGGCACCAATGTAGTAATGAATAGTATCTACTCATGGCTGCATCCAAGGATTCATGATTACCTTGCTTCCACCCTTGGTTCTGATGTCTCAGGTTCACCACTCTGGAGTACGTTTGATACTTGTCATTAAAAATCTCAAGCTTTGTACTCTATATTCTGATTGATTTTGGTTCCAAGGACCAATACCAACTTTCTTCTTTCTTGATGAGTGTGTGAGGGACCAACTTCAACTTCTGCCAATCATTGTTAATGTTTCGTAGGGTGTAGATGTCATGGAATGCCTGCAGGTGAGTCTACGGATTACAATAGTATCCCCCTTCAAATATGGGGATGTTGTTCATATCGATGTGCTTGATATGGCTATCCTTCATGTGCCTACTGGGGATCTGTATTACCTCGGTGATATGAAGCATGCTCCAAGTAGCCAACAATGGCTCATCCGAGTCATAGCCTTGCTGGGCACCATGGTTTCTACAAGGATTGCGACTACCCCTTCTTTCATGTCGGTGAGCCTCGCATGATTGGGCATGCGTTTCCCCATGTTGGTCCCTTCAATCATTATGACCACCATCTCCCCACTCCCTTCTACCACGGTTATGGTCAGAGTCTGAACTGGGTGACAGTAGAGGAGAGTGAGAGGATGGAGAAGAAGGGGAGGAATTGCCATAGCTCTGGTGTCGATTTCCCCCTCTACTCTGATGATGGCCTCGATCATCCTACCCATCCTTTCTTGAGTTGTTTTTCCTACATGACCTGCCATGCCCTTGGGGATTTTGGTTACTTAAAGGCTTGTTCTAGATGATGGACTGGATGAATTGCTGCCCCAGAAGAAGTTTCACCAAATGGGAATCATGAAAGATGGGTTTCCCATTTTCTTGCAGCCCTTGCAAGAATAAGGGGTTACTGAAATACTTCCCCTTTAGGTGTTCATAATGCTCTACCTGCTATTGATCTTGTGCTCGTTGTGCCTCAGTGGGATGATAGTCCCGGTAGTCATGGTCCTCCATGACATACTCCACACCACGGTCTTGGAGGCCAAGTCTGGCAAGATTGTGGAATAGCATTCCAGGAGCCTCTTGGTCAGGTGGTAGTATGATGTTGCCCTCCATGTCCCGCCATCGTAGATGCTCATCCTAATGCAGGATGAATGTGAAGTCAGGGATATATTCATCGGGATGTTTGTATACCACCTGACATTCTTGTGGCACTAGTGGGTTGGATGCATATCGCCTATGAGAAGAAGACATATTGGATGTCAGATGATCCATTTACTCAATGTACCTTACTTTTTTCTTTAATCCACCTAGTGTGTGTAAATGTTACTATCCTGGGTCCATTCCAATGACGTGAATGATCATTTTACTAAGGTTAGATGATGCATGTAAGACTAACAGTCCCCAACAATGGCACCAATGATGAGCAGCTAGGTACTACTATGCCCAACCATGCGAATCACAGGCATTCACACGTGACTCGGTCGAATTTCGTAGAATGTAAGCACTTAACATACACAAGACCTCTAACCAGAAAAACCCTTTATTAGAATGATTGTTGTCTTCTCAACCTCACTTGTGAGTATCTAGTGGTAATGGTTAAGTGGGATTGAGGCAACTTATTTTTATAATTTCTTCTTTATCTTTTGGCATCTAATTAAGGTACAGAAAGTAAGGAATGAAATATTATCTAACCTATAATTATCTTAATCTACATCTTAGCTATTCCTAGCATAAGTATCCAATCCCATCTTCTAGGCACATCCTGAGCGTTTCCTAACCACTACTGGGTTACTAGATGTTAGGCGTCACTGGGTTAGCAAGTGTAGGATTTACGTTTGAGATGGTTGTACTTATGGTTCTATGAGCTATGAATGAATGATAACGATTAAACTAATAATAAGAGAAAACTAAGTAATTAACAAAGAGTATAAATATTAAGCTATTGAATGCATAAAATGACTAAGTCCAAATGCTACAAGGAATGCTTGAAGAGTTCGTCTTTATTGCCGTCACGCCAATGGGCTTAGATACATCAATGCTCGAATAAAGAGCCAGTCACTTTCTTACACCTACTACGGTCACTTGGAAAATATTCTATCTTCTATGGGAACAAACTACAAGAGCTTCACTACAACTGAAAAAAGGTACCTCAATGAGGCGGAAAGCCCTCTTATTTATAGGCTGAAATAGTTGCTACGTAAACAGGGCCACATCGATGCATGGAAGGATGCATCGACGGGGCCACGTCAACGGGGCCATGTATACGGGGGTGTGTATATGGGACCGTGTCAATGTGGCTGTGTATACGAGGTCCCGTATACGTGGCCTAGTAAACGCAGCAACCAACAAACACTTCATCAGTAGGTTATGAGTTAGTGAGTTAGGACAATGTGGTCTTTGTTCATGTTGGTATCCCTGACTTTGCATGTGGGTTTGATTTTTATTTCTACGTTGACCCATTGAGAAATAGTCATCTGTGTCATGACCTGATGTTGAAGGGATAGAGGAAGAGAGGGAACTGGAAGACTCATCATGACTTTTGTAAGTCTCCCAATC
Source organism: Gnetum montanum (assembly GCA_015680685.1). NCBI lineage: Eukaryota > Viridiplantae > Streptophyta > Gnetopsida > Gnetales > Gnetaceae > Gnetum > Gnetum montanum. The sequence continues at coordinate 796,551 of MNCI01031498.1, forward strand.
ATCCCTTGATGTACTCTTGCTAACCATTGAGAAGGTCCTAGGTCTTACAGGCCCCCTCATTCTATGGGATGTCCCATCCTCACTAAAGGTGTCTGAGTTGGATGACAAGAGTCCTTAAGTATCATTGGAGTGTCCATGAACATATGAAACTCCTGCATAAGATTAAGTACTCCAAACTTCTTCGTCATCATAAATTGCATTGGTTCTCCAATGAATTGCTTTGCTAGCTGTTGTGTTAACATCGTCTTATGAGAGAGACATTATTGTGAATTGTGTATGAATTAATTGCAATTAATTTCCTTTCTGAAATATATATCGTTAATACTTTGTTACAGTGATCTTGTATGATATAACTAATCTAGATAACTAGCACCATCCCTAACAATAGTGCCAATGATGAGCAGCGAGGTACCCCTACACTCAACCATATGAATACGAGCATGTACTCGTGATCTGGTCAAACTCTGCAGATGGACTAATTGTGGCACCTAGATAGTTACACGTTGATCGTAGTTCGCTATCTTCCCACCTAGACTAATATCTGGTTTGTCACATATGGTTTAGTCCAGAGTGAGGTGTATGATGTGATTTCTAACACTAGGCTACTCCTAGAGACAATGAGAAAATCTTGATTAAGCTAATAAGCAATATGAAGTAAAATCTAAGCTAGCCTAAGTGTGATGAGCATATGCTCTTAATCATCCGTACGCATCTTGGACCTCATGTACTATTTCTGGGGTTACTAAGTGCACATTACTTGAGCACTACTAGATACGCCACTGGGTTACCAAGTAGTTACACTTAAATGTTCGTGATTAAGACGTACTCATTTTGCATTAAGAATAGGAATAATAAATGACAATAAAGAAATATTAACTAAGAAAATAATAAATAATAAATATTAATTAAATAATTAAAAACTAAGTGAATGCTACAATGATGGAGTAATCTCGATCTTTATTGTCAATTGTGTGTGTGTGAAGGTATGTCATACTCGAACAAAGGTTTTGTACAATTACAAGCATCACATTGTAGGTATGCACTTCGGAAAAGGAATTGAAAACTAACAAAAAGACTCAACCCTAAAGACTTATCAAAAAACTCCTTTCTTGTGTGCCTCAGTGCTATATTTATAGGCTAACACAGGAATCACAATATCGTGTATACGATATCATTACCCAAGCTGCGATACTGCGTACCCAATATCGAGTATTCGATATTGGGGCCTGGCAAACTGTAATTCATCACATATGAATTACAAATTAATGATGAGATGTTAGCCTAGTGGTAAGACTCTTGATTTGAAAGCAAAAAATCATAAGTTCAATTCTAATAATCAATGTTGTGTTATAAAGTTTTAATTGGACTATATATCTTGGGGTGTACTTATATTATAATTATTTCAAGTTTCCAACATCCCCCTCCTCCCCCACAAATGAATCACAAATTGCTATTTTCCTAGTCACACTTGGAGCTGGCTCAAATTATATGGTTAAATATGATGAAGGCATATGATCTATGATGTTGATCAGGAAATTCAAGTGTTAATAGATATAATTTTTTAGTGGAACTAATATTTCTTTAGTAAATTTATTCAAAATTACATGCAATGCTGCTAGCTTCAGTACATAATCCTTCAAGTGGATCCACCACTTCTTTGCCATTCTATGAATTATCTGATGATTTATATAAAATCTATTACTCAGGAAATTTTGGAAGGTATGTTTTCATGCAGATTCTAGGTTATTTACTTGGTTTCTCAAATTTTTTGAGTTATTTAAATCTGGTTTGGAAAGATTAAGGTTTGGATGCTATCCATGTACATTATCTATCAAACTTATTTTTGTTAGTAGAATTTGTTGATTCTGTAATGATTTCTAAGATTCTTGATATTTGTGTTCACAATCATCGTTATGCTTTATTAATTATTTGAAAGTAAACTTCCTCTTTTAATTCGATATCTCTTGAATTTTGAAGGGTTTTTTTATAATTATCAAATCTTTCATTAATTTTTGAAAAATTTGAAAGGGATGTTATCTCTTGAATTGGACCAATTAACAATTTTGAAACCCTGGCTACAACTAGTGGTTTTCATAAAGTTTGATATATGATTGAGGTGGGTCTTGATTCCCTTGAGTGAGAAATTCTTCTATGTGATGGTGGAAGTTGATTATGTGTAGAATATTTTTTATTACAATCTTCTAAAGTCATGTCACTATTATCATTAAGAGGATCATATGTTTAATTCATGTTCTTTTATGCCACGAGAAAAGGTTGTGCAAGCACGTTAGCACTAAGATACTACAAATACTAATAAGATTTCTTTTACAAATGTTGTAGCTTTTGGTAAGGTTTTTTCCACAATTACTATAGATCTTGCAATAATTTTTTTGATAACATTTTAAAAATTACTCTATCCTTTTTTTTAGTATTGTTCAACAAAATGCACCTTTGAGGAAGGTTCAAGCCAAATCAATCTCAAAGAATTCTTTAATGATTAAGGAGAAACAAATACTTGTTTCTAAGGTCTCACAAAAACTTGTTGATTCAAATGGTTTCCAAATGTACCTCATATAAAAAATGTTAAGGAACTGTACTTATTGGTGATCACATGCCAAATCTTTAGAATAGACAATATTTTCAATATATTTTAACAACTAATAATTCTTTTGTAATTATTCGTTAAGATATGGAGATAATTTTATTTGATGATATTGATTCTATTGATAAGGTGGTAGCCTCCTCCTCATCCACCCAATGTTAAATCTTTTCATGGAATGTTTGATTTCCTACCTTAGAGGGGATTTTTTTAAAATATTGGTTGTAAGGATGAAAACTTGAAGAAGTATAACCAAAATTATTAGGTGTTTCCTTTTTGTTGATTTGAAGTTTCTCCTCTCTACAGTACTTCTCTTTTTTTGTGCTTTGAATTTTTATTTTGAAATATATATATATATTAATGAAGCATTATTTTGTCAAGTATATTAGTTGGTTGCGATATCGCAGATGCTCCATCATAGATGCTATGTTACAATTGTTGTAAGTTAATTGCATTAATGAATCCTTGTTAACGTAGCCAATTACATTAACACATATGCATTGACATAATATCTTTATTTGCCTATAAATATGGGTGCATCCACCACTTATTTAACACCGTTTGGTCAAGAGTGTAGCTAAACTCTTGTAGTTTTCATTCGTAATCTTATCACACGATTAGTGAGTGCTCACAGCATGGATATGGATCAATTGTATGATGTTCTATTTCAATGGAATTGTACCTAGATACATTCAATGAATGATACTAAGATTGAGATTGATTCATATTCGTTGCAATGCATTGAATTAGAATAGATTTATTTTTAATGTAATTTACTTCCCATGTACTTAGTTAATATATACATTTTGATGCACATTAATTAAATTGGTAGAATGAACATAATTAGTTTCAAGCATAAACACGTATTCACTTGGTAATCCCAATAGCACTATTGGTTGTTTCACTTCACCTAGTAGCATAATACTTGGTAATCCCAACGGTGAATATGTGAGTTTAGGACATATATGACAGGTTGGGAATAGACACTCATCATCCTTAGGATAGTCTAGGATTTATCTTCTTGTTATTAGTTAAATTAATTAAATAATTAGTTTTCATGTTTAAAGTTTGGAATATTATTATGCATTCAAACAAGCCCTCCTTGATCCCAAAACATCCTAAACTTGTTGAATCATGTTCAAACATATTTCAACTTAGGTAAAATACACCAATATTATGGTCAACTTATGGTTGTTGATTCCTACTCATCTCATAGAATTCCTATGTTCTTTGAACTATTTCTTGACCTCTAGTATCTTTTATCTTGTATTTCTAATATTTTTGAAATGATCTTGAAAACATGGCTGAGAATGCATCCCTAGAGATTAGGTATTCTACTAGTATGGCTTGCTCAAAAGGGATTAGCCTTATGCGATGGTTTGGATTTTATATGAAAGGTCCCAAACCATTAGCTTCTTTATATTTACCCATTCTCCTTAGCTCATTTTAAGCAGTGTAATGGTTAACTCTTGCTTAGTATATGCAACTTTGTAGTTGTGTTGGATCATGAGTGTTGTGAAAGCTTACACTTTTCATGCCTTTGTCAACTTATAAACTTGGAAAATATGAGGGGAGTTGGATCTATGTCTTACCATGGTATCAATGAGAGTCTCTTTCACATATATAGAAACCATATAAAATACCAATGGAAAGATAAACTAAGTAAAAGCTATGAGAAATGGTAGGGACATCAAGGTCAACATGAACTATGACCACTCATTCTTTACAAGGAAAATAGATCTTTTGGTGGACAAAGGAGAGAAAAACATATGAAAAGCTAATTAAGGATGGCCTAGGATAGTGTTAATGCCTAAAGAATCCCTAATGATCATAAAAAATATTTTGGACATAATGCAATTATCCACCAAGAATGTTAACCTAATCATTACTATGATTTCTACTATAGTTTTACTGAAAGAAATTAAAGTAGAGTTAGAATTTAAAGATTGTACCTAGTTATATAAATGGAGATTCTTGATGAAGTTTCATGAGATGAATTTTTAATATATCTTAGCCATAGCTACACAACATTAATAATCATATGCCTCAATTTCGACTAAACCATATGTGATAAAGCTACTAATAGTTCAAGTGAGAAGATAGCGATCTACGATCAACACTTAACAATCTAGATACCACTCTAGTTTCATCCATGGAATTCAACCAAATTGCATGTGAACACTTGTGATTTATATGGTTGGATGTAGGGGATAATCATCACTCATCATTGGCATCATTACTAGGGATGGTGCTAGTGATCTAGATTAGTTGTATTATAGATAAATGGTTGTAAAAACATTAATGATTTATTTTTTAGAAAAAATTAATATTTTAAGTTACACACATTGCTAATTGAAAAAATGCATTCTTCACATAGGGCCAATAATCCATCACACAATGAGAACGCTGATAGGAATAATGATAGGATCTATATTGAAGAGAATTGGAGTGAACCATTACAAGCAAGGGTTTCATATGCTTATTCAGATCCTTACTATCAAATACTATTTTTAACGATTGTAGAAAATCCTAGAGGGGATGGAGTAAGTCCTAAAAAAAGAAGGGCCTCAAGGCCTAGGATCTCCAGCAAACCTAGAAGAGATGAACTAAGGGACAACAGGGTGAGATATAGGAGCCAAGGTGGTTCTCCTAGTTTACCATCTTCCTTTTCATCTTCACCATCTAGTTTTGATGAAGATGAAAATAGGTATGGAGATAGAGCTACACTAAGGGGTCAAGATGAAGTTAGAAATAGAGATCAAAGATAAGATACAAGGTATTGAATGGAGCATAGATGAGATAGTCACAATTTGATAAATAGAAAGAGAGATTATGACCATGACATGTTTGATGATGATGAACCCTTATTAGCTACTAAAAGCATGATATAGATTAGAGAGGTTGTTAGAATACCCTACAAGAATTAAAGGAAAATTCACATCAAATAACATAAAATGAATAGCATTTCTAAATTTAAGGGAGGCTACAATGTTGATCCAGAACATCATTTATAAGCTTTCCATGATGCATGCATCTTATAAAATATTAAAAGTAAGAGGCAAAAACTTAAGCTTTTTCCTAGGACACTAATAGAAGAATTAAAAGTTGGAATATATTTCTAGAACCAAATTCAATCCATTGGTGGTCCACAATGCTTAAGCTCTTCAACAAAAAATACCAAAGTAATTCAAAAGTGTCTAATCTAAGAAAATAAATCCAAGGGTGAAAGCAAGAGAATCATGAATCTATTGATGCAACATTGTGGAGATGTTAATCTCTACTACATAGATGCCTAGGCCATGGATTTTCTCAAAAAGAGTAGCTTTGTCATATCATAGATAGCTTTTGTAATAAAATGAGGGAGACCCTTAAGATCTATGCTCACGAAAGATTAACAAAGTTGAGAGCCCATTGGATACAAAGGCTAATTGAACAAGTGATAGGAGAAGAAGGAGAGTTATGGAGGAATATAATTAGGATCTAAACCTTTGGCAAAAGGAGATTCATATTTGTGATTAGGAAGAAAAGGTAGCTCTTGATAAGATGATTTTACATAAAATGTTCCTAATATAAAAATCTATCATTGAGATTATAGCAACGATAGATAAGATGTAGGAATTGATGGATAAAAAAGTTACAACCAACTTGAAAATCACAGAGGAGAAGATACAACAAGTAGGATCAACTAACGAAAAAAAAAGGAAAAAGAACAAGAAAATAGGTAGGGATATGTATTGGAAAAAAGGGAAAGTAGCTATAGTAGAAGAAGTTGTAGATATATATTTAGAGGAGAAGGATAGATGTGCCATGTATCAATATGAATATCCAAAGGGCTATTGTCCACTGATGTGACACCTACAATAGTCTAGAGCTTTTGCTTTGTATCCCAAATTTTTGGAAAAGAAAATGCATAGGAGATTGCCTTATCTACAAGGGAATTATATATAGTCATACAACCAACAATACTATCCAAGTGGGACTCCTTATCAACCTTAAGAATATTATCAACAATAATGGAAAAAATCCACAATCATGGGGGATGTCATTACCAATGTAGCAATATTCCTATTGTCAATTGAATCCTCATGGATACTATGTTCAACAACTTATTTCTCCCAATGGTTCTATTGCCCAAGGCTCAACTCACCACAACTACCCTCCCAAATAGCATCAACCCACAACATCTATTATTGAATCATCACTCCATGCCTCTTACCATACATCATATCCTCAACACTCTTATATTTCCCTCCAACATATGCGACCACCAACAATGCAGGAAGAATTAGCACCACAACCTCAATAGAAAAATGCTACTTGTAGTGTAAAAGTACAAAAGAATGTTAGTGCTAGTAGTCCTAAGCACAAGCCTTAAAAATGTCCTTTCTTTTTTATGGTTTCTAAACATGTGAATAAAACTAGTAGACCTACTAGCTCATCAAGACCAGTGCAATGCTAATTTGGTACAACTTCCTTCCTCACAAAAACAATGTCTCCTAATCCTACATAAAAGCCAATAACCATAACCACTCTAACACAAAACATAAAAGCTGAACAAGGCACTATGAAGAGACATATAATTCCATGCATTACTAATAATGATAAATGGTGTAATTATGGGCTAAAAGTTCAATGTGTTAAAATGATCTCTATACCAATCTACAACAAACTTGAGGAATAAATGTGTGTGCAAAATCATGTTTACAAAATAGCCACTAAACCAGAAGATACCTAGAGGCTAAAAATGAGAATACCAAAGCATTCAAAATATGCATGGAAACATCCAACACACTTATTAGCTCTTGTCCTAAAAAAATGAACTGGACAAAGAACTTAGAAGGACATCTTACACTTTGACTATAAAACAAAAGAAATTGTTAAAAAAGAAGACTTAAGAAGTAAATTAGAAAATCAAAAAGGAAACATATCTTGACCTTCTAATGAACCACTGTTTGTGTCAGCCACAACGTCGGGGCCTAGATTTGACATAAGATATTTGATGTCGGGGTATATTCTCCAAGTCTATAAATACCATGCCTAGGCTCCCATTTTGAGGTAGTTTTTTTGAGAAGTTTTTGATCATTCTTATTTAGAGTAGTGAAGCTCTTGTAGTTTATTTTCCTTAGAGTTAGAATATTTTCTGAGTGCCCACAAAAGGTGTCTTAAGTGTGTATGGTTCTTTGTTCGAGCACTGATGTACCTAAGCACAGTAGTATGATGGGAATAAAACAAACTCTTTTGACAATCCTTAGAGGACTAAGAATAGCTTAATATTTTTTTATTGCATTTTACTTTCTTGCTTTTTACTTTAATGCATTTCATTAAGCAATATATTTTTAGTAATTAATGAACACAAGCATGACCACTTCGAGCATTCATATAGTACTTGGTAACCCAACAACACTTAACATTTGGTAGCCTAGCAGTGCTATATGTGTTCAGGAAAGTGGGATGGTTACTTGTGTTAGGCTAGTTATGTGACAGACATTAGTTTCAATCTACTCTACCCTTTATTTTTGTTGTAGGCGTTTACATCCATAAAACATAAAACGATAAAAATTCATATACCTCAATTACACTTAAACCATACCCTTGAGTCTCATAAGTGTAGTTGGGAAGACAATGAACGTTCTCAATGATGTTTCACTTCCTAGATGAACCAGTGTATGAGATAATTATAGGTCCATGATATTTGACCAAATCGTGCATAATGCCTTAGTGATTCGTATGGCCGGGCATAGGGGTACCTCGTTGCTCATCATTGGCTCCATTGCTAGGGATTTTTTTGTTGTCTTGTGCACTATCTAGGATCTAGTGAAAGTATTTAAATTGTTGGAATGAACATGAGGGTCATATCTTGTGTTACAATTACTACATCAAATTCTCAGAGCACACTATGATTTTTGTTTTGTTAATCGATAATGTCTTCTTCTCACAAGAGTGCTTCTTTGCCTAAGCCTAATAATGCTCATCCATCAAAGCCTCAACAATATCAAATTACATATACTCATCCTAATGTGTATGTGTCGAACTTCACCTTCATGTTACACTAGGATGAACAACTATGGTGGCATGACATGGAGGGAAACATTGTGTTGCTGCTTGATCATGTTACTCCTGTAATGTTTTATTAAATGCTTGCATGATGTGGTTTATGGAAGATGTCAACGCCAAAGATTATCAACCCATCAAAGCATAATGCTTGCAAGATTGGTAGCTAGAGCAATGCTATGAAATTTTGAAGGGAAAAGGACTTAAGGATTCTCCATTCCTGTTGTACCAACAAGCTAGTGGGGATCTTCCACTCAATGACACTCCTCTCTTTAACTTTGACGATGAAGGTCAAAACTAGAATCTACACTCCATAGTTCACAATCCTAATTTTGGAAATAAGGTATCCAACAACAAAGAAGAATTTAGAGAGGCAAGTCAAGATAAGGATGCAGGCAAGAAATACAATCATGATTGTGGTTATGATCACTGAAGAGGTAGTAGTAGGCACCGTGATGGTGTTGGTTCTCCTTCCTCTTCTCCTATGTCATCATCATCTTCTTCTTTCTTTGACCATGACTGCAAAAGACGAGATCATCATAGAGGCGATCGAAATGAGCACAATGATCGACGAGGCCACAATAACCAAAGGTACAATCGAGACAAGCAAGATAAAGGGTGTAGACATTCAAGAGAAGCACATTGCCATGACCGAAGTGGTAGTAGAGGGCATTGTAAGCACCATGATCAAGGCCTTGATGAGCCTCTATTTGCTACTTGAAGTATGCTTAACATTGCGGAGGTAGTTAGAATTCCAACAAGGCATGTGAAAGATAGTTAGATCAAACAGTTAGACATGAACAATATTCCTTGATTTGAGGGAGGATATAACTTTGATTCGCAGAATCATCTTCAAGCTTTTCAAGATGCATGTGTCTTGCAAAACATAGAGAACGAATGACAGAAACTGAAGTTGTTTCCCAGGAAACTCATCAAAGAAGCAAAGAACTGGTATCGGTCCTTAGAATCGGAATCTATTAGATGATGGAGTACCATGCTTGAAATGTTTAATGATAAGTATCAAATGTACTCCCAGGCTAAGGTGGGAAAGAAATCAAGTTACTCTACAAAATGTCTTGTTATTGATAATGAAGGTAGAAATACCTCTAAATACTTTAAATTTTTTTTACAAAACAAATTAACAATTCTTTCAAAGAATCATCCTAGAATCCCTCAAAATAATTGTGTCATAAAAAAGATACAATAAAACTATTCTAGATAGATTGCATACATTATTGTCACAATTAATGCTTCCTAGGGTCTTTTGGACAAAAGTTGCTAATACTACTACATGATCAATCATTCTTCTCACATAGCATTGGATAATAAAATACTAGAAATTCTTTGGAGTTGAATAAGGTTTTTTTCTTTTTTCTTTTTGTCATTTTAAAGTCTTTGGTTGTGAAGCATTGCTCACATAGTTAAAGTAGGTGACTTATAATTTGTAATTCATATGTTTGATCCTAAGGGATGTGCTAATCTTGCATGGTTATATTATTGTAATACTTCCAATGTATCATGTGCTATATGTCTTGAGGTGTACCTACAAGTTAAGTTGTTTTGGGTTGTGACTTCCCCCCAACCCAAACAAATGAAAATTCTACTTACATTTAGAGATATATAGCTAACATGATACTTTAAAAGAAGTTGTTGGTAACTTCTTTTCTGACAAGATAATAACCTAACTACTTGAGCCATCTATCATTGACAAACTATATTATAGTTTATGATTTATATGTAACAAAGGAATGGGAGCTTTTTATTCCAATTTTATATTAATGGCAAAGAGTGAGCCTTGTAAATGCTATATTACAAGTAAAGTTTACATTTTTAAAAATATCATCCAATATAAGCTCAAGAAAGATATAAATTAAAAGTATGCATAAGACACAAGGAATTTTAATGGAGAAGATAAGATTTTAATGCGGACATCCAGAATAAGGCAAGAATAATAGCTCGCAAGGTAAGGCGACCATTTCGACGTATATAAGATTAGAAATTATGAAAGGCGACCATTTCGATGTATATAATGGAAATTGTGAAAGGCAGCCATTTCAATGTATATTCAATAAAATTTCATTGGAAATTATGAAATACGTATTCATTGTAGATTTAATGCACATCTGAACAGGCTCCCTCCCAAATCCAACTTGAACAGTTCATCAAAATTTAGCCCGAATCGCAAATCTCCTGCACATGTCATGTCATTGTCATTCCAGATTATTCTGATTTCTTCCCGGGACACAACTGTGAACGATTTTCGGATCCAGTCCGATTTTGCAGTCTATGCTATGTTGGTCGCATGGACGAGGATATAAATGGCCAACCTCAGAGGAGAACACTCACAGTAGGCAATAGAAGCATCATGGCCAAATCAGCTATGCTCGTTACCATGGCCATCACGGTGGTTGTAATGGTTCTGTGTTGGGAATCCGTGGCAATGGCGGCAAGGACGACGTCTTCCATGTCTGTGGTGGCAGGCGGAGGAGGAGGAGAGGGAAAGGTCAAGGGTAGGAGTATGGGAGAAGTGGGGCGGTTCACTTGCCCTAAATATTTCTCGGGACTTGGATACGTGAATCCTGAGTGTTACTGGGACGAGGGCTGTCCCAAGATCGTTTTGTGCCAAAGGTTCTGCATGGAAATAGCTCATCGTAATATTGGAAACTGTCTCAATCTCTTTGATTCTTCCATTAGCGTCTGCGTCTGTAGTAGCTTCCCTCGTCACCACTAATTTCATTAGTGCACTCTTTCCTTCTCCGGCCCTCCTACTCCTACTCCTCAGCTTCTCTTCCTTGGGTAATAATTCACTTTCGTCGGTGAATATATATATTTATCATGCTGAGAATCTTTTTCTTTTGTAAATAAATAAAATTTGAAAAGTCGTTTTCTTGAGAATTGCTTTTTATGTTTAAAAAATGTTAAAATTAATGCATTTTTTCTAATAATAATTTCCTTGCCAAAGTTTACCTCTTAACCTCATAATTCTCTATTTTTTATGATAAACTGCAGCGTCTGCACCAAAATTAGATGAATATTCATACATATTACAGTCTCTTTTTGACTTATGATTTTCCTTTTCCCGTAAGTTCTTGTATTTAATTGTACAGTACTGTAGGGAACGGATAAAAAAACCGTCGGCTAGCAACTAACCAATTATTTTAAAACAAGATTCCACCTACTGGCAGCCAGAGATAAACTGTGAACGATCTCATGCTGCAAAAACGATAATCTTTATAAAATCTGTTAGAAATACTGCAGCTTTTTTTTTAATTAATTAAAAACGACGTACAGGCTCAAAACTTCACAAGATGGATACAAATTCTACAGATATATTAACTGAAACGAACCGAATTCTAAGTTACGAACATCGTTGTCTTTGACCAAAATGTGGCTGCTTAGAAATACACATTCTTTTAATTCCGGGATTGTGGTTTTGATTCTTACCTATGTTATGGTTATGGCAGCAATAGAATGGAATAGCTTTGTGGTAGGACTTTTTCCATTTGTGGGTCATATCTATGGGCAAGGGCAAGGATTATGCTACCTGCCTTGAGTTACATAATTAATTTAAAATAGAATTCCTAAACCATTTCAAGTTACACAACTTAAAATTAAAGTCCTAACCATTTTAATACCATGCTTGAGCTTTTATAGTCTCTAAGGCCCTTTTAGTTCTAAACCATCAAATATTCCTTTCTAAATTCAAAAAAGCATTTGGTTGTACAAGGTTGAATAAGATGATTTTGGTTGGATTCATCAAATACACTAATTTCTTTTATTTTTGGATTCTATCTAGAATTCACCTCCAAAGAAGTAACTTTGAGAATCACTCAACCAAACAAGTTCTAGAGGAGTTGATTTCATTAACTGGATTGAATTTTGGATTCCATTGATCCATCCAAGAGTTGTTGAACCTAAACATTTAATTAGAACTTTATAACTCTATTATTTATCAATAGAACTCTTAACTTGGTGTTGTCATCAAGAGTCTTACCACTAGCCTAATACCTCATTGTTTTATATTCTATTTATCAAGTGGTGGGAGTTGGCATTGGGATAGCATACCCTCAAAAAATGAATAATAATATTTAAAAAATTCAAAGTATTTCATATCATTGAAGAAAGAGTCTAAAGAAAGAGCACAATAATTCTAATGATGCCTTTAAGAAATTAGATTTAGAGTATGAAAACAAATAAGTAGAAACTCCAAAACAACAAAAATAAAAGGCCCAGATGCCATTTCAATTTTTCATCCTTGCAACTAATCCTAAAAAACCTCCCGTGTGGGATAGGAAAAAGATCAAATCTTGCCCTTGTTCAGAAGTACCCAAATGGGTTTTCACTTACTACTAAAGGCTTCCTATTACTAAAAAGGAAAACTATAGAGAGAAACATTTAGGAATTTAAATGAAGCATTAGTTGTTGAATGATGTCACCTTGAACCAATAAAGGAAGAAAATTAGCTAGAGAATGTTTATGAAAAATCACATTACATTGCAAGTTCCAAATGGCATAAAGAATAACAGGACAAAAGCAATGTCAACTATGAAATAGAAATCCTTGAAGTTGAGGAGTATCACCAAATAAAACTTCATCTAATCCTAGTTTAAAACCATGTAAATACCTGCTACACCAAGTCCAAGAGCTATGAGAAAGTGGACAAGTAAAAGAACAATCAATAAATGTATATTCTATGTTGTATATAGGACATCTTGGGCCATGAACACCCAAATGGGAGTGCCAAATACCAGTAAGCAAACCTTGATGAATTAAGTACCATAGAAAATGTCTAATTTTTGAAAGAGTAGCGGCATTTCATATCTTCTAAATTTTTTGCTTCCATACTGATGAGTGGCGAGGTACCCCTACACTGAACCATACGAATACGAGTGTACATGCGCGATCTAGTCGAACTCCACAGACTAAATGCCTTAACGCCACAAGAAACACTTGGGGTTAATCGTTCGTTGTCTTCCCAGGCTTGCTTGTAAGTGTCACGGTGTATGGTTAAGCAAGTCTGAGGTATGTGATTTTTTTGGTATTTTCGGCTTATCTTCTATGCTACCAGGAGAAAGGGTTGAGAAAACTAAACTAACTCTAACTAAGATCTAAGTCTAAATTAACTAGCGTCAGCATCCGTTCCCACTTGCCGGACACACCCTGAACTATGCAACTGCAGCTTACCAAACGCTAATCGTTACTGGGATCGCCACACGTAACGCAAGTGCTCGAAGTGGTCGTACTGAGGCACCTATTTAGCCTACGTGTGATAAGCAGCCGATTCCTTAGCCAGCCGTACACACCCGTGGGTGCTCGTAACTAAGTCGTACTTATCACACGATCTAGCCTAGCAATGAGCAGCCGATTCCTCAACTAGCCGTACACATTAGACCCGGGAGTTACCAAGCGCAGAATCCTGGAATACGCTACTGGGTTACCAAGCATCCAATGCTCGTAATTGAGTCGTACTCATGCATTGCGTCAAGCAGCCGATTCCTTGACTAGCCGTACACGTCCGTAGACGCTCGTAATCAAGTCGTACTTGAACGCACTAGGAAAGCAGTAAATGAAAGCAATAAATGAAACCACGTGCTGCAAGGTTTATCCAATCAAGTTCGTCTTTATTGCCGTACACAACTTGGGTTCAGGTTACAAGCTGCTCGAATAAAGAGCCGTTCACTCTAGGACTCCTACTGCGGGCACATGGGGAAAAATTCTAACTCTGGAGTGATCAATCTGCCAGAGCTTCGCTACACTAGCCAGGATTGGGAAATGAAGGGAATGCCGCCTCTTATTTATAGATATGGTGGCGGGACGCGATATCACGTACGTGATATCGCGGCCCAGTGCAAGTTGCGTCTCATCACATACCTACACATTGTGATTACCCTTCCAAAGATAATTGAATCTTGGCCATATATTAGTACTAGAACAAATAAGAGTATACACAATCTTGGTCTCATACGGAAAAACATGATTGCAATTTATCTAAGAAAAATGAAAAAAACCATCATGAGAATGTTAAATAGCTAAGGTTCTGTCCAAACTATCCAACAGATCAAAAAATGTAGACTTTTAGAAACATTAATACCATAGAGACTTTGACAGTCAAACCAAGTAATCCACTGATTATGCATGTGAAGAGATTGAAGGGAGAAAATACCAAGCATGCACCATGCACTACAAAAGAATGGATGCTTAATAGCCCATGGTTCATTATAATTGAAAGCTTCCAAGGAGAAAGCTTATCAAGCATAGAGATAGAAACAATAATATTTTTAAAGTTTTAAAAAGCATTGATAAAACTCGAAGCCTTTCAAATATGCTTTATGACAATAGAACCTACATAGTTATACCTTTTGGAAGAAGGATCTAATAAAGAAAAAAAAAGAGTATCTCTCCAATAACCACTACCTCTAGGGTTACCCATTTGAATGAGCTTTAAAAAAGAATCTTCTAAGGCTCTCTACCAAATAAGCATTTAACCACCCACTTGGCACATAAAATAATACCCTCCTTATAACAATTTATCAATCCTAATACTCCATCCTCTTTGTGAGAAGTGCAAATGTCTTATATAACATGACAAAATCCTTTTGTAGAATAACTACTACTCAAAAGAATATTTCTTACAAGCTAGTTAATATGATGATATGTAGAAATACTAGTAGCCCAACATGAAGCATAATACATGAGTAGCCTGAAGAATATGTTTACAAACAATAAACTTACCCATCATTAAAAGCTCATTCTCTTTCCATTTAATTGTTTGTTTGTTAAGTTTTCTTCACTGTAACATCCCATAAAGTTTTTGAAGATCCACCAAAGGAAAAGGAAATTCCTAACAATTTGAAAACATTTTATTGTTGTAAAAAATGCCAAGATTTAGATAAAGGTCATACTTAAACCCCCTTATTACAAAAGATAGAAGATTTGAACCAATTAATTTGAGAGCCTCAAAGTCTACAATATTGATCAACACGATAAAAAAGACAATATGTAATAGCTTTGTCATTTTTTATCATAAAAAACAAGTCATCTACAAAATGCATATTTACTAAAGTAGGAACATTGTTTTCAATAAAGATGCCTTGTAGCAAATTATGTTCCTAGTCCTTCTGTATAACATGACATAAAAAATCTACAGCAAGGATGAAGAGATAAGGAACAAGAGGGAAACCTTGCCTAACTGAGCATTCAAGCTTGAAGCTCTTAGTAATTAAAACATTTGTATCCAAAAGTGCATTAGCATCTACAAAAATAATCTTTACCATCCCAATAAAATTTTCACTAAAATCATATATGTAAAGACAAGTAATAATAAATTTCTATTCAATTTTATTGGATGCTTTAGCATAATCAAGCTTAAAAAAAGCAATGTCTTAATTCATGTCATCAACCCATTGCATACGCTCCCATGCTACCACAACATTATCCAAAATATATCTAGCTTTGACAAAGTTAGTTTGCATTGGAGTAATTAACTAAGGAATAATTAGTTTTAATCTTCTAGCAAGACATTTAGTCAAAATTTTACAAACAAAAATTAGAAGAGTAATAGGACATTAATTACCAATGTGAGATAGGTCACCATCCATAGGAATAATTTTAACGACTCCTGTATTCAACTCTTAACCAAGAGAACATTGTTCAATGGTTTCAACAAAAACACCATAAAGGTACATACCAATAACATCCCACTGATTTTTAAAAAATTCAATGAGAACTCCATCAAAACATAGAGCTTTATCATTGGCCAAGCTAAACATTATATCTTTAATTTTAGTACAAGAGATATCTTATTCAAGAAGACAATTGTGATTGCCATAAACAACATTAGGTAAATGATCACAAGTAGAGAAAAAAATTACATGATTAAAACCCTTTGAGACAAATACACATTGAATTTTTTTTAAGAAAAGCATTGATAATAAGAGGATCAGAACTAATTTAACCATCAACTTTTATAGAGTCCATAATAGGTAAATTATCTTTACCTTGTAAGGATTTAAAAAATTCTTTGCATGTTTCTCCCTCTACTTTCAACAAGTTGAGATGATTCTTAATGAGGGCACTCCTAGCATTATGCATATCCCATTTTTGTTTGATTAAGTAAATATAAGCAAGTCATTATTGAAGATCAATATTAAAGGAATCATTATGTAAAGTAATGTTGATCTATTGAATTTCATCATAGATTTTTTCTCAATCTCCCTTTGTCTCTTGACATATCGCTTACCTAACCAACAAGCAAAATTATAAACATGATATATAGCACACATCCACGAATCAATCCAACTTGATTTACTAAGGGGTCTCATTTTTGCATTTGAGAGAAACATTAAAATACCTTTTCTAGAAGGAGCAAAAAAATAAAGATGCATTCATATGAAAAACCTCATAATGTTGAATTGGAGATTTAATACCAAATTTCAAATTAAGAGAAATTGGAAATGCTGTGAAAGAGTTGCATATTTATGAATTGTAACCTTTTTATTACAGAACCAAAAAGAATAATTGGAAAAATAAAATTAGTCAAGTCTCTAAACTCGATTATCGTCTTCACAGAGGTCGAACCAAGTAAACTAATCATGATGATGAAAATTTGATCTAGGAGTATTAGATAAACAAATTGTTCCTTAAAATCACACCAAATGAAAAGCCCATGGCTTGCAAGTTGAAAAGAAACTCCACTAATTTTATCATAAGAATTTTCAATCCTATTAAAATCACCACCAAAAAGCCAAGGAATGTTCAACAAACTCTAGAGAATACACTACCAAAAAACAATTCTATCTGTAGAAGTAGTAGGAGTATAAATATTGCAAATACCAAAAGGACTTGAAACACCTTGAAGAATAACCCAAACTACAAAATTATCTTTGATATGAAAGATAATTTTTTAGATAGAAAATGATTAATAATAAGAGTTACACCACCTTGACCAATATTATGATTAGTAAATAATACTTTAGAATCATGAAGAACACTATTACCAGCTATAACTATTGATGACCAGTGGGTATCCCCTATGCCCAACCATAAACATTACAAGCGTTCACGCATGACTTGATCAAATTCCATGGATGGGACTAGTTGTGACATCTAGATCATGATGCCTTGATCGTAGTTTGTTGTCTTCCCACTTGGACCAGTGGTAGCTTTGTCACATATGGTTTAGTTTAAAGTGAGACATATGATTCTTGATCTTGTTTTGGCCTTAAGTTACTCCCAATGATAATAAATAAATCAATTATTTTAACTAATTAACAATGGAAAGTAAAGTATAAACTAGCCTATAGGTGATGAGTGTTTGTTCCTAGCTTACCATACACATCTTGAACCCACATATCCACTGTTGCAATTTCCAAGAGCTATGCTACTAAGCAAACCAAATAATAATGCTACTGGGATTGCCAAGTGAATACATGTTTATGCTCAAAACTAGTTGTGCTTATTCTACCAATTCATTAATATGCATGGAAACATAAATATTAACTAAGTAAATAAAAAATAAATTTCATGGAAAGTAAATCTAATCTAAGTCAAAGTGCTACAATGAATAAGAATTAATCTTGATCTTATTGCCATTCATGGAATGTGTCCAGGTACATTGCCACTAAAATAAGATGTTGTACAACTAACTCAAATCCATAGTACGAGCACTCATTGACTATTCTCTAAGACTATGAAATGAAATTGCAAGAGTTTGACTACTCTATTGACCAAAAAGTATGTCAAGACAAAGAAGCACACATATTTATAGGTAAAGAATAGATACTATGTGGATGGGGTCCCATAAACATAGCAAATGCTGCATCGACGAGCTAACACCACTTCGACGAGGATCCATTGACGAGGCCATGTTAATAAGGGCCCATCGACGTGACACTTTGATGCTTCATCATACCCCCATGACTAAATGAAAACTTGTCCTTGAGTTAATAGGATAGGACTAAGCTTTCCATACAAAAAATTAGGAATGATGGTATTATTAACTATTGTTAACTACTAGCTGATTCTAAGTGCCACATTACAAAATTTTATCTGAGTGAATGCATTACAAAATGACGAAATGAATGGATAGACATTAAAGATTACAAAATTTGCAGATGTCTTTCAAAAGTTTGTTGAAGATGATTCTTCTTGTTGCCACCAATGGTTGCAAACTTCCAACCTTGATTATTATGTTGATGCTTCTCTGGTTATGTAGATCATTCTTAAAGGATGGCTTGAAATTTCTTCTCATCATGCTATGAATCTAGCAAACATGCAAAGTTTGAGTTGCTATCTTGTATGTGCTATGATTTGTCCATGGGTATATCCTCTGTTGTCCCCTTCTTGGCTTTGTTTTCATGCTTGGGAAAAGACCTTCTTTCTTAAGCATTTCCTTTAGCATCACATGTAGTCACCAAAGGATCAACATTAGTTTTGGTAAATTTTCCTTAATAATTAACCTGTTTCAAATCCCTTAGTTTGCATTTAAGCACAAGGTGATGATAACATACTATGCCCAAGGTTAGGAGGTAACTAAAATCATCAAGTTGTTTACATTAGTTTGATCAATTACTAGTAGTTACCCTAATGTTTGAAAATAGGATGTTGGAAAAATTTCAAAAAATTTCAAAATGGACATCCCTAGCTCCCATGACTAATAAGCATAACTTTGGAAGAATACAAGTTTTTGAATAATTAAAACCACAGGTCTGATTCAGAAGATTTCCAAGAAATATTAATAAAAATGGAATCAAAAGGTAGGAAAAATTAATGAAAAAAATGAGAATTAGTTCCAAAATTATGCAAAAATTTAGGGAAATCATTATTGATGTTCTAGAAGATGTGAAGGTTAGTTCAAAGCCATGATCAACAAAAGTTATGCAAGTCGGTCCTCCCTAAAGCACACAACTATCATGGTTGGGATGTTGCACTATACTAAACAAAACCAAAAGGCTCACAATCACATGTAGCAATGAGGTGAATAATGGAATGAGAAGGCATTGTAGAGATTGGGATGTAAGATACTTGATCATGTCCATAATAGGTTCTTGTGAAAAATATGATTAAAATGATCAACATACCCATTCGTCCAAGTTTAGACCAAGTCCATACCATGAATAGTGACATCACATTGATGTGTTCTATCCTACCAACCACCATGAATCCACAACCATCTCAAAGAATAATCATCACTCCAAAAAGAGAAGAAAAGAGAAGAAAGAAGAAAGGGCCTTAGTTAGAGGGGTGCCTTTAGGCATGGGTAACATGTCTTTCTAGCCCCATATCTAGTGCTTGTAGCCTGTTATTGTATCTAAGTGTGCTTTTAATTCCCATTATTGTTTTTTTTTTGGATTTTAAATTTTTTGAAATGAGAACCACACCATGCAAAGACATAGCTTTCGATTTATTAGTCAATGAAGGAGTGATGATACATTCTAAGGGGAGTCATGAACCACATGAAGGAAGTCAAGAAGAGAACCTAACATGTCCCCTTGAGATCACACTCATTGCCATTCCAACTTGGTCATTCTCTCTTTCTTCAAGATATAATGAGATTTCATTAATTTTAGTTTCATGAAAGAAGAACCAAATTTTTTCTATGATAAAGACCTTTTATTTAGAGAATTAGAGGGATGGATGAGGTGGTCTCATTGCTTTACATAATTACTTATCCAATCATCTTGATAGCATAGAACAAAAGCTCAACACATAGCATTAATTTCTACATCATGACTTGCCAATATTATTAATAGAAACATAAAATACATTCATAAACATAAAAAAAATGACTTAGGAAAAGAGAAGACTATAATGAAAAGAAAAGAAAAATATTAAGAAATGGAAAACATATAAAGAATCAAAAAATTTTGGAAGAAATAGGAAAATGATAAAAAATTGTAAAAAAAAAGGTGAAAAATACTTATTTTTTCTTGAACCAGGATGGAGCATCTCCCCACAACTAATCTTATGGCCGCACATTCAAGAGATGGACTACACAATCCCCTGGTTATACACCACTAGTTTTCCATCTGTCACCATTACTGATTTAATTAATTGGATGGTAGCACATCTAATGTTAGTGATAGACTCATTTGGATCATTTGAAGATGTGTCTTCATTTGGACTTGAAGGTATTTCCATTTTGGAGAATTCAGATGTGTTTTCTTCTTCTTCTTAATTTTCTATTTTAATTCCCAAGCTCTGTGCTTAATATCCTTTTCTAGTGTATAATAAGAGTGTAAGATATGTGTCTAAGTCCTCTATTTGGTTCATTTTCTTAAGTCTAGAACTAATAAGTGAATTAGTTGCTACCATGCATCTTTGAAACAATTTTATACTCTGATTTTCAAGACACTTAGTGTCTTCAGGTTTAGTGGCTACTACATAGATTAGTTTTTGCTCATGCACTTGCTCTTAAACTTTATTGTTAGTTGTGTTCATATTATAAATTTTCGGCCCACAACTGCACCCTTTAATATTATTAGTGATGTAGGGATTCTTTTGTCTCTTCACAGTGATAGGTTCATCATTTTTGTTAGGTATTGAAGCAACGATGAATGTTGTCCTTTGCATATGATTAGAGGACATTAGTTGTGAAAGGCAAGGTGTTGTATTTGATCAGCATTATGATGGTTTGGATGAGTTAGTAGGTCCACGAGTGTTGTGCTCATGCGTGGGAACCATCCTAAAGAAAGGATGTTTTTGACATTTTGGTGGAGATTTATTGGCATTATCATTTCTATGTATGTTTACAGCACAAGTGGCATTCTTTCATTGATGTCATGGTGTTAAACCTTCCTATGTTATTGGTGGTGACATATGGTGGAGGGAAGTATGAGAATATTGAGGATATGATGAAGGATGAGAGGTGTGAGGTGGTGACCTCATAGAAGATGTTATAGGATGATGATGTTCGGGAGAGTGGTAGTAGTGATTCGAGGTAGAGGAAGTGGAACTAGTTGAGGAAACAAGTTGTTGAACATAATATCCATATGGGTTTAGTTGGCAGTAAGGGTAGTTCTAGTTTGATGATGGCCTCCCCCACAACTGTGGGTTTTACCACTACATCGGATGATAGTGTTGAGGCTGGTAAGAAGTTCCACTACAATGGTATGATTGGTTACAGGATTGTCTATAATTACCTTGTGATAAAGGTAATTTCCTAGGCATTTTCTTTTGTATGAACTTGAGATTCAATTCAAAAGCCCAATACTCATGTAGATGTAACATGACTGGGAAATAGCCCTTTGGATGATCATATAGGCAGATGTCACATTCATCATCCTCTTTAATGGTTAAGTATATAGCCTCTTCTTCTATAGCCATTTTCCATTTCTACCAATTAGTGTTCTTACCTATCTCTTGGTCCCTTTTCCTCCTTTTTTTGTGGTTGCTTGATTTGTTTTGTGTTACTCTTCCATCTATGATTTCTATGCAAGTTGTAACTTTCTCATCTATTCATTTTGACATCATAGTTAACCTTGCTTCAAGTTCATCAATAGACTTTTGTATTGACAAGTTTTGTTGTGAAATAACCTCATTGAGAGCTGATTCTTTTTCCTAATCATAGATATGGACCTTCTTCTTTTGAAGAGCTAGGTCCTAGTGATATTTCTTAACATTCTCTCGTTTACATAGCTCTACTTCTTCTTTTACCACATGCTTGATTAGCTTTTGGATATGATGGATTCCTAGTTCATATAATTAACCTTGAGCATACATCCCAAGGATCTCTCTCATATGACTATGAAGCCCATCTATGATGTGGGAAAATTGCTCTTCTTGAGAAAAACCATGACCTAAACATTTACTCAATAGAGAATAGTCTCTATCTAGGGCCATATCCAAGGGTGTATGTTATTCTTATTTCCATCCTTGGATTCATTTCCTTAGGTTGGATACCATTGCATAGGTTTGGTATTTCTCATTCAAGAGTTCCAACATTGTGAATCATCGATGAATTGAATTTGGTTTTAACGATCTATACCACACTTCAGCTTTATCTATTAGTATCCTAGGGAAGAGCTTAAGCTTTTATCATCCACTTTTAATGTTTTTTAAGATGTAGGCATCATGGAAGGCTTGAAAATGATGTGTTGGATCAGAATCATAGCCTCCTGCAAATGTACGGATGTTATTCATATCAAGCCTTTTGATGCAACTTTCCTTATGACGCTTGGTGGGTATTTTGACTACCTCTATGATATGCATCATGCTCTTAGTG
This sequence comes from Gnetum montanum, assembly GCA_015680685.1. Lineage (NCBI taxonomy): Eukaryota > Viridiplantae > Streptophyta > Gnetopsida > Gnetales > Gnetaceae > Gnetum > Gnetum montanum. Next base: position 819,422 of record MNCI01031498.1, read on the forward strand.
GCCATCAAGGGTTCACCATCATCAGACATGTTGTGGTAAAAATTTCTATTTCTATTTGTATGATTGTGATGATTTTTTCTATGCTCATTTTGATGTCTTTGATTTTTCCCTTGGCTTCTATTTCTATTTTTATTTTAACCCCATAGTGGAGCTCTATCACTGTGCCTACATTCATCTTCGTTAGAACTAGATGTTGAAGAGGAAGAGGAAGATAAGGAACTTTTATAGTGTTTCCCTTGGTCCCTTGATTTATCTTTTCTAGGTTTTGAGGAGGTCCTAGGCCTTAAGGCCCCCTAGTCTAGGACTTACTTCATCTCCTCTAGGATTATCTGCCTTAGATGAATGTAGTCCTTGAGTGAAGTCAGGGTGGTCATGAACATATAAAACCCCTACATAAGGTTCGTCACTCCAATTTTCTTCAATATATATCTCATTAGTTCTCCAATGAATGTTCTCTTCATACGATGCATTATTGCTTCCATGTGAAAGAGACATTGTTGTTAATTAATGATGTTTATGACTTAATATTTTCTAAAAGATAAATCATTAATGTGTTTACAACAATGGTGTATAATATAACTAATCTAGATAACTAGCACCATCCTTGGCAATGGTGCCAATGATGAGTAGTGGGTACCCCCTATGCCTAACCATATGAATCATAAGAATTCATGCACGATTCGGTCAAATTCCATGGATGGGACTAGTTGTGGCATCTAGATCATTATGCCTTGATCACAGTTCACTATCTTCTGACTTGGACTAGTGGTAGCTTGTCACATATGATTTAGTCCAAAGTGATGCATATGATTCTTGATGTTATTTTGGCCTTAAGCTACTCCTAATTATAATAAAGAATTCAATTATTTAAACTAATTAACAATAAAAAGTAAAGTCTAAACTGACCTACAGGCGATGAGTGCCTATTCCTAGCTTGCTGTACACATCCTAAACCCATGTATCCACTACTGGGATTACCAAGCGCTATGCTACTAGGTGAACCAAACAATAATGCTACTAGGGTTACCAAGTGAATATGTGTTTATGCTTGAAGCTAGTCATGCTCATTTCACTAATTCATTAATATGCATGGAAACATAAATATTAACTAAGTACATGAAAAGTAAATTGCATGGAAAGTAAATCTAATCTAAGTCAAAGTGGTGTAATGAATAAGAATCAATCTTGACCTTATTACCACTGATGGAATGTGTCTAGGTACATTGCCACTTGAATAAGATGTTGTGTAACTAACTCAGATCCATACTACAAACACTCATTGACTATTCTCTAAGAATATGGAATAAAGCTGCAAGAGTTTGGCTACTCTATTGACCAAAACAATTGCCAATACATGATGGAAGCATACGTATTTATAGGTAAAGAATAGATATTGCATTGATAGGGCCCCATAAACATAGCAAACACTACGTTGACATGGCCCTGTCAATAAGGCAACACCACATCAATAGGGCGACATCAACAAGGATCCATCAACAGGGGCCTATTGATGCAACACTTTGACACCTTAGCAATTATATCTAAATTGTAAATCTTAATCTCTTGAACAAGAATAGAATTAGGAACTAAATGTTGCATGCAGCGAAAAGCACCAACAAGTTTTTTCCAAAGTGTATTAGTATGATCCTAGATATTCCCTAAAAATATTAACATAGCGTAGAGGAGGAGGAGGCTCCCAACCTATCAGTAAAATTAATATTTTCAAAAGAAATTATCTCCACATCTAAACAAATAGTTGCAAATAAATTATTAGTAATTACAATATTTTAAACATGCTAACTATTTTGATGATTTGACATATATTCATTAATGGATAAACTTCCTCGATGTTTTTTATTATTAACAACTATTTAAAAATCATCTAAATCAATAAGAAGATTCTACGAAACCCTACGAGCATATATTTATTTCCCCTTAGTCATTGAAGAATTTTTTGAAACTAATTTTATCAAAACCTTCCTTACAATAATAAAAGAAAGGGACAAGCTAATTATTGAAATGTTAGTAGAAGAAATCATTGCAACACTTGTAGCCTCTGTAGAAAAAACCTTAGCATAATCTTTAACATTATAAAAGGAAATCTTAGTAACATTTCTAGTAGCTGCTTGTTGATGTTCTTGTATTACCTTTTTGTGTACCATAAAAGAACATGAATTAAACATGCGACCCTTATAATGACAATACTAACATGAATTTGGAAGACTATAGTAAACAATGTTCTATAAATAATCAATTCTACTAGCCCATATAGCTTGATTTCATAGGATTAATTACTTCTTGCTAAAGAAAGAATAGTTATCTTGCATGCTTGAATAAACCTTGTATTACAAGCATAACAAAAAATAATTCATCACAATCTCATTCTATTTGAATGACATTGTATTTACAACCACAAGAAATAATCTAATAGAAGACTTTAAGACAAACATAAAAAATGAATTTGAAATGAAAGACCTAGAAGAATTAGGATATTTCCATGGAATATAAGTTGATCAAGACAAGGAGGAAATTAAGGTTCATTAGACTAAACATGATATCTCCATTCTATAAAAAAATAAAATCAAAAAAGAAAAGATCACCAAATCTCCTACTCCCCCTAATTTAAAACTAGAAAGCAATGATAACATAGCTCTCATAGATAATACATTATATAGAAGCATGATTGAGGCACTCATATTTATTTGTTATACAAGGCTACACTTATAATTTTTAAATTCTTTCTTATCAAAGGATATGCAAGACTCTAGACAATCTCATCTCAATGCTCTTATTCATGTACTTAAATATGTAAAAGGCATCTCAGATCATAAACCTATTTACACCAAAAAAGATTTTTTTTCATACATATTTAGATGCTAATTTGGGAGGAGACCAAAATAATAGAAAATTCACATCAAGAGCAATAGTATTGTATGAAAATAATGCAATATATTAAAAATTAAGAAAGAAAATATTAGGTAGTCTTTCAAATTATGAAGTAAAATTTATTATCATGGCAGAATGTGCTAAACATATTCTTTCGTTAAAAAAGCTCATGACACATCTTGAATTTCATGTAGACCTTCCCATCATCAATTATTCTGCTCTACTATTTAGCACCCTCATGGATATTGACATTCTGCTTCAACATGTCTGCCACCTCTAAAGTTTCACTAGTAATTAAAGCTTCTTTTATAATTGTGCTTTATTTTGCAATCTCTCTATAAAAATTTCTCTTTATAAGTTTCGAAGCCTATCCTAAATTTATTATTACCTCAATATTTTTCATGCCACATTCTTGTAGCTACTCTTTCTCTTCATGGTACCATCCTTGTTGCTATGATTTCTGAAATATCTCATGAGATCTTATTGCTATATATCTTGGAAGTATGTGCAATTAAAAGATTTTGAATTCTAACAAACATGGTACAAGCAACTCAAGACTTTAATGCAATGGAAATAAAACATAAAAAATAGGAGCATTTAAAAGTATAGAAGCATCATCATCCTATTCTTATCGCAACTACATGGGATCAGTTATATGATCTCTTCCCCATCACTCACTTCTATTAAGTGGCAAAAAATAATTAATACAAAAATATTGTGTTTTTCCTTTATGTTTGCAAATTAAGTATCTTTGACTCTAACCCTTTGTTAGGGAGGTGTCGAAACTCGAAAGAATAACTATGAGCACATCCCAAGACATATAGCCAATAGATACTTGAGAGGAATTATAGTGGAATATAATGATGCCTCAAGCATAACTTGAATTGGAAACTCTTTAGCTAATAACACAATGAGCTAACCACTCAAGCAACCTATCATTGGCTAATCTAACCCTTTGTTGTTATCCTTCATATTTAACAAAGTAACCTCTTCTAACAGGTGCTTTCTAAGGTCTTAGCAAATGATTGAACCATCTTAGATGACCTTCCTCAACCTTCTATAGATGCTACTACCAAATGTTCCCAAATAACATAATTGATTTGATTTTACCTTATCACACTTAACATCCACCCTAACATTTGCATCTCTACCTCATGTGTTCATTGAGATTGATGCTTTTCAATAAATCAACATTATGCACCATAAAGAAGTGTAGTTTTACATGTAGAGGAAGCTAAAAATTAATATACTATTAT